>OY757187.1:116435791-117035791 GCA_963583895.1 Melanophora roralis
ATATTATCTGACGACATGCAGTGAGTGGCTTATATGAAGAGCTTAAACTGCCTGTGCTTTTTTAGCAAGCCTTATAGCTCAGCATCTTTTGTCACGCCTGGTGCTTTTCTTAACCTCTTTGCTCATAAAACTGTATATGCCCATGCTAAGGGGACAGATACTTGATTTTTTCAGGTCTGCAGCAAAAAAGTTTATAAGTTTCTCTGATGCCCAGTTCTTGGCATATACCGCGCATCAATTTTTCCCTTCTTTTTAAAAATGTTATCCGATGTTGTTTTTCTAAATGGAAAACTTCAATTCTGTCTTTTGTTAACGTTTACCTGAACCTTTAGAATTTTATTGGTCAAGGTAGGAAGATGATATCTGCCAATTGATTGCTATACGGGCTCGTTTTACGGCATTTTTCATCAATTCAGCGAGAACTTCGGGCGACAATTTCTCAGACTCGTGTCAAATTTTTTCTTTGAGGGCTTTCATGATCTCAGACTTGTTAACGTAAATAAGGGACTTCAAAAAACCCCACAAAATAGTCTGGAATGGCTGAATCGGGCGATCTTGCGGGCCAATGTAAATCGCCAAAATGAGAAATGAGGCAACACGGGAACGCCGCCTTTAGAATATCGGTTGTGGCTCTCACAGTGTAAGCCGTTGCTTCATCCTGCTGAAACCACATTTCTTCCAGTCCTAATTCGCTTGATTACGGCAAAAAAACTCGGCGCACCGTCCACAGTTGTCATTTGACCAGCCGCGGCCTCGAGAAAAAAGCCCGATGACTCTTCCAGCATGAACAGCGCACCTTGCAGTCATTTTGAGCAGTAGTGGATCTTTGATGCCCCAGAAGCTATAATTTTGCTTGTTCACGTACCCGCTGAGGTGGAAATGAGCCTCATCGCTCATTACGATTTTCGTCGAAAAATCGTCTACTTCAGCCTTGAGAGAGAAAAGGCTTAAGTGTAAGTTACACGCGTTTGGCGGTCGACAGGAAGCTGATGCACGAACTGGAATATTTACGAATATTATGCGCAGGTCTTTGACCAAATTCGTCTAAGGGACGATTGGCTGATGGCTAATTGCAACGCACGGCGTCTGGCCGAAGTTTCTGGCGACAGCTCGACATCCTCGCCAACAGCGGCATTATTCCCGGCAGAACGGGTGCTCCGCGGCCGACCACCCTTAGCAGCGTCTCGTGTGGTTGACCAAACGGCGCGGTGTTTGCGCAGTCGGTGCCGGACGACTGGAGAATCAGCGACGGAATTCAGGCTGCACCAACACCACAGACGATTTATTTAGCAAAATAATAAACATTGACACTGGCCGCCATTTGCAAAAATAAGAGCATCTTCCAATAGGGTGATTTCTTTTAGCCCACCTTGTATGATGTGGTCTATGAAAATCAGACATATTTCACCATTAAATTGTGTTGAATTGAAGCATATTATGGTATCTTGTAACCAGTGCTTTATTTTGCGCTCCTAATAAATTTATCATAAGGATATGATATTTTATACAATTTGTAATACGCCACCCTTTTAATTAGATCAATATATCTTTTAATTCCAAACTTGAATTAAATGTAAGGAGTCCACGCTGCTTGTTAAATTTACTCAGCCCAGAAAGTCTTTTCAGACCCATTATTTTAATCTGGTTTTCAAGTAACTTATTTCCTATTTGTTTGTATATTTTGAAGCAAACAAGAAATTGTTACCAAAAATCCGTTCAATATCTGACAATAAAATCTCGAATTATACTTAAATATAAATAGCAATTAGTATTTTAGACAATAAAAACTGTTAATTATTAAAGCTCTACAAGCAAATTTTTAAAAAAAGTATTTACAAACCATTTAAGAGTTCTTAAAAACGCAATTGAAATTTAAATATTAAAAAAACAAAATAATTATTTTCACATACATATGTAAATGTGTTTCAATGTTTATTTTTCCATATAAAACTTATGAAAAACATATAAATGAATACTTCTGAACAGCAAATCAAAATCCACACAATTAAAAAAACAAACAAAATATGATTTTAAGGTGTTGTCTGTCTACTCATCAACACTACTAAAACCAAAATAATGTTACAAAAATATTTGCACAATATCAAACATTTTATGTTTAGATAAATAATTCATATCAGACAATAATACTTTTAAAAGTCATAAATCAAAAAAAAAACAATTTTTAACAAACAAAACAACAACCACCTCATTTTCATCTTCTTAAATATTATTTGTAAAAAAAACAAACGAAATAAATCATTTTAAATATTTTGCCCAAAAAATATTTTTTATATTATTCATCATTCTTTTTGTAGTTTTTACAAAAAAAAACAATTATTTTTGAAATCATTACAAAAGTCAAGAAAACAGAAAAAAATGTTAAAAATATAATTATGTGTGAATGTTCTTATACACGTATGAACGAACACACACGAACAATTGTTTTCTTTTTGCATATTTGTTGTATTTAAAACTTAACGCATAAAAATTAAGAGAAACAATTTTACTTGTACTTTCTCTGCTGGCGAACGAGGAGACAACTACAAATGGCAATTCAAGACAATAGCAACAAAAACAACAACATCAGAAACATTTACATTACAAAGCAAAATTCTTTTAAAAAAAATTAACAAAAGAAAAAACAACAACATTAACAGCAAGAAGGAAAAAGTGAAATTTTTTGATAGTGAGTTGTTGTCTGTAATTAAACAACAAGAAAAAACGACAACAACAAAAGAGCAACAAAAATATTTATATTGGAACCAAGAAAATCCATTAAAATAAAGTAAGTTTGAATATTTAATTAAAACTTAAGGTCATTTAGTGGTCAAGGCATTTTGGATTTCTTTTCTTTATGTAGGAGTCAGTAAAAATTTTAAAAATTGTTTAAATCAAACAATAAAAAACAAAATGCTTAAACTTTTTAAACAAGAAACGTAGAGGAGCTGTTATAGTTAAAGCCACTGAGGTCAGGCGACGAATGTCAATGGAGAAAATTATCAACCCATCCTTCGTACACGTCGAACACGTGGTTCACACACAGCTTCGATGAATTTGCTTCGAGAAAATTTCCCCAAAAATAATTAGTTACTTTGGCGATATTCCATGATCACCAAGGTCGCCCGATCAAACTCCCATGGATTTTTTATGGTGCTACCTCAAACCGAGGGTTTGTAATGACAATCCCCAATTTCTTGTGGCCTTAAGGCAAAACATTTGTTAAGAAATTAGCTCAATTGAACCAAGTTAACTGCAGCCTGGTGCGCAGAACACAAAATCTGATTTTGAACAGAATGTTAAACTCGACTAAAAACATCTGGATCTCATGCTCTTAAAAAACTAAAATTCGCTTTTCCATTATATCGCTCAATGCCATTAATAAAATTAAAATTTTTTTGTCAATTATTACGTTTTTTACTTAAGTTTAAAAACATAAATATGCCACCAGACACCCTGTATAACTGTTTACATAAATAGCAAACCAAATTACAAATTCTCAAATTTTCATCATTTTAACTAATGCAATTTGAACATGTTAAAAGAACCACAAGTTATACCGAATGCATCAGAAAACTGCGGCTATCAACGTCATTATCATTATCAACTACAACACGCCGCAGCCCACAACAGCTATTGCAGCATTAAATTCTTTGTCATGGCATTTTGTTGTTAACTAAAGTAACAACAACAACAAAACCTAAAATGCATAAATTTAACTTGTAAGTGCACGCTTTCATAGATGGTTGCATTACTGTTTTGAAGGTAGTTGTATATCTTTGGTTTCTTCTTGTTGGAATTTCCTTTTAGTAATGAATATCGTGTTAACTAAAGTAACAACAACAACAAAACCTAAAATGCATAAATTTAACTTGTAAGTGCACGCTTTCATAGATGGTTGCATTACTGTTTTGAAGGTAGTTGTATATCTTTGGTTTCTTCTTGTTGGAATTTCCTTTTAGTAATGAATATCGTGAAAGAATGAAGATGACAAACAATAAAAAAAAGATGTTGGCTTAAATGAAAACCATGATTTTTGCCGCAAAAAAGGTTCAAGCAAATGTAACTGAAAGAAAGTTTTTGTTTACAATTACTGCTATTGTAATTGATGTCATGCAAATGCATGTGAACAAACGCGCACACACACATTTATATAATTAAAGTATGTATTTACACTGTTAAACAAAAGACATTTTTAATGCATTTAAATGCATTCTTTTCAACTTGTTCTTGTTTTTAAAACAAGTAAATTCGAAATATTTTTTTTTATCTAAAAAAAATTCCTTTAGTTTTAAAGCTTTAAATTTTCTCTAAACTTTTCTTTAGATTCCTAACAAAAAGTTATAAGATTAATTTTTCATAAATGTAATATTATTAAGAAATTACATTTAATACTCACCATCTATCCTTAGCTTTGATGTCCTTTAAAGCATATAAAATAAAGCTTTATTTGGAAAATGTATCTGTTTTAGACAGATTAAATAGTGCTTGTGATATGGGCTTAAGAAAATAATTACATTCATGTGTGACCATATTTACATACACACGAATAAAATATTTTGTACCAACTGTTGAGCAAAAAGGAAATGTTTGGAACCATATCCATAGTAAGAGTGTTTATGTGTTTTGGAAAAACATAAGCTGCAAGTATAAAATTATTGTTAAATAATTTTTCCTGTTGCTATAAAATGTCCAATACATCTGTCTGCAAGCAGTTTGGAATTAAATTTATTATTTTCAATATTTATTATACAACGTTTGTATTATAAAAGGACAAATTTCTTGTTCAACAAGTGAAGTACGAATAAGCCCACATGCTGTGTAAAAGTCTTGTTTGGTATTGTACAGGAAGTTTTGAAATTATGTTTAACTTGTGTATTCAAAACCATTTGATGTATTAGATTGGCAGACAAAAACGCAGCCTCCTTAGGAATGACAAAACTTAACTGGGTTGTCCTGTGGAGAGAGATGTAATAAAAAATTTAATTTATTTGCAAATATGATATTTATTTTCCTAAAACAAAAATTTAAGTTTCCTTTGAATTTTATCTACTCTACTTAGCAAACGGGCGGACAGTGGAAACCTTGAAAAGACCATTTAGGCTGCAATCATCACCATAGGTAAGACGCTTATGATTCAGTGCGGAACAGATGCAACGGCAAAGGTTAGATGATACCGAAAAATGAAGCCAAAATTTTTGAAATGATTAGCTGTCATTCTTTACTAATTAAATAATTACCGGAGACTGTCAGTAATAATTATTTTCAAATTTTCATTAAAAAAAGCATGTTCGGGTGTCTAGTAGCAGATTTGTATTTTTAAACTTAAACAAAAAAACATAATATTTGACACTAAGTTTTGTTAAGAGCATTAAACGAAAGACCGAAAATTTAAATTTTATTTTTAAAAGAGTACGTCATCTAGATGTCTTTCGCTGAAGTAAACACACTATTGAAAACAGAGCCTTATGTTTTGGGCCACACGTTACAGTAAACTTGGTTCAATTGAGCTAATTTCTCCACGAATATTTTCCTTTAAGGCCACAAAATATGAGGGATTGTCATTATAAATCCTCTGTTTGAGGTAGCCCCATAAAAAAATCCATGGAAGTTCGACCGGGTGACCTTGACGGCAATGGGATGTCTTTTAGGCAATTGATCAGTTTTTGGCAGTAACTATCCTGAAGCAAATTCATCGAAGCTCTGACTGTGTATGCAGTCATCCCATTCTGTTGAAGCCCATCCTTTTGAAACCACACAGATTACGAAGTATGAGCTCGCAGGTTTGGAAAAAAGAATTTCGTAATAATGCGTCGATAATTTTCACCGTTGACATTCATCGTCTGGCCTCGAGAATTTCGAAAAAAAACGGTCCAATTATCTCATGCGTGGATAAGGCACACCAAACGGTTACCGTGGGGCAATGAACTGGTTTTTGTGTTTAAGTCGCGGGTTGAGGGTTTTTGGCGACTATCAGCGGAAGTTTTGCTTGTTGATGTTGTTGTTCAGGTTGAAATGAGCATCTTTTCTCAAAAAAGTGCAATTTACCGCGCGAAAACGCTCGAATATTATTTCACAAAACGGTTTGCACAAGTCAAATTCATTTTCTTTCAGTTCTGAAACGATTAAAATTTTAAAAGGATGGAGCTTAAATCTTTTTTGCAAATTTCATGAGTAATTGCCTTTGAAAGTCCCAGCGGGGCAGCTATTTTCCATATTAAAAGTCGCTGATTTTCAGGCAAACTACTTTAAATCATTTCAAAGTTTTCGGTAGTCCTTGAAGATCGACTTGGCCCTGGCCGTGGGACATTCCTAGCGGAAGCAGTTGCGTTCTACAAACCAATTAATTTTAAGATGCGACCATCACGTGTTCACCAAATACCAAACTTTGAAAAGAATTAAAACTCAAAAATTCACCCAAAGCTTGGGGCTTTAGCAATCATTAATTCTAATTCCAAATTTTGTTTTTATGCAGATTTTTATTTTACTTCTTCATTGGACAGTTTAACGTGACATTTTTTATACAACAAATCACAAAAGTTTTTATTATTTATTTAAGTTTAACCCCAAATGCATATGTAGGCTTTTTTGATCAAATAAGATTTATAATCTGAAAGATTTTGTTTCTTCAAAAATAGCGTCTACACCATAATGGCACCTCTTTTAAACAAACCCCAAAAAATTACACCTTAAACGCTTTCCTTCAGATATTATTTTGAATACAAATAATTTATTCCTTTAGGTCCTTGCTTAAGTTTTTTTCTTATTTATTTAAGCTTCTTCCTTTTTTAAATTTTTTTATACTTTGCTTTAAGTTTTCATATATTATTATAGAAACCAATGATTATTTATTTTCGCAAATAAAATGATTAATGAAAGAAGAAAAAAAGAGCTCCCTGTCAATGGCAAAAACTTTTACCAAACTTATTTAGATGGAATGTTGCAAAGATTTAAATTTTTGTTTTTGTTTTGTTTGTTAATTTTGAATTTATTCAATAAAAGATTTACCCAAACTTTTTGGTGTCAAATAAAGCATTAAATAATAATAAATTTTAGTCCTGTCAAAAGAAACTTTTTTTGAACAGTAATACATTACATTTCATTCATGTAGTATTTTCTTTAAAAAAAATAGTTTTAACAAACACGTAGTTAAAGCATTTAGTAAAACGACCTTAGTCTTTTTTTACAAGGCTCCGGTTACCGTACAGTATTTTTAAGGATTAAATTTTAAATATTTGATTATTTTATAATTCTTAAAGTAAAGAACCTTAAAAACGAAACCTGATGTAATTCTCAGTACAAAAGAAAGACGTAAATAACAAAATTGTTAAACGTATGACTGTATATCATTTACCCCAAATAAAAACTAATTTATTTATATTTTCTTATAGTACTTAGTTTTTAATTATTCAATTTTTTTCTTTGTGATATCGTATTAACTATTTATTTGTTTAGGTGTATTTAAGTACTAAATATTTTTTTATATTTATTTTTATTTGCTGGCTTGTCGAAGTATCATCTAACATACGTATACGTAATATTAAATAAACAATTACTGCAAATATTACGTATACGGAAGGGGTACAGAAATATTGATTTTTAAAAACAAAATAAATACCCAGGCAGAAATATAAGATTCTTAAATGATGTTCTTAAAGTGTTCTACCACCTCAGCCCTGTGAACATAAAATTTCGAAAATATTAAAAATATTGTAACACAATATTTAATCATAACTATTATTGCATTTTTCGCCAAAAACTTAGTACGACTTTAGTATGGTTATGGCAGTCATAATAATGGTCTTCGTAATCATATAATGATGAAATTATTGGTAATCATATTTTCATAGCCATACTCAACCATGTTTTTCCCCTCCGTGTGGGTATAAAAATGAAACTTTTACCTACAAATGTCCACGTTGCATACAAATTGACAAATTTTTAATATTAAAAAAAATAAAAATACACAAGCTCTAGAGGAAATTTGAATATGACTCATTTGACACGTTGGTAAGATTTTTGCATGTAAGCTTTCTAGAGGATAGTTAAATACACTGGTAAGATTTTTGTATGTAAATTTCAACCTTTTATAAACAAAAATTTCTAAACCAAAAGCGTCATGTAAGCAGTATCAATTTTTTTTAACAAAAACAAGCCAAAGGTTCGCAAATCCTTAAGACAGAAAAGAAGAAGAAAATGTAGTTTCAATACCCAAAATTTGATCTTATAGTATTGATGCAACACAAAAACAAAAAACTTCGTAAAGCGTCATGTGGGGTTATCATAAAAAAATATCCAGAAAACTATAAAAAATATTTGTATTCCAACGGCAATACAGTATCGATGAGATTGTATTTTTCTGTCTGGGTACTTTTTTGTAAACCAACATGCATACAAAGGTACAATAATGATAATTATCAAAATAATAATTATCGTAATGATAATTATCAATTTAATACATCAATGAATGTCTTTTTAAAAAATGGCCGCAGAATGCATTTAAAATGAAATTTTTATATATCATATGCATGAATTGGCAAGTTGTTAATTATTAATTATTTGTATTTTTTTTTATTATAAAAAAGATATTATTTATGCTTTTCATTAAATTAAATTAAATCAAACGTGATTATTAAAAATGCTTTCTTGCATATATTTAATTAATTATATGAATTAACATTTTGAATAACAAAAATCTCTTTAATGAGACAATACATAAATTTGTTGGTAACAGTAATAAACTAGTTCCAACTCTAGAATTTTCAAAGATTTTTTGGGAATTTTTCTTTTTATTTTGTTTTCTTATTTTGCAAAAATTGTGTACAATTTTACATACATATATGTATGTATGCAGTTCTTTCAAAAGCATGAAATTTAAAGAAAATTTTGAAAAATTTACTTGCATCTAAAATGATACAGAGAGATTTTAAAATGATGTATCCTGTTACACCAAATTATTTATTCTTTTATGTCTTAAGGAATATCTGAACAATTTTTACTTCAAACTCGATTATTTATTCAATTCAAGGTCATTTAATATTTAAAATGTTTTTAAATAGATGGATTTACTTATCCATAACTTTTTAAATTCCCTTTATATAAATCCTAATATTGTTAAGGTTTAGTTATACGTGACATAACCATAACCATACAACACAGCTGTTCGAACCAAATTTATAGGCAACAATGTATTTGATAATAAATGACTAAGCAATACGCCTCGGTTATGGTAATGGTATTATGTTATGCCAAATATAATAAAAGCCTTAAAAAAATGAGTCTTCTTTTTGTGATCATTTTTCATTTTTGCAAAATCAATAAAAACAATAGATAAACAAATTTCCTTATCAGGCTAATTGGTTAAATTTTATTGTGATAATATTTTTATTGAAGAATTATCTTGAAAAAGTTAAGTCTCCCGATACTAGCCGAAAGGAATGTTTTTCTAGAGGCCGCTACAACTCCTCATCAGGTTTCTTTGCTTGGTACTGAGCATTGATAGATAATATCGTCCATCTTACCCAACATTTAATTGAAATTTGAATACAGAAATAATATTTGTGTTTTACATATACTTTAACTAATTAGTGTTCATTCGTGGGTAAGAACAAATTTATTTATATTTAAAAAAAAAAAACTAATTTTTCCATGTTTGGCCGTTTTGCTTGAAATTAACCACATTGAACTTAACTAGGGCCAAATCGTCGCTTCTAATCGAATCGAAATTAAACAATTCTTATTGGAATTTCTGTATTGATTGAGTGAAGTTTCGATTCTAATCAAATGCGATTATTTGGGCCTTGATTTAAGTTAAGTTGCAAATGTGTAATATGGCATGAAAAAAGTTTTTAAATTTTGACAAAATCGTAACAAATTTTAGAGACAAAGAACAATTAAAAGTATGCACAGAAAAAAATAAAAATAATTTTTAACTAAAAAATTTGTTAATTTGATTAAAAAAATGTTTATATTACAACTTGTCAAGAAATTCGCATATTCAATTAAATAATTTAATTAAAAATTTTTAATTAAAAAATGAATTAATCGATTTAATCAAAACACAAACAAATCTAAATGCAAAAAATAAAAAATTTTTTGTTTGTTATTATTTTGTATATTTTTTCTATTTATTTATGTTTATATAATTTAAATATTTATGAATTAATTTTGTTTAATTTACAATTAAGTATACATTACAAATCTCAACAACGACTCGAACCATGGGACATTTGATTGCAAGGCGTACGCTCTATCCACTCAGTCAACAAGGCATTCTATTCTTTAAAGTGTTAAACTTAGTTTTATTTATTTACCTCCACATTCAAAAATGCAACCTCAGCAAGTGAACGTGAGGTGAGCTTTGCACAAGCAAAGGAAAAACAAAAAAAGTTAAAGGCGAAATCGCAGCCTTTTTAAAGAACTTTCAAACAATATAAATTTTAGTTGAAACAATCAAATGTTTATTTAAAAATTAAAAATTTTTTGATAATGAGTTAATTGAAAAAGAATTTGGAATAATTTTTTCTGTGTGTATTTTTCTACAGAAAAATTTTTGAATAATTTTTCTGTGTGTATTTTTCTTCAGAATGTTTAATATCAAGGATATTGGCATAGTATAAGCACTGCTTTAGCACAAATAAAAATTAAAAAAAAAGAAAAAAAAACACCTCCCACAATTCCCAAAATAAAAATTTTTTTAAACTCAGTTGAATTGTGTTTCAAAAAAAGGTTTTTTTTACGCTTAAGATAACTTATTTTTAATTGACGCAATTTTTTTAGACAAATCGAGGTATTCCTAAATTTAAGTTTAAATAAAAGCTTTTAGAAAAACAAATATTTGTTTTTTGGTGCAGAATGGTAATTTTTAAAGACAACCAGATGGGTCTTTCTTTGTATATGTTCCTTATAATAACAATAATAGCAGTAGAAAAAAATATAAAAGAGAAAAAGCATATATTTTAATATGAAAAAAACCCAACGAAAATCAAAAATCTACTTTCTTGGGATTTTTACCATAACGGCAACCATATCTTAGAGATGAATAAATACATCAGCAAATGAAATAATATCTATTTAGCTTCCAGCATTAATAAATCTTTTCTCGGAACCTTCCTTCAGGTGAAGCATAATTAAAGAAACAAGTCATTGGTTTTCTTCCTAAACTGAAAGAGTATAATATTTTAAAATATTCTATTTATTTAAACAAATCACTCTATAGACAAATCTGTAGCACACAAGCGACGAAATAAATATAAAAAGAAATATGTTAAAATTTTGCGGAAATAAACAAAAAACATATTGCAAAAAATCGAATTTCAAAACAAAAATATAATGTTTTTTAAAATATTGACAAAAAAAATCTAAACGTGAACGTGCATTGGCATAAGTAAGAACAACGTACAACGCACGGCCTTGAAAACTACGTATGAGAAGTAAAAAAACTACAAAAACAACAACAAGTCAAATAAATATATTTTAACAAAAATTAAATCATCAGGTAATTTTTTCCACACCACCAAAAGCAGAGATTCCGCGCAACTTCTTGGGCTATGAATGTCCCACGGCCAGGGTCCAGTCGATCTTCAAGGACTCCCGGAAACACTGAACTGGTTTAAATCAGTTTATGTGAAAATCCCCAAATTTCAAAAAAATCATTCTCACTGGAGCTTCCATTCATGAAATTTTGAAAAAGAATCTGAATTTCTATCCTTTTGTTATTCAAATTGTTCAAGAACAGCAAGAAAGTGACTTTAATTTACGCAGAAATTTTTGCGAAACGATTCTGGAGCGTTTTTGCACTGTAAATCCCATTCTTGTAGCGACGAGGCTAATTTTTACTTAAACGGCCACGTCTACAAGCAAAACTTCCGTTACTTGTCTCCAGGAACACGCAACCCTAGACTGATACATTAAAACCCATTGAATTGCCCCAGGTTTACTATTTGGTGTGCTTTATTTACGCATGAGATAATTGGACCATTTTTTCGAAAGTTTTCAAGGCCAGGAGACGAATGTTATTGAAAATTATCGACGCATTATAACGGAATTCTTTTGGCCGAACCTGCGAGCTAGTCCATCGTAGTCTTTACACACGTTGCTTCAACAGGATAAGGTGACTGCACACATAGCCAGTGCTTCGATAAATTTTCTTCGGGAAAATTTCTCCCAAAAACTGATCAGTAACTTAAGGGAACATACCATGGCCACTGAGATCGCCCGATCTAACTCCCATAGATTTTTTTGTAGGGCTTTTTCAACGAAAGGGTTTATAATGACAATCCCTAATCACTTGTGGCTTAAAAGGAAAATAGTCGTCGAGAAATCAGTTTAATTGAACCAAGTTTACTGCAGCGTGTGGCACAGATTACAAGGCTCCGTTTTGAAAAGTTTGTTCACCTAGACGGAAGACATCTGGAAATGAAATCTGCAATTTTTTTCTGTCGTTTAATGTTCTTAAATAAATTTTGTGTCAATTAATACGTTTTTTATTTAATTTTGAAGATGTTAATCTGCCACCAGACACCCTGTACAATTCATACAAACTGTTGGTTGTATGCAACCTTATGCATTAAACAATTTCGAGAATTTGTAGAGATAATTCTAAAAAATATTTCTTAAGGTTGAAGTCGTTTTAGCTTAAGTCAAAAGGATATTTCTATTGTGAGCGTGGAAAATATTTGAAGCTGCTCTAGGTGTTTCCCTAATATTTTTTTTTAACTTTTAAGATATTCATAGGGTGATCAATTATTGTTTGTTTTTTTTATTACTTATTAATTATTATTATTTTTTCCAACTAATTTTGTTGTATTTTAGCTTTGTAGCAAATGATACATCTTCAGATATAACGATCGACTTTAAATCACTTACTTAGTCGAGTATAGCAACCCCGTCCCTCGGTCTGGATGTCCAGGCGTCCTTGTAATCAAAAAACAGCTCGCATTATTGTCAAAAATATTTGATTACATAAAACGTCAAATAGATTTCAGTGAATTATTATACGCCTTCTGTTGCTTAAACAAATTTTGAACTATTAAGCTTGGATTAAAGTTAAAAAAATGTTTTAATGAAAAAAGTTATTAGTTTAAAAAGTCAGTTTAATCAGTTAATTTTTTTTAGGCAGTACATATCCGCATACAAATTTTTTCAAGTACAGCAAATTAAAAATCAGTACATTTATTAAGTTTGAATGGCCATCCTAAGTATTCATTAATTATTTTTTCTCTTAAATGTAAGTTAATCCCTAAAATTTGCTTTCCAGTTTTTAAATTTTTATTTTAAATGTTTATATTATTTGTCATAATAATCTTCTATTATATAAAGAAGGGGTGTATGTATGTATGTATGTATGTATGTATGTATGTTTGTATGTTTGTATTTTATAGCTGGCCACACCAGTGGACCGATTTTTTTGAAATTTTTACAGGGAGTTATCTCAAGTCTGGAAGGAACAATAGGCTACTTTTTTTTTAAAAACTATTGCTGCCACGCCCACAATACGCCCATTTGTGTGGGAAGGTTAGGTTATGAATGGCCTAACAAAATTACCCAAGGCCATATTGATCAAACGCGTAGAGCTAAATACATCAAATTTATAACACGTGTTAAGCTCTACATGTTTGTTTAAATGCACATGAATTTTTAAACATTGGGCCCGTAAAGGGATAAAAAGGGGACAAAAAGGGAAAAATCTGTAACCTACTATCTTTTGATGTACATATATAAGATAGAAACAAAATTTAAAAAGTTTAGCGTTTTCCTTAAGAAACAAACAGACAGGTATCTGGAGTTTCTTTTTAAATGTTGGTCCGAAAGGGCGAAAAAAGGGGTTAAAATTTTATTTTGGTACTTTTTGGTACTTTTTTGTAACTTTTAAACCAATAAAGATAGAAAAATTTTTCAAATTGCGTTAGATAGGTTTTACAAAAATATGATTACGCTGTTCGTACTTTTTTCAAATTTTGGGCCCAAAGGGTAAAAAAGGGTTAAAAATATATTTTGATTTTTTTATTCGTTTTTTGTAACTTTTAAACCAATAACGATAGGAACATTATTCAAATTAAGTGTAACAGGCCTAAAAAATATGAGTACGTTTTTAGATACTTTTTTAATTATTAAATCCTAAGGGCAAGAAAGGGTTAAAATTAGGTTTTAGTACTTTTTGTAACTTTAAAATCAAATAAGATAGAAACATAATTTAAATTCCTCTTCCAGACCGATTTTTGGAAATTAGTTCGCACATAAGCGGCTTTTAAAGTTAAAATTTTGAAGGTAAAAAAGTGGGCGGTGCCACGCCCATAAAAGTTAAACTTATTATGCTGGTACTTTTATTGCACTGATTTTTTAAAATTGGCACACATATAGAAGGCCTCTAATTCCGAAATTTTAAAGGACAAAAATGGAGGATTGCAGCGCCCACAAAAATGTAAGTTTTCATACTGGTTCTTTTATTGTTGCAATTTTTATGAAGCTCAAAAATAGACCGATAATATTTATTTTCGGTACAAAAACGGGTGGCATAAAGATAGACAAACGTGCAAAATAATGTGAAGATAAGGTTATATTTGAGCCAGTTATAGCCCAAGACGCTTAATCCGGGAGGACATTTGTATGGGAGCTCTTTCGAAAAATTAACTGATCATCACCACAAACAACATGCTTTTTTCTTATGCCAAAAAACTTTTCTGTTCCAAATTTCATCGAAATATCTGCAAAAATGCGGTCTCTACTTTATTTACAAGAATACATTAATAAGGCTGAATTCCAAAACGCAGTTTGCCTTGCATTAAAAATTTTCAACTTCTTCCCTTATTCACTCTTTACAATTTGGACAACGTTTTTTGCTTCCAGGACATTAATATAACTGTAAGCACTCATTTGGAAGTAGAAGATATTACCAGAAACATCATCTTTGCTTTCAGGAAAAACTTGAAATTTCGTGATGCAAAGCAAACTGCGTTTTGGAATTCAACCTAACTCCCAGCCGGACGGATGGACTGACAGGTTTTAATCGACTCAGAAAGTGATTCTGTGTCGATCGGTATAATTGGAGGTGGGTCTCAGACCTTTTTCTTTGGTGAGGCACAAAAATTTGCACAAAAGCATAATAAAATTTGAATTAAACAATATAAGAGAAGTTTGAACTTCTTTTGAAAAATATTTGATATGTGATCCCTGTATCTATATTATATAAAGAAAGGTTGTATGTATGTATGTATGTATGTATGTATGTATGTATGTATGTATGTATGTATGTATGTATGTATGTATGTATGTATGTATGTATGTATGTATGTATGTATGTATGTATGTATGTATGTATGTATGTATGTATGTATGTATGTATGTATGTATGTATGTATGTATGTATGTATGTATGTATGTATGTATGTATGTATGTATGTATGTATGTATGTATGTATGTATGTATGTATGTATGTATGTATGTATGTATGTATGTATGTATGTATGTATGTATGTATGTATGTATGTATGTATGTATGTATGTATGTATGTATGTATGTATGTATGTATGTATGTATGTATGTATGTATGTATGTATGTATGTATGTATGTATGTATGTATGTATGTATGTATGTATGTATGTATGTATGTATGTATGTATGTATGTATGTATGTATGTATGTATGTATGTATGTATGTATGTATGCATGTATGTATGTATGTAAATACATATGTATGTATGTTTGTAATTTATAGCTGTCAACACCAGTGGATCGATTTTTTTGAAATTTTTACAGCGAGTTACTTAAAGTCGGGAAGTAAGGGGCTAAGATTATATATAGAAGTTTATAAATAATTTTTGCTTATTAAAACTTTCTGAATATCCAAAACTGTAAGCCTGGTAAATTTCGAATTTTTATGAGCTAAGTAAATAGTAGGGCTGACTTATTATTTATTGCAACTTATGTGGGGCAACCAATAAATTAAAAAATATATTAACTCTTTTGTTTACATATTTTAATAATTTTACTATGATTGGGGTAGCGAAGCACACCGGGGCTTAGCTAGTATTATATAAAGAAAGGTTGTATGTATGTATGTATGTATGTATGTATGTATGTATGTATGTATGTATGTATGTATGTATGTATGTATGTATGTATGTATGTATGTATGTATGTATGTATGTATGTATGTATGTATGTATGTATGTATGCATGTATGTATGTATGTATGTATGTATGTATGTATGTATGTATGTATGTATGTATGTATGTATGTATGTATGTATGTATGTATGTATGTATGTATGTATGTATGTATGTATGTATGTATGTATGTATGTATGTATGTATGTATGTATGTATGTATGTATGTATGTATGTATGTATGTATGTATGTATGTATGTATGTATGTATGTATGTATGTATGTATGTATGTATGTATGTATGTATGTATGTATGTATGTATGCATGCATGTATGTATGTATGTATGTATGTATGTATGTAAATACATATGTATGTATGTTTGTAATTTATAGCTGTCAACACCAGTGGATCGATTTTTTTGAAATTTTTACAGCGAGTTACTTAAAGTCGGAAGTAAGGGGCTAAGATTATATATAGAAGTTTATAAATAATTTTTGCTTATTAAAACTTTCTGAATATCCAAAACTGTAAGCCTGGTAAATTTCCAATTTTTATGAGCTAAGTAAATAGTAGGGCTGACTTATTATTTATTGCAACTTATGTGGGGCAACCAATAAATTTAAAATAATATAAATTCTTTTGTGTTAACATATTTGAATAATTTTACTATGATTGGGGTAGCGAAGCACACCGGGGCTTAGCTAGTATTTTATAAAACCTAAATATTGAATGCATCTTTTATAGAATCAAAAATTAACTTAAGCTTACCGTAATTGCTACATCATTAAAAATCAAAAAATTGTTTCTTTTAAATTTATTTTCTTTAATTCTAGCAACCCTTTGGGTATAATACATCAAGCAATCAAAATAGAATTAAATATATTTGATTCAATAAAAATAAATTTAACCTTTTCTTTCTTATCAATTTCTCTTTCAAAACAAATTTGGAAAAAATTACAATTCAATCAAAAATATTTTTTGTTTTGCTCCTGAAGCACAATATTACGAACTTGAAAAAACAAAGACAAAATAAATGTAAAAAAAAACCTTTTATTAAGTAAAGATAATACAGCTTGTTAGAAGGAAGGAAAAATAAACAAAATTGCCCTCAAACTATGAATATAACATCAACCAGTAAATTGATTTTCTTTCGATGATTTATTCGGCCCAACAAACATATAAATTATTTCTTCATGTGGCCATTATCTACACACTAATATCAAGCAAACTTATCCATGAAATGTTATAAATTTTTTCTTAAAGGAAAACTGCAAATACAATAAAATAAAATAAATGCCAGAAAAAAAGGGAAAATGTGTGTAAACAAGTTGTACAAATCAAATTAAATGTTCGACATGTATTGGCATTAACCCAGCAATAAATTTACTCATTTGGTGTAAATAAGCATGTTATATTGAATAATTTTTTTATGATAAATGGGTCTATTAAATTATATTGGGGGAATGTGATGCAAACATATAGTTATTATCTATTATTAGAAACGTAATAAACAATGCTCTGTTATAGATGTAACAATGCTGTTCTTACATAATAAATTCTTTTAAAGTTTTACTAAAATCCAACCAGTTTTTGCTGGGTTATTGAGATATTGATAAAGATGTTAACTTAGAACAAATCAAGTAACTTAGTAAAACGATGGGGTTGCAGTTAAATGTTATTTTAATCTTGAGTATTAAAAAAAAATAATTTTTAAATTTTTTATCGCAAAACTACCGCTACGTTATAAGAAAGGATCCTGGGCAAAAAGTGACGAATAGAAATGCGATTTGCTCTCAAGGAACGCTCTTAAGGAACGTGTTTACTCCCAATACATGCATTGACGGGAAAGCATTACTGCCCATTTTTACCGGCGTCCCATAGAAAAACGTTTTTAATTTTGAGATGTCGTAAAGGCCATTAATATTTTAAATGATAAAAAATAAACTTTTTTTTTTGATAAAACAAGCAACAGATTTTGTAAGAACTACTTTGTGGAACAAAATCAATAATTCCTCTTATTTTTAACGTCCTTAATACCATTTAAAAATTTCCCGGCTATATTCAAAGAATGATTTTTTAAGCCTGGAAAAGATTCTTTGAAGGTAGAGTCCTTTAGGCCTATAATCCTGTTAACAACTACATCAAAATTGTTTAAAAAAACTGCTTAAAAACAAGCTGACCCCAACCTTGAATGGCATTAACTGTACTCCAAATCACTTATTTGGCCTTGGAGGTCAATTTAGTACCATCGAACAAGCCCACAGGTTCTTACAGGTTACAAGAAAAGCCTTTTAGTAAAAGAAGTATTGCTTCGCGACTTTCATCCAATGTCTCTAAGGCTTTCGATAAAGTATATCATGTAGGCCTGTTAAACAAACTAAAGCTGTACTTTCCAGCCAATATTTTGAGCCTATTAGAAAAGTACATAACCGATCGCCAATTTATGATTAAAGAGGGAAACCTTTTAAGTTGTTCTCAACCTAAAGGGGTTTGTGTACCTCAAGGGAGTATGCTTAATCCAGTTCTGTAATTTCTTTACACAGCAGTTATACCAGCCAGCAGTTTAACCCACACGTCGGCATTTTCTGATGACACCGCTTTACTCAGTTCTCATAAAGACTCTTAGGAGGCCTTAAACTAACTGTAATTTCAGGTCACCCACGTGGAGAAAAGGGCAAAGTTGTATGGAATAAAAATAAATACACAAAAATGTACCCAAGTTACCTCTACTTTACGGAAAGAAACATGCTCCCCAATCATAACAAACAACCATATGGTGCCTTAATGATTTGAAACGGAATACCCTGGCATTCACCTAGATCGTCGCCTTACATGGAAGTCACATATAAATACAAAGTTCACGCAAATGAAACTTAAAGCTACACATATTCATTGGCTAATTAGCAGAAACTCTGTGCTTTGTTTAAATTGTAAGCTTCTACTCTATAAATTGATTTTGAAATCAATATGGTGCTACGGTATACAATTATGGTACACTGCTTCCGCATCCAACATAGAAAAACTTCACGCCGTCAAAACAAAATCCTAAGAATGATAACTGGTGCTCCTTGGTGTATTAGAACAGCAACATGTACAAGGACTTACAAGTTCCCCTAGTTTAATTCTAAATCCTAAACTATAAGGACAAGTATTTAAATAGGCTGGAAGCACATCCAAATCAGCTGACTCGAAAAATCTTGCAACATAGTGGCCACACTCGTCTGAAAAGAAGGAAAAAAAGTTGCGCTTAGGTGAAACCATTTAAATTTATCAATTTTAATATTTAAACCTTCATTTTAGTCTGGCACTGGCTGGACTAATATGAACTACTTAGTCTTCTCATTTGAAATACCTGTTGTTGGCTCACATAAGCGAAGATTCAATAATAAAAAAAATGAAAAAAAAAAAACATCTGGGAATGTTTGTGTTTTCTCCTAATAATGTTTTAAAGTTACCTTATAATAAATTATAATAATTTTTTCTATTTTCGGTACCCAAGAAAATTATTTTAATATTACTAAGCCAGACATATACATACATATATGTGCCATTGCATTACAGCACTTTTATGGAAATTTTAAAGAAATATGATTTTAAATTTATACTTATTTTAATATTGACTTAAATTTAAAAGCCATTCCGAATATAAATTTAAGAAAAACTTTGTATTTAAAAAATATTAACCCAATTATTTTTTAATTTTTTTCTATATTTTTAGCAATAAATATTGAAACAATCCTGGCAATTGAACAAAGAGTAAGTGAAACCAAAAAAAAAAAACAATTATTTTTTTTTTTAATTTTTGAAGAAAAGTAAAAGTAAAACACTGCCAAAAAATACTATAACAAAAAAAGAATAACTCGCACATGCACTATACAATTTATATAAATATAACTGCAAATAGACACATGATTCCACTTAGGTACTCGCGCACTTACACCTACATATACGCTAAAAGCTAAATCCAAAAAAATGCAGTTGTAAAACATTTTAACACATACAAATTTAAAGCACTTGAAGGGGTGGTTGCTCTATTCGGTACAGCAAGTTGTTATAACAACAGCAACAAAAGCAATGGTAGCAATAACAATAGATCCAACAAAAATAACCGAAAAATATGAAACCACATAATGGTACTTAGAGTAGTAATAACTGCAAAAGCTATAGCTATTCAGATGTCTATGTGTGTATACTCTTGTATTTGTGTGTGAGTGTAATGTGTCCCACGTATGCAAACAACTTCATCTTTTTCAATTTTTTAAGTTGGAAAAATTTTTTAAAATAAAACAAAAGCCTGGAAATTTTTAAAATGGTTTCTAGTTTAGTACTTGCTTAGTTCTTAGTTCTAAATCTTTTCTTGTTTAATTCTAGTTTTCTTCAAGTTTTTCAGATCTAGTTTAAATCTAATTTGGATCTAGTTTAGACAGAGCTCAGTTTGAGCTTAATTTTAGTTAAGCTTTAGTTTCCTTTAGTTTAGTTGCTGTTTATATTACTTTTAGTTTCCAATTTACGTTTAGTTCTATTTTTAGTACTTTTTTTACAGTAAAGTCAAGCTAATCCTATGTGTCATCTTCCTTAGTTTTATTTTATATTTTTTTTAAAACATTTTAAAAATGAAATTGCAGCCCCACCATCTGTGCAAACATATTTTTCTGTTAATCGTAATTTTCTTATACATATGTATCTCCCCTAAAGCAGCATTACCACAAACACATTTATTCATGTGTAAATGCAGAGTATGTAAGTATGTAAGCAAAATAGTAACTCTTAAGAATGGATTATTTCGTGTGTTCAACCGTATCGTATCCTTAAATAGAGACATTTGTGTATTTTTTCTACATACATTCTCATGTTTGTATGTATGTTTGGTTATGTCTGAATGCATATGGTAGGATATTGAAAAAAGTCAGGTTAAATATAGAGAAAAATAGTTATAAAACGCTTTTTGTCAGCTTTTTCATGGAGGATTAAGTTTTTGATTTGAAATGATACCAAAAGGATTGTTGTTTGTTTGATTAACAGACTTATCATCGTACAGCCCAATTGTGTAAAGCAATAGACTCTAAATTCGAACTATGCGTACCTCTTTTTATGTGTAAATTTACCAAAAAGGACTTCGGGCAATTCTGACCTACCCTATCGGCACTTTGCCATTTTTCCATAGAAACAAAAATTAGAAAAATTTGTGTTTTACTTTGAGAGTTTTTTCAAATTTTGGAATTTTTTTTAACTTTTGACTCTAAGGGTTAAAATGGATAAATATTATATTTTGCAGTTTTGTGGTAAAGGAAAAACATAATTAAAATCTTGTCTGACATATTTTAAAAATATATAAATATTTTTTTTAACCCATTTTTGAAAATTATTCTCCTAAGGGGTTAAAAAACAATGGGCAAAAGCGATAAAAAAATTAAAAATTATTTTGTGTGACATCTTCAGAGCACCATAGGGCTTAAAACATTATAAGCAGACAAATCGTACCTTTTAAGGTTTTGGGCTACTTTTTGGAAAAAGTACCTTTTTCACATTTTTGATACATTTTGGCATTTTTTTAAGATATTTAATCTAAAAATATAAAATTAAAACTTTTTGAGCCCATTAAAGGTCATGGGCTTACTAATATATCCTTTTGCAAATTTTAACTATATTGAGTCTAGAAATATGAAAGTAATTTCTATTGGCTCTGATTAAAGTCAAAATTCAATACAAGTGGTAAGTAAGTCCTTTTTACATTTTTGGTACTTTTTGTTTTTTTTTTTATTTTTATGAATTTTTGGCGTTTTTTGATGTTATGAGTACAGAACTAGAAAGGTTGGGTTCAAAAATTTAATGAGACCATCCACAAGTGTTTTATAACATTTTTAAACCGTTTTTGCTTTATTTAAGGTAAATAGTCTTGAGGGATAAAATTATGGATGTCAAAAAGTACCTTTTTTGACATTTTTATAAATTTATGAACTTCTTGAAGTAATGAGTTTTAAAAAGGGGAAACTAAGATCTATTTACCTAGATTAAGGTAAAAATTTAAAATTGAAAGGTCCTTTTTTACATTTTTGACTTTTTGTTCAGATTAAGTATGATTCCGACAATATGAAACTAGATTCTATTGACCTCGATTGGAACTTAAAGTAAATCAAGTGGACAAAATAAACTTTTTTCCATTTCTAGTGGTGATTTTTTATTTTTTTTGATGTACGAGAATGAGTATTAGTCTGGAAAAACAATAGAATCACTTTTAACCTATATTGAGGTTCAAAGTCAATAAGTCAGTCAAAAAGTATTTTTCCCCTTTTTGGTACATTTTTGTATTTTCTAAGATTAAGGTAATTTAACCCATTATGGTTGGAAGCCAATAGAATAAACAAAATTTACTTTTTCCTTATTAAAGGTGTATTTTTAAATTTTTTCTATAGAATGAGTCCTAAAATATAAAATTATAGTCTATTGACTCAGATTAAAGTTAAAAGGAAATGAGACAAAAGTTACTTCCTAAATTAGCTAAGTGGGCAAAAAATAATTTGTTACATTTTTGGTACTTTTTTGGCATTTGTTTTTTAATTATCATTAGAAAAATGAAGTTATGGAATATCTATCCAGATTATGTTCGGAAGTTAACTAAGTGGACCAGAAGTACTATCTGTATATTATTGGTGATTTTGGAGATTATAAGTCCAGAAGTAAGGCTTACTAGCGCTCGGTAGTTAATTAAGTGTACAAAGGGTACTTTTTATATATTAGATACTTTTCTGCATTTTTCAAATTATCAGCCTAAAAATATGAAATTAGGGCATACCGACTGAAGTCAAAATAAATTAAAATGAAAACAGTATTTTAAGGTTTTTTATACTTTTTGGAAATTATTAGTCAAGAGATATAAAATTACAGCAAATTTTGCTTTAAAATGCTTAAAATACTCCCTCACATGTAGCTCCTTGGTTTATTTAATGGGTTACTTAATGGTATTGAATATTTATTTTTTAAATATATTTTTTTATAAGTTCTGGGCACTTCAAAGTTGGGAAAACTTAGCTTAGTACTCCCAGTTTTAATTTGCGCAAATGTTTACTTGTTGCTACTTAGTTTTAAAAAACTTAAAGGCGAGGTAATAAACTTTTTAATTAAAAAAAAGAAACTAAACAAAAGTTTAAACAATTAAAAATTTAAAATGCATTTTTCTTTCTAATTAAATCTTCTTTTATTTTTAACTTTTTTTAACATATTTAACTCTAAAAGGTGAACTTAGAGTGATAAAATGCATTAATTAAATTTACATAAAAAAAACTTCTATGAATTTCCACTTAACAAAGCTTTTAACAAAATTCGTTTTTGGTAGTTAATTACCTAAACAGGGCGATGTGCTCTTATTTTCTTAAAAATTTAATATTTCACAAAGTACCTTAACATAACCTGCCTCTTACTCATACTTACGTTCACCATAATGGTTTATTATGTATGAGTGAAGGTAATTTGCTTTAAATTGTTTTCGTAATTAGTTTAATAATTTAGAGAAAAATTTGAATACCTTTGTATGTGGCCTTAACTAACCAAGAGGCAGAAACAAAATTTTAGAAAAGGCACAATCAAAATTTCTATGTTTAATAAACCCACTCTTTTTTAGGACAAACAAAGGTATTAACAATGCAATAGTTAATGCCCTTTTGAAATTTATTAATTGTAAGGTGTTATTTAGTACAAGATAAGCAGCATCAAGAGTGTTTCTTTTATTTTCTTTTCATCCTAATAAGGCAAATATTTGATGGATAAACGTGACCACTTAATTTTATCAAATTTTCATTTAAAAAAAAAACAAATGATAATAAATATAGTAGTGGTTTACAAAAAAAAGTACCACATCAGTTAGTTTTCTTTTTGTTTTTACTACATTGCCTTTTCTATGTTTTTATCATAAACTAAAATTGTTTTCCAATAATAGTGGTGATATCTCTGTCATCAAATTTTTTCATTAATAAGCTTAACTAACCCCAGACAATTATTGGTTTCTTGCCTTATTTTATCCTTTAAATTTCGAGATAAAATGTGAGACGTTTCATTTTTTTAATTTGATGAGATTTTTTCCAAGCATCATAAATTTTTTACTGCCATCTTAGGATCCCTTTTTTTTTCTTAAAAGATTGATTGACTTGAAAAAAGAAACAACAACAAAAATGTTGAAAATAACGCTAAAATATAAATTTGTTTAACAAAAAAAGAAAAATTTTTTAACTAAAACTAAAAATAAATAAACTACAAACAAATAAACTACCAAAACTCACACCTTTCGCATCAAAGAAAAGAAGATAAAGAATCAAATTTATTGCCCACATTTTAATAAAAAAAAAACCCCAGACAGCAGACACTAAACAACAAGCCAAATAAGCCAATTGAAGCAAAATATAAAGATTTATTATTTTTTCCTTTTTATTTTTGCCTCAATAAAAACTCAATTTGTTTAAACACCATTTTAAGACCGTCCCACTAAATCTCTTTTTCATAAAAATTTCATGTCCTTTAAATTTTGATGCTTTATCAAACAATTCGTCAAGCCCGGGAGGCTGTTGCAAAACAAATAAATTTTAGCTTTTTTATACTAAACAAAATCATTAAAGAAATTACAGTCATAATAAAGCTAACGTAAGTCGTAAAAGAATAACGTTAAGAAGTTATAGCAGTAATTTAGGTAACTGGCAACACTTTTAAAGGGACTGTCAAAGGGAAGACAAACAAAAACACAGAAAAGGTAAATGGGAAAACAGCGTAAAAATTCAAAGGGAAAATCAGTTGCTGGCATTATTATAAAGAAATAGATGTTAATAAAAAAGGGCAAAAAATTACTTTTGAAAAGCTGGAAATTAGATTAACACCAGCAAATAAATTTACGATAATTTTTCTTTATTCAAAGGAGTCATTAGAGAAAACTTTTTACGAAAAATTTAATAAAATTAAATTACAACAAGAAATTTATAAAATTAAAAATTTAATTTTATATTTTAAATTTAAAACAATTTTCTACGTAGGAATATTTTTAAAATATAAACGAAAAAACATAAGAATAAATTTTTGGAATTTTTTTTTCAATCACGGACACTGAAGGAATACTTTCGTACCTATTTTGCGTACTTTTTTTGAAAAAAATATTTCTTAATTTTACTGCAACTAATGGAAATAACTATAATATTTAACTCGTTTTTAAGAAACTTTTTTGGTGTTAGTAAAGTGATTGAAAAAGCCCCAAAAAGAAGAAATAATAAGTAGCTACAGGCCCTGCATGACCTTACGCGAAGGATGGTAAAAGATACTTTTAAAGTTTTCTAGGTACTTTAAGAACTAACAGTAAACATTTTTTTTTTTTAAATGTCAAACCAAGGCCTATTGACTAAGCAGGAGGTGGTAAGTTAACAAAGGTTTTATGTTTACCATTTTTGGTATTTCTTTTTATTTTTCTTTAACGCAAAATTAAAGACTACACACATACTCAGATTGAAATCAAAAGTTATTTTTGATACCAAATCATTTTTTGGCAAAGTCATAATACAAATGGGCTTTAAGTAGTTCGAATATTACTTTGACTTTTTAAAATTTACATTTGTGCACCAACTGCTATATAGAAAATTTAACATAACTCGTTCTAAAAGTCAAAATTCTCTTTAATTCCAATTTGTAAGGTCACACCTGTCGCAGTTTTAAAGTGTTCGTTGTGACTAGAAATTAAGCTTTTCCAGTGTTTATTTACTATTAATCGCTTGAAAACATACCATCCTTGGATATCAAAGTCTGTTTTTTAAAACAACAACTTAAAATTGCTTAAGTTAAAAGCACAAATGTGAGCAAAATTGTCACACCCGTCATAATGGGACATAGATTAAATTTTAAAGTCAGCTAAACGAATCAAATGTACTTTTAAGCTTATGAATCTAAAAATTTGTAATTAAACATTAAACATCTGAAATCAAATGTAAATATATCTGATGAATTTAATATATATTATTAGCTAAGCCCCGGTGTGCTTTGCTTCCTCAATCATAGTCAAATTACCAAAAGGTAATTAAATATTTTTTAATTTACTAGTTGTCCCACATAAGTTGCAACAAATTATAAGTCAGCCCTATTCTTTAAATAACATATTAAAATTTGAAATTTACCAGGTTTATAATTTTGAAGATATTCAAAAAGATTTAGTTAGCAAAAATTCTTTTACAAGCTTCTACAAAGTACCAAAATAAATTTTAGCCCCTCAATACCCCTTTGCGCCAAAATTATAAAAATTTACCAAAAACATATCAACATTTTTTGGCAACCTGACGAATGCAATTTAGATTATGCTTCTATCCTAATTGGTTTAAAAGTTAGAAAAAGTACTAAAACATAATTTTAACCCTTTTTCCCCCTTAGGGTGCAATAATTAAAAAAGGACACAAAAATGTACTCATAGTTTTAGGCCTGTCGCACCCAATCTGAATTATGTTCCTATCTTTTTTGATATAAAAGTTACGAAAAACGCCTAAAAAAATTAAAATATATTTTTAACCCTTTTCCCCCCCTTTGGGTACAAAATTAAAAAAAAGTACTAAAAACGTAATCATATTTTTTAGACCTATCGAAAGCGATTTGAATAATGTTTTTATCTTTATTGGCTTAAAAGTAACAAAAGGTACCAAAAAGTACCAAAATATAATTTTAACCCTTTTTCCCATTTTCGGCCCAAAATTAAAAAAAAAAAAAAACAGATAACTCTATGTTTATTTCCTAAGGAAAACAGAAGATAGTAGGTTACAGATTTTTAACACGTGTTATAAATTTCATTTATTTAGCTCTACGCGTTTGATCAGTATGGCTATGGTTAATTTTGTTAGCCAGTTTAAAACCTGGCCTTTCCACACAAATGGGCGTAGTGTGGGCGTGGCAGAAAAAATAAAAACATACACACAACCCTTCTTTATATAATAGATGATAAATAAATAAATATTATTGAGGTCAAACAATTGCAATTATTTGAATTAGTTCTTTCTACCAAATTAAAAAAATTAAGTTAAAATATCTACTTCTATAACTATATGAAGTTTTTGCAGATTTCCCAAAGTTTTACATTTTTTTAATTTTGTATTAGAACACGTTTAAAATTTGTTTTATTTTAGAACTTTTTTATTTATCATTAAAAAATTTTTAAAAAATATTTAAAATATTTTCTTTAAACATCGTTTTAACAAAAAAAATTTTCTCTAAAATGTTTTCTAAAAATAAAATCATGACCCCACATATGTATACGACTTGTGTAAATATCTCTGAAGTGCTTGTCTAAAAAATATTTCTCAAAATCTTTGTAAATCATAAATTTTTGAGAAATATTTATGTAATTGTTTAACATGTTTTTTACGCCTTTGACTTGTAGCATTTTTGTTTGTAAGTAATTTTTCATCTCACAAAATCACTCAAGTGTAAAAAACAATCTGATTATATTTATTTAATACATTTAACTAATGGTAAACTTTATGTAAACATTATTTAAATTTGGGTCTCGTTTAATCATTGCCAGTAACCCAGCAACTAAATGTGTAAAGTGTTAAAAACTTCGCTTGAAACAGTTTGGATATATTTTTGTTTATAAATTTAAAAGTTAACTTTTTTACAACACACTTTTCAAAATAAAAATTAATTTTTTTAGGGGTTCGTTCTTTGCTCTTTCTTCACCTTATTACAACAATTGTATTTAAGCTAAGAAGTGATCTTCGCAAAAGGCATTAAATTCTACAAACAAATAATTTAGCTTAACGAGTACCAGTTCAAAAGTTTACTTTACAAATTAACACTGTCTATCGCTAGTCTTATACAATAAATCAAAATTGTAATTAAATAATATATAGCACTTGAAGCACTACAAATTTATTTCTACAAATTTGTCTCACTTGTTTTTTGATTTGTGCAAAAACTATGATAGCAAATACTCAAGTTGCATGCTAAGTGATTAAAAAATGATTAAATTGTTTATTTTAAATTAAGCCATGATTATCTCTAGGTAATAAAATAATTGTCGAATGAACATTTGAAAAAAAAAGTATAAACAACATTCAATTGCTTAATGGAGCATATAATCTTTAATTATACAAGAAAAAATTTTAGAAAAGTAAATGTTAAAAGTACAAGGATATTAAAAATATACAAGAAATTGTTTGAATACCTTCAACAAGTTTTTTAATATAAATGGCAAATAGGCAGTTTTACTTTTACTACCCTTTCATAAATTTGGTCAACCCATGGTGCAATTAAATACTTCGTTAAACAGCTGATCTCTACTAGATATTAAACTTTAAGTTTATCTCACTGTTTAGAGTAATTTTAATGTAAAGAAATAAAATAAAATAAAATAAAATAAAATAAAATAAAATAAAATAAAATAAAATAAAATAAAATAAAATAAAATAAAATAAAATAAAATAAAATAAAATAAAATAAAATAAAATAAAATAATATAAAATTATATCTAAGAATATTATATTTTGGTGTTACAAATACCTGCACACACGCACGGTAACTCTGCCATGTACAACATAGAAATATTAAAATCTTCTTTAAAAGAAAACTTGTTTCTTGTAATATATTTTATAAAAATATGTTCTATTTAAAAAAAAGTAAATGCTTTTTCAAATAATTTATATTCGTCCTAATAAAAATTATTCTTTACATTTGTTTTAATTTCTTTTGATATTTATTAAACCATAATCTGCTTGACATCAAGTTATGACAATTTAATTAAATTAAGAAACTGTGTTAAGTACTTAGCAACCGTTTAATTAAAAAGTTTTTCACTTTTTCAACCATCTATTAAAAATGACAGTTTTTAAAATGAAAAAAACACTCTTTTTTCGCAAAAACCTTAATTACAAACCACAAAAGATAATTAAATTTATTGCAAAAACACAAAATATTACAAGTGTGCTGAGATGCAGGTCAAGTTTGTTAGTAAATAGATGGTTTTTTGCAAAAAACAAGCAAAAAAAAACAACAAAAACATTTCAACTAAAACAGGTGAATAGCACCGCCATTTTCATAAGCAGGTGCGCATTTGCCAAAAACTTTTGAGGAGGCGTTTTCATCAATGTAAATTACATTAATATAAAATTTAAAAATTTTCACAAAAACTAAAAGTAATTATATACAACTTAAGAAAGATGTTTCTTAAAAGATGTAAAATATTCTTTTTCATCTTAACGAGATCCGCGTCTGGTTTATTCAGTTTTCTATGCTAATACAATTTAATATAAATGTTGGGTTATTTGTGTTTTCTCCAGTCAATAAACAATTGTATTGATCATCAGTTTTATTTTATATGTTTTACGTTTTTCTTTATTTACTTGACTGTCAATGCAAATCAAGCCTTACAAAACTTATGAAAACTCATTAAAAAAATATTTGAAAACTTTGTTAGCAAAAACTCATTATAAATCTGTTGAAAATGACTGACCGATAGACTGACTAATTGATTAGTTAAAGAAAATCAAACGTAAACTCAGTAATTGCTGAAACATTTCTAATTATGCCAATTAAATTGCATTTAGTCTAAAAATTAATTAAAATGATTATTGGCAAAAATGATGGGGAAAATTCATTTGTAGTTCAAAACAAATATAAATGTTTTACAAATTATTGGAAAATTTGTTTAATGAGATTTTTTTAATAAAAATCTTATTAAAAAAAATATTGTATTAAATCTGAAAACTTTTGAAAATATTTGCACTTCGAATTTCATACTTTAACCACAAAGCTTCTTATTTAAGAAATATTTGACTCCCACAAAATACCGATTGGAAGATGGTATATTTTCTACCAGGGCTGCTATACCGGCTTTGACGAAATTTTTTATTTCAAGTGGGAAAGGCAGACTAATCAAACTTGGAATTAAAACATTGTGACAGTTTTTTTTAAGCTTTTCCCCCCAATTTTAATTATCCGGCTAAAAAACTTTGTTTTAATTTAAATAATTTGACAAAATTTAATACTGTGGTTTTAAATTTTTAAATAAAACAAAAATTATTTTAATTACTCGAACCGGTTTCTTTAACTAAACTCAATTTTAAAAATAAATTTTTTATATATTTCAATGCAGGTTTTCTAAATTTGTCAAATTTTCCATAGAACTTTACCATTTTCGTAATTTTTATATGCGATGCTTTAAAATACTTTCAAAATTGTTCGAAAAACCGGACTAATTTAAAAAACCTGAGATTTTGCATTGAAAATTATAAGTAGAGACTGTTAAACTTGATTTTTTTATAAAAACCGAAACACTTATTAATTTTTGTTTCCTCTACAAACTGTCGTTAGTCTTGGCCTGCTTACTGAATGTTTTTCAAGCACTCTGGACTTGTAAATGCGATCTCTCTAGTTTGTTAGACCGAAGATTTGCAACTTTTTATTCTCGTGGAATGTGTTATCCTAAAACTTACTATAACCAATTATTCCTATTTGTTTACTCCAATTATGCACTTTTTAAGTTATGACATTGCTCTTGCAAATGAGTGATATGTCCTCGATGGGCAGCGCAATCTTTTTTCTTTGACCACGTTTATAATCGGATACATCTCATGGTTCGTTTGGCAGTTATACTCCCCGTTTAGCCAAAGATTGTTCTTTAAAAACCACCAATCAACCCTTCATCAGCTTTCGCAAGTACCCACGTTTCAACGCCATATTGTAAAATATTATACCAGTTCTTTAGCAAAGTGACGCATCGTGTTCTTCAACTGCATATCCCAAGAAGGACATATTTGCCAGTGTAACCCTTTACCTTATTTCAATAATGACATCATTATTTTTTTTATTTTTATGCACTCCCCTTCCACTTTACACCTGCCGCCCTTCGCAGTGTCAACTCTCCGCCGTTTTAATCTAACCAATACAGGCATAAATTTGCCTTGTCCTCGTTTTATTCTTAGATTTTTTAAATCAATCAATGTATATGGGTTTTCCAGCAGAAAGTAATAAAATGCCAGCTGGAGTATTACGTTTTCGTCCGGGAAAAGCCTAACTATTTTTTTTTTTGCAAAATTAAAGAAGCGACTTTTCTTAAATAATTTCTGTACAATTATATAAAAAGAGTTCAAATAGAAATTATCCAAATTCGGATGATAAGGGGGATGTAGCCTTTGGTGCTTACTATCCTTTTTTTACTACCCTTTGCTTCTTCCAATATTTTCTGAATCATTATCTTAAAGAAGTTGCAAGATAATGTCAACCAATCGAAAATCAAATCCCTTGTAGTTGTAAATCGTTCAGAGAGGTCGCCCCTAGTTTTTATTAAGGATCTTGTGTCACCGAGAGTTACTTGATAAAAGCGTTAAAGTTTTGCTGGGATCTTATACGTAGACATAGTCCTAAATTTTACGACAAAACGGAATGCAAAGCTATACCTTAAACCTCTTTTTTAGCAAATATGATTTTAGAAATATTTACAAAAAAGTTTTGCCATATTTAGGAAGCCAATGTAGAGGGGCTTTCTAAATAAGGGGCTTTAAATATGTTGTCTCCAGTTTTTACACTAGTCAGAAATAAAATAAAACAAGAAACCAATTGATTTGTCCCAATTTGTATAACAAAATCAAATAAAATTGCCTAAAGCCATACAATGGTGTTTACAATGGAAGCGTAGCTTACTCAAAGTTTTACGTTCAAAATGCAAAATTTTGGAATTACCACAAAACCCGATTTTTTAATACGTAAAAAAATGTTATTCGATTAAATAAACCATTTCAGCGCCCATTTTTTCAACAAGTCAGTTACAAATTATTTTTGCAGCTTTTTTAAAGTCGGTTATATATTTATAATTATAATTATATGAGAAACCGGTTTTTTGCCCAAAAAATTGAACCAATAAAAATGTGATGGCTCTTATTATATTGAGTATTATTTAAAATTAAAGGCTTTTTTTAAACTATTATTTGCTTAAAAAATTAAACTCGGCTTAAAATATGTTTTTCGAAGTGAAAACTCAATTTTCAATACATGACAAATTGGCGAAATGTATATGTCCAGTTTTTTAACTCAAAACTTTTTAAATGAATTAAAAAAATTAATAAAATTACATTCGTGCATATTAAACATATTTAAGCATTTGTTTTAAAAGGGGCCAAAAGTATAAATTTAGCTGCACATCCTTTTAGTAAAAACAACAAAAACAACTAAAATATATATTAATGTTTCAAAATATATGAGGTCAAGTATAGTTTTTGTTTAAAATAGTTTTCTTCATTAACAAAATTTATTTGCAATTTTGTTAAAAACCATTCTGAAATGTTTAATTTATAAAACTAAAATTAATTTTGTTTTTCATTTTTTTTTTTATTTTAAATTTAGATAATTTTTTCCATATGTATTTTTTAGCCTATTTTATTTTGCTAATAAGTTGCAAATAGAAAATGTTTGCAGTTTGATAAATTTATTATAGACAACAATTGAAATTTAAATAAACATTTGATTTCGCTGCAAAACTATTGTTGCAAACTTCCTAATTTTATTAAATATTTCTAGTTTTTGGTATTTGCAAACAAATTGAGTTAAATGGGTTTTACGGCTGTAAAATATTGGGGTTAGAAGAGAGATGAGTTCTGTTGGTAAATAAAAACGAAAAGTCAATAAACAAACTGTTGTATGTGAATTTAAATTCAAAGTAATAAAGATATTATAGAAAATATAAATAGTTTTACCAAACTCAAATTATTTATTAAACATTGTTTAAGAAAAATATTTTAAATTTAACTTTGTAATAAGTTTAAAAGATTCTGTAGAAGCAAATTCAATACTCAACTTATTATTTTTAGTTAAAAACAATTTGTTTATTCAACTTCATTATTCTTACTAATTTTTTTGACTTTGCAATAAACTTTTTGTTTATTTTTCCTATAACTAAAAATATGATTAAATATTTATTTAATTAATAACAACAACATTATTATTTATTAAATAAAAATATCTAAATGATTACGCTTGCAATTTAAAAATATAAACAATATTATTTTACCTTCATTTCTATTTAGGTGTTAAAATGGCTTTAAAAAATATTTGTGTTTTTCTAATTTGTACGAATAATAAATTGTTTATATTTTACACGTTTTTGTTCATAAATAACAAATTTTTCTACCCTTCCTTATGAGTTGTTAATGTATAGGAGCAATTCCGTTGTGACAGGTGTGACAAAATTACTAAACATTTTTATTATAATAAGAAATTTCGAACTTTACACTTAAAAAAGATTGCTTTTTTAAAGTTTAGTAATAATTAGACACTGAAAAAACATGATTTTTGCTAAAAAAAAAAAAAGCCCAGTAGAACAGTGTGACGGGTGAAATTTGTAAATTTTAATTCTAAAGAAATTTGACTTTTAAATTGTTTGTGTAAAGTTTTATTAACAACAAGGACAACAATTCCTTTATCTGTTTTTATTAATTTAAAAAAGGAAAACATTAAAAATAAATATAAAATATTACCTTATGCCAAGTCACTATGGCCTTAGGCTCACGAGTTTACATATTTACATTATGCAGGGTGTCTGGTGGCAAATTTATATTTTTAAATACGATTATTTAAAAAAGTGATAAACAGATCGGAGGGACGGAAGTGCCGTTGGAACTATCGATTGAGCGGATTTGTCAGCCACGATGTCGCAGTGAGTGATCATCGCGCATTTGCTGTGGATACTTTTTTTCAGAGCACTGGTTCTTACGTAATTGCTCTTCAACAATTTTGTTTAAAATTCGATATTCGGCGAATACGTGATAGACATAGTATGAATTGAATTCGCTTGTAGGTGCAGAAACTCCGCGCAACTGCTTCGGTTATTGATGTCCCACGGCCAGGGCCCAGCCAATTTTCATTGACTCCCGAAAACATTCAACTGGTTAAAAGAAGTTTTCGTCAAAATCCCCGAAGAAAAAGATCAGCCTCACTGCGACTTCCAAAGGCGATTATTTATGATATTTTGAAAATGGAACTAAAGTTCCATCCTTTTAAAACTCAAATCGTTCAAGAACTGAAAAAAGGTGACTTTCTTTTACGAAAAATTTTTTGTAAAACGATGTTGGAGCGTTTTAGCTATATTAATAAAATTTTTGCGAGCGATGAGGCTCATTTTCAGTTAAATATTAATATCTAAAACTGACGTTACTGGTCTCCAACCCGCAACCCCACGATTGAAACATCAAACCCCATTGCATTGCCCAAAGGTAGCTGTTTGGTGTGCCTTATCCACGCAAGAGGAATTCGGACCCTTCCTTTTCAAAATTTGCTGAGGCCAGGCGATGAATGTCAACGGTGAAAATAATCGACGCATAATTACGGAATTCTTTTTGCCAAACCTGCGGGATTTTCTTTGGGAAAATTTTCATCAAAACTGGTTAGTCGTTTTATAGACATCTCATTGCCACCGAGTTCACCCGATCTAACTCCCATGCATTTTTTTTTTTGGGGCTACCTCAAATAGAGGGTAAAAATTACATTTCACTAATCACTTGTGACTTTTAAAGAAAATATTCCTCAAAAAAAAATCAGCTCAGTTAAACCAAGTTTACTGCAGCGCGTAGCGCAGAACACGAGGCCCCGTTTAGAACAGTGTTTCAACTCGACAGACGACATCTGTATGACATACTCTTAAAAAAATTAAATCCGCATTTCCTTTCTATCGTTCCATGCTCTTAATTTAACCTTGTTTTAATTATTTTTTTTTTTGTTAAGTTTGAGAATATAAATCTGCCACCAGACACCCTGTATTATAGTTTGATTTAGTTTGTTAATTAAATGAGTAGAATAATACAAATTTGCTTCTTTCAAAAGGTTACAACTTGGGCTATATAAGGTTAAGTAGAACTGGATAGCAAGAAGCTGGGATCGAAAGAGACTTTAAAGATTTTTAGACTTTGTTTAGGTACTTTAGACACGTGGATGTCTATGGTATATTTCTGATGTTGGTGTATTGCAATTGAAATATCGTGAGGTAAAAAAAATAAAATAAAAATTTTACTTTATTAGATGCCCATGGGATAAGTTTAAATGTCCCAAACGAAACCTTTAAAACTTGATGATACCATTTCTATTTATACCTGTCATGTTGCATTTCCGAAACATTTCTATATTTATTATGTTTTTGCTGATCATTTTGTACCATTTCGATGTTTGCTCAAACAAGTGGGTGTTTTACAGGCAGTGATGTCTTAAAAATCTCTTGATATCGGTTTTGTTATAAATAGTTGTTTGTCATCTCTACTCAAGAGGGGCGCTAATTGCCTGTTCAGCTATTTTGCCCGCTAGCTCGTACCATGGGGGTCTTTATTGTTTATATATTTAATAATTTTTTGCTAACAATAAAATGATTTTTCCATTAAAAAAACGTGTGGTTGCCCATATTAGATTACGTGGGGATGAACAAATAAGTTTCGGCACAGCCGAATATAGAACTCTTACTGGTTTTTTTCATACAAATTATTTACGTTAATTAAGTGTACTAAAACCAATTTTAGCATAAATATTGTAAGTTTAAAATATTCACACATCATTGTTATTTAAAAAATATTAAAAAAATTTTTCCTTAAAAAATATCAAACAAATATTTTGATTTTAATCAAAATATGTACATGAATGTGTGTTTGGATTTGTTTTATTATCCAGTTTATTACTTTATTATTATTGTGGCATTAAAATATATTTATTTGGGTTGAAAACGAAAGTCCTATTAAAAAAATAAAAATGCTATAAAAAAGTTTTCCTCAAAATCAATTATAAGAAAAATATTTGGGTTTAATAGATGGGTAATATTTACTTAAACAATTTTCAAAAAGAGATATAAAAAGTGCCAAACAACACACTTATAAGGGTTTTGATTTTATTTATTATTTTTTTAGTGTTTTTTTTAATTTATATCATTAAACTCATATAAATATATAAAAAACTTTTAATTTTCCTTTTAACTTTAAATCTAAACTCACCAAGTACTTCTTTTTATTACACTTAAATTGTTGTAAAACTTTCAAAAGACAACTAAGTTTTCTAAACTGACTTCTATCCATTAAATGCAGCTCTAATGCTTACTAGAACGTTTCTTTGAAGTTAAAAAAAATGCAGCAAATGCTTTTTGCTTAATTATTTCTAGGAAAATGTCTGATTTTTTTTTCATCCGCCATTTAACTTGTCAGTTGTGGTGTAAGAGCTTCCAATTAAAAAAGTAAGTTCAACAACAAACTAAAACATTTTACATACAATTAGTACCATTTGCCTTAAATAAAAAGAAAAACAAAGTGAATAAACATCTTTTAACGAAAACAAAGTTTAAATTGTTGGTGCGTGTGTGTGTGTGCGTGTGTGTGTGATTATCAGGAAACTTTATTTGACTACCTTTTTTCACAACTATTTTCTAAACTAGTTTTAATTTAAGACCGAAGTAGGATTAACCAAGGCCCGATTTAAATAAAATTTAGGCAACAAATTTATTGGAAAGAAATAGGTGAAATCAATTTAAGAAGCCCTTTAATCCTTTTATTTGGGTGTTGTTGATGATTTGCCTTAACTATTTTCTTAGCATTTGAAAAAAAAAGTTAATTACAATTTTACTTAAAAAGAAAAAGTTTATTTGAAAACACCCCTAATAATTCATCCCTAAACCATAAGAGAATGTTGCAACCAAAAGCAAAAACAAAAAGTTTAAATTTAAATCAATTTAGGCAACCCTTACACAATACAAAAAAATCAAATAAAAATGTCCTAGAACTTGCTTAAGACCAAATAAATTTGCTCACGTTCTTAAAGCGATCAGCCTTTAAAGGATGCACGTTTCTACAAGTTTACGCATGTACAAACACGAAAGAGAAAAAGAAAAAAAAGCGGATATAATTTAAATTTGAACCAAAGAAGATTGCATTTAGAGTTTATTGTGAATTTGTTCCCATATTAACTTCTGTATTTTTCATTGATTTGGGTTGTTTTAAATAAGTTGCCTTTTTGACTGCAAAAAAGGTTGATGAAAATTTAAAACTTAAAACAATTACTTGCTCTTATTTATTAAGTTAAGATTAATGTTATATTAAATTTAAAAAGGGCAATATTTTTTGTCAATTTTTGTGCCCACACCACATACAAATTAGGTTTAGTGTGACCCAGAGGTAGAAGAAAATCAGGTCGGCTTTTGGCCGCCTAAAAAAACTTACAGGGTCAAACAGATACCAATTTCAAACAATTAATATTAAATTTACTACTATATGGAAACACCACCTAGATTTTGTTTTAAAAATTATCCCAAAAACTCCAAACAAACAACAACAATAAATATATCCAAATGATATGTTAGAGGCGAATTAACAAGATCCTAAAACAGGACAGAGCTTTAAATAAATTTACAATTAATTTAAATTGAAAAAAATTATTTAAAAAGCAAATTTTTCTTACCAACACGATCCAAATAGAATGCATTTTTGAAACCAACTGCAGATCACCAAAAGTTTTTAAACGGTAGAAGCGTTTTCAGCTGTTAACATCACTTTTTCAGTTTACTCGTTATCCAGAAAGGCAAACGGAATTGTTTTTAAAGTTAGAAAAAAACTGTTCAGAATTTTCGCAAACCAAATTTATTGAAATTGTGACAGAACAGAGTTTTTGATATTTTAAATCACACAAAACCTCAATAAGTTCTAAATATATGCCTCGTTTAGTATTTCACCATATTTTAAACTCCCGTAAAATAAAAAGGCTGTAATTGAGAATAAATCATTTAGTTGATGCTCTTAATAAAACGTATTGCAATAATTTTTTTATCTTAAAGTTTTAAACATTATTTTAAAAGAAAAAAATTTATAACAAAACTCATCTTTAAGATTTATAAAAACTATTAAAAATTTTATTTTAAAATTATGTAAAGAAATTTATTTAAAATTATTTCCTTAAGGCCTTAACTAATGTTAAAATATAAATAAACTTATGATTGTATGTATGTGCATATGTATGTTCTTATGAAAAATTGGATACATGTTTCATGTCTTAGATGTGAGGAAACAGTTTATATGCATTTTATTAGCACGCATCAGTGTAAGTTATTTGCTTCATAAATTTTATTTTTGCTAACATGTTTTGGCGTTATTTAAAAACGACCCTCCTAAAAACTCCTTTGAGTAACATTACTATAAATTTATGCACTAAAATGCCATATTGCCACTTAGCTCATAAAAGCAAACATGTTAATGAACGAAAGGGAAAGTACTTTTTAATAGAAGTACTAAAACAACATAATATTTGTAATTTAATGGTCTACTTCTTTTGTTCCGAATAATAAAAAACCCTTCAACTTGGTATATAGGATATGTTCATACTATTACGAGTATGAATGTACTTTTATGTTTAACTATTTTCATTTTAATTTTATCTTAAGCCTTTGGCAATTCAAAACTAACAAACACTGTCACCATGTTGCTTTATAGGTATTATTTTATTCATTTTATTCCACCATCCCGTTAGTACTTTTAAAATAAAAGCTGAAACCATATTCAGCCATGTACTACATAGTAAGAATAAAAGAAACTGTATTTAGTAAACTCATACAAACATACATATAAACATCAATAATTCTGAAGAGCATCAAATGTAGACACATCAATTGCAATATGTACGAAATTTTTTTCAATGCTTTACACATACAAACATATGTATACACTCTTCTCCGTAAGAGAAATAAATCTTAACTAATTAATGTAAGTACACAGACTGAAAAATTTAAAAACTATTATTGAATTGTTTTGTTTATACTGAAAACTCCATAAAGAAATAACGTAAATGACTGATGAACTAAATCGTTCATTACTGTGCAGCCCAAACGTTTAAAGCTATAGACTTAAAATTTGTATTGCAAGAACAGGGTGTCTGTCTTACATTTTTAAATACGATTATTTCAAAAAGTAATAAACAATGCAGAGAGAGGATGGCGTTGTTAGAACTATCGATTGTACGGATTTGTCAGTTACAATTTTGCAGTGGTCGAATGAGCAACGCGCGTTCACTGTGGATACTTTTTAAGAGTAATGATTCTTAGGTAATTGCTTGCCGACAATTTTGTTCAAAGTTCGGTGTTTGGCGAATACGTCATATGCCGAGTGTAGATTTAATTTGTTCGTGGGTACAAAGATTCCGAAGAACTGCTTTGGCTGTGAATGTCCCACAGCCTGGTCCCAGTCGATCTTCCAGGACTCCCGGAAACAGTAAAGTGTTTAACAGCAGTTAACATGCAAATCCGCGACTTTTAATAGGGAAAAGAGCAGCCTCGCTGGGTCTTCCAAGAGCGATTATTCATGAAATTTTAAAAAAGGACGTGAACTTCCATCCTTAGTTTTTTAAGTCCAGATATATAAAATCAGGGACTGTTGACCTAGATCGTGGTTGGTTTTTGATTAAAAGTTTTGATTTTTTTACTTAAAGGCCCAGGTAGTTAGATAAGAAAGACCAGTAATACATGCCATGGGTAATGCACTGGAAGACAATATGCTGTCCGTTGTGTTATTCTTGGAAATACAAAAAGAGAAAAAAGAAAAGATAGGTATTAAACAGTAGATAGAATAGAACTAGAAGCTAATAAAGAAAAAAATAGTAAAGAATGACAAAAAGCCAAAAATCGAAAAGCGCAAGGTACTACATCTTTGCCGTTTAAAGCCCCCAGCGTGCCCTAGTGTCTCATAAAGGTCCAAATATGATAGGGACCATCAATGGTCAACAAAGTATTCGCTAAACTTACGGCACCGTCTGCATCGTCTCGACCATGTCCGCGACCTCGCACAAGCAGCAGTATTCAACCGTACCACGTAACTGACAATGGTGGGATGTTGCAATGACAGGGGAAAATACCGGGGAAGAGCCTTAGGTTTTTGTTATCCATGTAAAAGAGAATCTTTGCCCTTTAGACTTTTGGCCCTCGCCCCATGAACTTCAACACCATCTTGCAGTCTTAGATCAGAACCTGATCTCCTTATCCTTAAAATGCCTCTCGATCCTTTAATAGAAATTGCAAAGAAAGAAATTTATCTGCAGTCTTATTTCCAGATATTCCAGAGTGTTAGAACCCAGCGAAAGATAACACTTTCGAGTCTCTGCAGCACTGACCTGAAATCTCTTACCACCTTCGACTTTACCAGGCTTGCTGCCAGTGCTCTAAGAGCAACTTGACCATCCAAACAGATGGTAATGCACTCTCCCCTTAGATCACTCACATTATTGTAAATATCTTCGCACGGAATACACAACAGTGATTGTCTAGTCTAATTGACTCTGCAAGTGATCTGCTGAAGATACCTGCTCCATGGTTTGTCTTAGAGACAACTGTAAACATGGTCGTTTTTTCAAACCAATTTATCCGGAATAAATATATTTCAGCTAAAAAGGTGGACAAAAGTTGCTCTTTTGAAGTTTGGTGCTTGTTTGCATGGTTTTGGGTAAGAAATCTACAAGTTTAATATTAAGAACCCTGATTTGGATCGAAGGTCAGCTAAGTTGACAGTAAGTCTTTTTTTCAAAATTCTGGCACCTTTTTACCTTTTTAGATCCAGAAATATTATATTAATGTGAACTTAGTGGAAAATACAACAAGGAAGTGTATAAAATATCCTTTTTTGGAATTTCTTGTGCATTTTTTAATTTTTTATATAAAAAGTTAAGCCAGTACCCCAAACCAGAAGGACGGAGCTTACCAGATTCAGATGAAAAGTGCTACACATGGTTGATGAAAAGAACTAACAAAATCTAGACATAAAATATATTTTATAAATTCTAGATTAAGATTGTATAGAAAATCATGCAAGTTTTACCTAAAAAGGTTTCTATTAAGTTTTTCCTCGCATTATATACTCTTTTTTTAAAACAATCAAACAATCATATTAGTATCACTCTTGAAGGTCAGCTTTACTTTGACTTTCAAACTTAAAATGACACACATAATGACGAAAATAATTATGTGTAGAGTAAAATTATCGAGTTTGACGGGCTTTAACTTAATATTTTTTTAGGCTCGTAAAAGTTAAATTTATTTTATAAAAAAAAAATATATTAAAGAATATAAGTCTTTGTAAGTTTCTGCATTAAAAATAAATATAATTAATAGTTTTATTTCGATTTAAGTATGTTATTTAATTTTTTATTTACTTTCAATATATAAAACAGAGTTCACTTTAGCGGTGGTTAAGTTTTCTTAATATTTTTATTTCTTGACTTTATTTATTGCTTTTTTCTTTTCTTTTATGCCCTCTTACAGATGCTTAGATTAATGACCAAAAAACGACTGCTGTATAAGCAGTATTTCGCAAAACCATTCAAACAATACAATTTTCTTTGCTCCTCTTTTGGTATTTTGAAATATCACGAAAACAATTTTATTTTCTTTACAAACCGTAATCTACTTGCATGACTGCACAAGATTAAACGCATAAAAAGCTTTCAATTTGTTTCTTTAATTTCTTGAATGTTAAAAATATTTTTAATTTTATGAACATACCTATGCAACGTATAATTTTTATGTGTTTGCACATCAGAGGTTTCTTTTCATTCTGATGATTCTAAACAAAAATACATTAAAGAAAAAATTTTTTTTGACTGTTAATAAAAGTTTTATTTTATAAGGGTTGCCGTTTGATAATTAAGTAATGGAAATCAAGAAAATTTAATAGATTGATTGTGGAGCGCACATATACTTTTTCGCATCTTCAATTAGCAATTTTAGTTTACGGTTGTCAATATCAGTTATAAACAGCCCCGAATCAATAAATTTTATATCAATAAAGAGAACTATCTTTGGCCTTAATTTAAAAAAAAATAAATTTCGTAAAAATCAATTAAAGTTGGTTTAAATTTAAAAACTTTTACGCTTCCGTTTTATTTTAATGCTTTATTTATAACTTTTTAAATTCTGGCAACACTGTGGCCTACTTTAATTCTCTGATTCAAAATTTGTTGCTGTTGTTTAAGGCGAAATTCTTTACAACTATTGGACATGCAAGAAACATTGCTGGTTTCAAATCATTTACAACATGTTTCTTATCGGTGCTATAAATTAATATACTTTTAAAGGTTTTCTGTGTTATTTAAATTTTAATATAAAGCCTGAGACTTGAAATTTTAATGCAGATATATTTATTGCATTTAATAGGGAAGAATCAGTCATTTTAAAAATCCTAAGCTAAACGCGCTAAAAGTAAAGCTTTAAAAGGCTCGTTTATATTCAAATAATTAACGAATCTACTTCTTGCATTTTTTTTTAAATTTGGAAATAAATGGGTAAAAAAGGTTAAAATAGCTTAAGGCTCAAGTTCGATACCTACAAAGTTCTTATTTTTTACATACGAAGTAATGAGTATTTGTTATTTTTCTTTTTATTAGCGCTGCTTTTAGAAGGAAAGTTTTTATAAAAAAAGCTAGTTTTCACCGTTATAAAATTTGTACTATTAACCCATTAAGAGGTCAAAAGTCAACTAAGTGAACCAGAAGAGATTTTTCCATTACTCGTTAATTTTTGGCCCTTTAAATATTTTGGGTCCACAAATTTAAAACTAAATACTATTCAAAAGTCAGCTAAGTGGACGAAAAGTATATTTTTAGTACTTTTTTTACATTTATAGTGTTTTTTACATGTTTAGTATTTTTTTCTTTTTTTTAATAAAGGGCTATTGTCCTAGAGAAAGATGAAAGATCTTAGAGGAGTGAAATATGTTCCTTCCTCACCATATTCCCTTTTTTAAAACTTTATTATAAATCTAAATCCAGATGAGGGAAAAATTCCATATAGTAAGATCAAGGAAAAAAAAATTTTGAAGAAATATTATGCAGAAAATAAAAGAAAATTTTTAATTGTTAGTAGTACCCTTTGACCTGAACTTAAGGAAGTATTCAAAGCTGTACTTATAAAGCAGCAGGTTAACTGATAATTAATTTAAAAATTCCTTTAATTATTTTTTGCTTCACTTGTATTTTATTCCAGGGACCGTGACAACTATTTTTTTTAGTCAAAAAATATATTTTGCTTTAACTATCTTTTTATTTTTTTGCAGAAATAATTATTTTATTAAATTTTTTATAAAAATTAATTATGCTAAGAATAATCATTATTTTTATGTTTATTTAAATCAAAAAAATGACAATTATTTCCGGAAAAAAATATAATTAAAGTAAGGAAGATGTAGTCAGTCAAGGCCAACTATATTATATCCAACACCATATTTGTGTTGGTGTTATATAAAAAAAAATTCAAATACTTATTCCGGGAGGACATTTGCATTGGAGCTATAGCAAAAACATGACCGATTATATTTTCATTTAGTTTACAAAACTTAGTCAAAATAGAATAATATTTGGGTCAGTTATAACCCGAAATGCTAATTACGGGAGGACATTTGTGTGGGGACTATGTGAGAAAAATAGACTAATCATCACCAAAAAACAAAGGACTTCGTATGAGTCCAAAAACACTTATATCTGCCAAATTTGATCAAAATTGCGACTTATAGCGTGTTCACAAGAATACATCATGTCAGATGGACAGACGGACGGATAGAACGCTTAATACGAATAATACTCATATCATGTATGTGGTTAAAGGTTTAAAATATTTGATATGTTACAGTTTCAGTTTTTTTTATTTCTCTGATTTTTTTTCAATTTCCTTTTAATACCACTTGACACTGTTGTGGTAGTTGTTTAATCTTAAATTACAATTTGATGTGTGTTTATAATTTTGCCGCTATTATTTACTTACTTTCTTTAGTTAAACATGGTTGAATTCATTTTGTATTCAACAGTATGAAAACAAAAACAAAAACAGCAGTAGTAGCAGCAATAGACCCATAACGTTTTTGTAAATCCATTAAACGTCAACACATTGAACTGTATTAAGTGAATAAATATTTTGGTGCATGTGTGAGATGAAATTGCATCACATATAAACTTATATACGGATGTGAAACAAATGTGAAAAATATATTAAATTTCACATTACATATAGCATATGTTAAACTATTTTTAGTGGAAGTACTACCGCTTACATTAAAAAAAAAATTTTATTAAATAAAAAAAAACCAAATTGTTTTCATACGAGTATTGCAAAAACAAAAAAAATTAACTTTTCAAGGCAAAATAAAGCTCCATTATTTGTGATTAAACGTTCAAGAGATTAAAGAAAATAAAGCTTTTATGTACAGGGTGTCTTGTGGCAGATTTATAATTTTAACTTAAATAAAAAACTTAATAATTGGCACAAAGTTTTATTTAAAGCCTTGAACGATATAATGAAAATGCAGATTTTTTAAAAGTGAGCCCTCCAGATGTTTTTTATTGAGTTGAACACACTTTATGAAACGGAGCCTTGTGCTCTGCGCCACACACTGCAATTAACTGGGTTAATTAAGCTGATCTATCGACGAATATTTTTCTTTAACGCCACACGAGATTTTAGATTTTTATTATAAACCCTCTGTTTGAGGTAGCCATATAAAAAAATCAATGGGAGTTAGCTCGTGCGACTTCGGTGATCATGAGATGCCCCAAAGCGACTGATCAGTTTTTGGAGGAAATTTTCGCAGGTCTAGCGAAAAGAATTCCGTAACTATGCGTCGATAATTTTCACCGTTGACATTCTTTGCCTGGCCTCGGGAGTTTTCGAAAAAAATGATTTATGGATAAGGTATATCAAACAGTTACCCTCCGGCAATGCAATGGTTTTTTATGCTTAAGTCGAGGGTTGCCGATTCTTGGAGGCCAGTTACGGCAGTTTTGCTTCTTGACATGGCCGTTTAAGTAAAAATGGGCCTGATTGCTTCAAAAATTGGATTTACAGTGCGAAAACGCCTTAACATCATTTCACAAAAATTTTGGCGTAAATCAAAGTCACTTTCTTTTAGCTCATGAACGATTTTAAAAGAATGAAACTTCAGATCCTTTTTTAAAAATTCATGAAGAAACGCTCTTGGAAGTTCCAGTGCGGCTGCTTTTTTTCGTATTGAAAGTCGCGTATTTTCACGTAAACAGCTTTCAACCAGTCTAATGTTTTCGTCCTTGAAGACGACTAGGCCCTGGCCGTGAAACACTCATAGCCAAAGCAGTTGCGCGAAATCTCTGCACCCACGAAAGAATTAAATTGACACTCGGTTCATCACGTAAACGCCGAATACCGAACTTTGAAAAAAAATGTCTCCACAGTGAACGCGCGATTCTCACTCGACCACTGCGACATCGTGACTGGCAAATCCGCACAATCGATAATTTCTGTAGCTGCCTATTATTTAAAATAAAAAAAGAAAGTTTACGTTTAGCAAATTTCTTTTAAAAACAATAATAATTGTTTTTCATTTCATTTTATAAAATTATCGATTTTTAAATAAAAGCAAAAAAAATTTTTAAATCAAATAACATTCAAGGTTTTCAAACTTACATTAAGCCTTTAATAACCATAATAACTGACAAAACCATTCAATAATATATGACATATTTAGATGGATTTATTAAAACAATACATTTGATTATATAGTAGAGGGCTGCCTGAATATATTTGAACATTACGTTTACTTGAGTATATTAAAGCATGAACTCCTATTCGTAGTGGTTTTAAATAACTATTTGTTCTTCCTATGAACGTCATAATCGTCAACTATGTATTAGCCATTATTTGGCAGAGTTTTTTATTTGAGATTTAATTTTTTCTTTTTCTTTCAACCGAAAAAAATTCAAGTTGATAATGGAAATATGTATTAGCTATGACTATATTCGTTAGCAAAAGTAGTTGATCAGGAACAAACACAATTTACTTTTGGTGGTTGGTATAGCTCGATTGATTCTTTATTTATTTTTGATATATATGTATGTGCATGTGAAAGCATTTTACATATGGTCGTTGGTTTTTTTTTTAAATAACAAAACATGCACAAAACGTCACACATCTTCACATGCATAGAAGCAGCAGACTATTTCATTGCAAATAAAAAACATGCCACAAAAAAAAATACATTATGAGCCAACAAGTATTGGCATAGTAGTTTTTATTTGCAGTTTTTTTTTTTTAACGTTAAATTTTTAAACTATTTATTTTGCAGCGAGTTCATTATTGTTGGTATTTGACAAACTACGGTTTAGTGTTCTTTTGTCCTCTCATACCGCGAGCGAATACAAGTTCATACTCTTTTTTACGTCAAATTTAATTAGTTATTTGAAAAGTTATTTGCTGCAGACCTCTATTATATAGTTTTTAAAGCATAAACATACACACACATACATATATAGTTTAGTGCATATTTCTATGTGTATTTAATATGTATGTCTGCCTGTTGACACAAACATATATAAATAAAAATCCACAACAAAATAACAAAACATGACATTGAAAGAGATTTATTTTAATAGACAAGAAAATCACATATGAATATACATATGTACATACAAACTATGTATTGCACAATTAGATAAACATATGCATGTACGTTATATAACTAGCCATATCAATTTGAAAAATCTTAAGGAAAGTTTAAAATAAAGACTTAAAGAAAATGTTTTGTTTAAAGAACTCATACGTTAAAAATTATAAATTAAAATTATCTAAAATTAATTTTATTTTATTTTCATTCCTTTTTCTTAAGACATGAGGATATAAAACAAATAAAACATTACCATAAATTGAAAAAAAATTTCTTTCTATTTACAAAAATTATTCTACAATGTAGAAACCAAACCCTTTAAATTTTAACTTTAAAACATGAAGTTAAGTTTTAGAAAATTAAAGAAAAAATTAACTAAAAACAAGTAAGAGCGCTGTTCTGCTTTTCTGAACATGGAATGCCTCCACAGTTCTCCAGTGATTCAAATAAACATCAGGAATTCTTTGCTGCTGGTTTGAGGCCTGAAGCTGTTATAGTTATAGCGTTCAAAAATTTTAAGCAACTGGCCCGCTTGACGGAGCGTCTCGCGTGGTAGCTAACCCATCTTTTGATTTTGAACACCGATTGCTTAAAGATATTTCTGATAGTTAACTACCAGTTTATGGTGTTATTATATCAACACAATTTAAACGTAACTTAATCGACTTTTACATTTATAGAGACGAACCACATATGTGAACATCTTAAAGGGGTTACAAATAAATATTCTACAAACTACACAGAAAAAAATGACAGCAGATTTCCCGCTTTGGGAATTCCCGGGAACTTTAGTCGTTTATTTTTCTCGCTGTCCGCGACTTGTTATTTAAATTAAAAAAAATTGATTGTTTTACGTTTTGAAAGAAGCTATTTTGTCTTTATATATTTTCTACTTTTGATGTTTCTTCAAAAGAGATTTATATTTAGTCAAAACTGAACTAATTTGCTATGGTTTTTGTGAACCTGCGACAAAAATTGATTAAAGATTGGCTCATGGCGTGCTCTTTTTGCAAGAAGATAATCATAAACAAACAGCAGAGGCAAACAGATTATAAAGCTAACGTTTCAATCGATAATAGTATCCTCCGTCAATGCAGATTGGTCCATAGATTTTCTGAAGAATTTTCCTCTCGAAAACTTCAAGTACTGCCTCATCTACTTTTGCAAGGTTCCATGCTTCATAACCATTTATAAGCATGGGGGTATCAGTGTCTTCTACTGAGTAATTTTTCTTTGTTGGGATGTGGCTTTGCTTTTAAACTGCTTACTTAGTCCAAAATAGCATCTATTGGCCAATATTGTTTTTCTTTTTATCTCAAAACTGATGTTGTTTGTTTTTTCAATGGCAGGGCCGTGGTGTATGAAATCGTTGACTACTTGAAAGCTGTAGTTTTCAACTTCCACTGTCTGCCCAAGTCTACTTGATGCCTCTCGGGTGGATACCATTAACTTGGTTTTATCTGCATTTACTGCCAGACCCTTTTTGCCGGATTCTTTCTCGACTTTTTTAAAGGTGAAAACAAGTTACTGCTCGCAATGTTTGCCCCATGATGTAGTCAGTGTTAGCGAGTAACATGTGCTGTTTTGTGAATAGCGTGACAGTTCTGTTAACATTTTCGCTTTGTATAACCTTTTCTAGGAGGATGTTAAAAGATCTCTCGAAACGATGTCTCCTTGATTCAAACCTCATTTGGTACGGAAAGGCTCAGAAATAGTTCTTCCTATTTTAGCGGAGAACTGCGTATCGATTTATCTTTCTTGGGGTTTTTGTCAGGATTTGGCGTAGTGTGTATGTCTAGTCAATGGTGGACTTACCAAGTCTAAAGCCGCATTGATATAAACCAATTATCCGTCCGTGTGGATGGATTCTTGTTATGAAAATATTTGATTCAAAAAATAAATTTTTAAAATATTTTTCAACAATTTTGGGGAACTATCGACCGACTCAAACAAGATTTAAAAAAAAATTACATTTTCAATTTATCTTGAAAAATCAGTACAATCAGTACTTTTTTTTTTAAATCAGTACATTTCAGTACTCAAATGTTTAATCAGTACACCAAATGAAAAATCAGTACATGTACTGATGAAACAAACCTATGCATACGCCTTATTAGCGTGTCGCCTCCGGTCTCAGCTAGCAACCCATCGATTTCCGTTGTATTGTTATTCTTAAGCCGGGTAATTTCTATCTCGACCTCATTCGGGCTAGGCGGTATCCACTCAATACCGTCTTCTGTGATTGGTTTCGTGATGTTCTCATCGTTGCTACTACCAGATAAAAGCAGGCGTGAGGGGCTATGAATTTTTATCCAAGAACGCAAAAAAGTAGAGCAGACTGTTGGACAAGCTATAAAAATTAAAAACTTTTTTTCTCGTAAATTTTGAATTTTTTTAAAATTAAAAAAAATTATATTAATGTTGAAAAGTAGTAATTTTATAATAAGTCTTAAAAATTTTCTATACGCAGGATAAGCTGACTTCAATTTTTAAATTTTGTTTTTTGCAATTTATTAAAATTAATTGAATTCATTTTTGTTTTAAACAACAAAACAAAAATTAAAACAAAATTTACGGAATACTTTGGTCGTTCGTTTGACTTAACTGGTCACAGATCTATTTCGTTAAATATATATTTTTTTTAATTATTCAAAAAGCTTATTATTATTTAAAATGTTAAAAAAAATTGTAATTTAAATAAATGAAAACAAACTAATACCAATTATGAAAAAATATTAAATTACCAAATTTAGTTTTTACACAAAACCGTTGGCATAAAACTGAAACAAATTTAAATTTAAACAACTTAAAGTTTATGTAAAAATGATTCTAAACAATGTTTTGCATTTACAGACTCTTTTTGTAAATGATTGGCATAACAATTGCAATTTAGTGACAATCAAAACGTGCCTGTTTGACCTAAAAGGCCAAAATAGCTTTTAAATTTGTAATTTTTATTTTAATTTTTTTTATTTGCATTTAAAGCTTTCTGTGCTTACTTTACTTGTTGTTGTTATAGTTATTAATGACTTGCAATGTCTTTCATTATATGACACATTGGACAAAATGTTTAAAATATTTCGCATTGTATGTCTATATTAAAATCATTTCGAATTTTTTTCCGCAATTTAATTAAAGTATTGTTTTTCTAATAAAAAAAATCAATAATAGAAATTTTGATTTAAATATTTTTTTTATTATTATTTTTTATCATAAATTGAGAAAAATTATTTCTGTTTCTACATTGTGCATAAATCTAAAATATTGGAAGGACTAAATGTTTTTAACTAAATTGTAAAATATATATCTAAACAAATAAAACATTAGATTTTTTTATTTCTTGTTTTCCTTAATAAAATATTCAGCTCTCATACGTCTGTGTCGCCTTTTTTCAATTAAAAAAAGTTTTATTCCAGCATTTGCCAGAGATTAATTTCTGTTTATGTTTGTTTTAACATCATGTAATTTACATAATTTTCATTGTTGTGCTTTTATTTATTTATTTTCTTTTTGTTATTGCAACAGCTGCCTTAAAAATTAATCATTAAATCTTCAATTTGGTCATTTTTTTTTTTCATTTTATATATTTAATGTATGTATTTGTTCAGATACAAACAGGAAATATATTTTGTTTATTCTGAACATGATTTATATTAACCATTTTTTAAGTTTTGATTAGATATTAATTCTGTTGATGGGGGAGAGGGGTTTTGAATAATCAATCGTTTGTTTCATAATAATGACTTCCAAAATATTTTGTATTTTCATGTGTTCTAATTAAATATAATTAATTAAATATTTTAATAAATTTTTTTTATGACGATTTCGTACAGGGGCCGAATCGTCGCTTTTAATCTGAATCAAAATTTAAAAAAAAATTCGAAGAAAAAATTATTGCTTTTCGAAAAAACCAAATCTGGTGCCAAATCCCCGCATTTAATTCGAATTCAAATTAACTCGATCGATCGAATGGCAATGCTTTTAATATAGGAATTCAAATAAGAATTTTTTTAATTTCAATTGGATTTAAATGCGACGGTTCGACCCCAGTTTTTAAAGTTTAAGTACAACTTGTAGATTTGCTTTAATTTGTAGAGTTGATTTTTGGGAATGGCTGGAAACTAATTTATATTTTCCCATTTCCCGGCAAGTAAAAAATTTAAGAAGAAGAAACCCCTTGGGGGGCTGCCTTTTGGTTATGGAAGTTGGAAGTAGATCTCTGGCAAACCCAGTTCCGCTATTTTCTTGGCCAAAGAGACATCATTATAAAACATCTAGGCAAATGTCCCATTTTTTATTTAACCAGGACTTTCGACCTAGGGCCAAATCTTTGCATTTGATTTGAACCGAAATTTACTCAATCGATAGAGTTTTCAATGCTTTTGATACAGGAATTCAAATTAGAATTTTTTAATTTCAATTCGAAACGAATGCGACAATTTAGCCTCTAATATAAGTGCAGACTACTTTGTCAATCCTCAGCAAAAACGTTTTTTTCAGCGCTTGTTATACACTATTTTCAGTGATTTTTTTTTTCTTTTTCATTGCAGATTTGCCATAAAAAACCAAAAAATAATTCTTATTCAGCAGTACTTTCACTGAAAAACTTGTAAAAATTGCAACAAAGAACAGCAGAGAAAATCTAATTCATAGCTTGTTTAACAGCTTTAGAATGAAATGGATTTGCAACAAAGACTTGGTCTTAGACCAACAACAAGTAACGCAGATAAACGAAAAACGACAGCCATTGGAAGAAAAGCAACACAAATGTTTTCATATGACACAACAACAGATGTTGCAACAACTTATACATCAAGTGCAAAAGAACACCAAAATACATCAGCATTTCAAAGGACCCATAAACTGTCAAGGAGATCGAATGAATTTGAAGCAGGTACAACAACAACAACAAACAAACATAAACATAAAAACACTGAGGAATTATATGATACCATGTGTTGGCAAGAAACACGTACGGACGCTCAAATGTTTGCTAACGTTAACGACAACATGGCAAATGGAGTGTTTACTAGAAAAAATAATGAAGGGAACCAAGAGTATCTTTACAAAATATGGTGTGAACAGTTGGCAGCAGATGCACCAGCTTTTGAAAATTTTAAAAGTGAAAAACTTCCTCGCTCTTTTGCTGATAAAACTAATGGCACTGCTGGCGAAGAGGTGGCAACAACAAATTTTTCACAACAAACATTCCGCTGTATGCTTGAATCATTTACTACAACTGACTCACAGGCAAGGACGAACGACAAAATGCTGCAATACAACTGTTATAACATTGATATACCAGATAGTCCATATCAATTGTCCAGCGGCAATAGCACCAGCCACAACAATTTTTTGTCAACTTTTAATGGACTACGTAAGCAATTGCAGTTCTTTAATGAAACTGAAAGGGCTTCAAATTTCTCAACAAATTTTAATGCCAGTAACAGCAGTTACACAAACCTGCCAACACTTAAAAGTTATGAACAACAGCAACAACAACAACTGCCACCTTCTTTCTTTACATTTTTGCGCAGATGTATGTCCCATATAAAACTGCTGGTGCAAGATGTAGCAGAACCTATTAAGGAATTCCAAATATCTTTGGCACCAAAAATTCATCAACAGCGTTCAACAACAGTAAATTCAATGTCAAGCTGGCAAACTCAGCAATATTTGAACAACAACAATACCCAAAATAGCAGCAGCCATCCATTTTTAAACTCCAGCAATCATAGTTCTAGTGATATTAATTTTAAAAATTCTTTTGAATCTCTACTACCTGAAACGGCAATAAACAGCCACTTAAGCATGAACCTTAAGACCTGTCAACCTGCAGTACAAAATCTTTATATAAATTGTCAAAACCCATCACCTATATTCTCCTCCATAACAACGCCTTCCTCCATTCTACCGCATAAAATCAAATGTTTTATCTCGGATGCCTTGCATGAAATAACAGAAAATATTTCTTCTACAACAGCCCAACTACAGGATTATATACCCACCTTGGGTCTTGCCTCAGTTTCTAATGCTAGTGAAGAGTATAACAATCAATCGTTGTATTCGAGCAGTAATTGGTTGGAAGATTCTTGGCCTTTGAGTTTGGCTGTCATTAATTCAACTTTTGTCAATTCATCTTACTCAATGTCTGCCTTTAGCTCTCTTAATTTAAATTCTACAAACTTTACGCATTTAGAGGCAGATCTGGCAACACCAGTTAAAGGTTTTGATTGGAGTTTCTTATTTGTTTTATTTTTCATTTTGGCTGGAGGCGTGGGTAATATTTTAGTGTGTTTGGCAGTGGCTTTGGATAGACGATTGCAGAATGTCACCAATTATTTTCTATTTTCGTTAGCCATTGCCGATCTATTGGTTAGTTTGTTTGTGATGCCACTGGGAGCAATACCGGCTTTCTTAGGTGAGTAAAAATTTATTTTAAAAACTCCTTTAAATATGCTTTACAAAATTATTTTGGTTGATAAATAAAGAGAAAAAAAAAGAACGGAATATTTAACATGGAAATTAATTTGAAAAATATAAGTTAAAAAATCGTAATAACAATTAAAATAACAAATGGTTAGCGTATTTCTAAATAAAAAAGCAAATGTACTAAAGCATTTAACTAAAGATGTCCAGAAGGCAAATTTTTCCGTGTAAATGACATTAAATGGATGCAAAGTCCTTATATCATAGTTTTCCACTAGACTAGCCCCACATTATTCACTCCCAGGAAATATTAGAACTTTTGTCACTTTATAAAGGTACATACATAGGAGATGCATTAATGTCTAAAAATGATTTTAGGATTCACAAAATTCTAAAAAAAACTTTTTGTAAACAAATTTGCAATATAAATGATGTGAAATAACTTATTATAGAAAATTAAAATAATAATAAAATATTCCGCCTTAAAATATTCCAAGAGAAAATGGGAATTTTTTTATGTCTCCTAGAAATCTACTATTAATTAAAGCACTTTATTTTGAATAAACACGATAAAAACAAAGCGTTATTTAAAAAAATATAGCTACTTAAATAAGCACAATACAGTTTAAATATTTTGTTATTTTAGCTGATATTTTCCTAACAATATTATTATTATGTTTTCATAATCGACCAACCAAAATATTTTTCCCTTCTAGTTATAACAAACAATATTTTGCTTAATACTTATTGTGCTAAAATAAACAAAGAAACTTTACAGCAAAATTTACACCTAATAAAACTTATCATAGTCATCATAAATAATTAATTTAATTTAATGCACAAATTCGTTTTAATAACTACTAGAAGCATAAACATGCTATAAAACCCCCAAAAGTATGCTAATTATTTTTGTGGGTAAATTGCGTAAAGAGAGATTATAATGATAACAAAGCAAAAATTTTACTATACATATATAGATAAAATAATTTAATTTAACTACGATGTTATCTACTGCTATGAAAACCTATTGGCGATATTATTTTGCAATTTAATAATTGAAACTATTTTTGTATAAAAACTAAGCCTTTAATTAAACTGGGGGGGATAAAAATATTTACGATTTAAAATGAGTTTCGCAACATTTTTTACCCACAAACCTAATAAACTAAAAACCATGCCTTAAGGAAAACATAATTTTTTTACTTTTTTATACAAACTTTTTCTTTTAATAATCCTTATATAATCCAACCATATTTTTTTAAATATTCAAAGTTTAATTTAAAATATTATATGAGTATGTCTATTTATTTTTTTTTTTTATTTATTTTTATTTATTTATGTCTAAATAATGACGAAAAATATCTCTATTATTTTTAAATATATCTATCGTTAATCCTAAAAGTATGCAGCACAATGCATACATAAAAGCTTTAAAATACTCCCATTTTATGAAAAGCTTACAAAAACAATCATATATCCACATATTTTTTAAAAAAAGAGTAAAAATCAATTAAAAATTTATTAGAAATGTATGGAAATATTTTTGTGTCACATTTTTTTTAACAAAACATTTTCCTTCTTTCGCCTAAAAGTGGCCTAAAATTTTTAAATCTAACAACTTTTCAAGGATTTTTAATTAACTTAAGTAAAAGCTTTTGTTAAAAAAAAATTTTTTTCATAAGCCCTATTAAAAAAAAATCATTAAGATACATTAAAGATAATTTAGTTTTACAAAACAAAGTTGGTTTAATAAAACGTCCCCAAACAATGCCACATCATTTTCATTTATAATAAAGCCTATTAGGGTATCTACCTTACAGTGTTGCCAGAGTTTCGAACAATTATAATAGGTTTAAAAAACCTTGAATAGACTATATTAGGAAAAAAAATAAGTGTAGAAAAAGTATATATTCTTTAATTAAAAATTAAACAGATATGATCAAATCAGGGGACGCGTAGGCTCCTTTACTAAAGGCAGCCACATCATAGTTTGTTATAAAATCTATATAAAGTTTTTGTTCCAAACAACATTTGTTAATTAAGCCTTTGATAAACTTGAAATTTTTATAAATGAAAACAAAAATATTAAGAAAAAACAAGCAAGAGCGCTATATGCGGGTGTGCGAATCTTATATACCTTTCATAACGTGTAGGGATATTTACCCAAATTTTTTCAAATTTTGTATGGCAACCCACTTAACGGGTGGAAAAAGAGGATAAGTTTTAGAAAAATTTTTGTAAAGAAAATAAGTTGCGGTTAGTCCTACATTTCACCTATCCACGGGCACCCTTAAATCTGTCGGTGGGGGATTATTACAATTTCTCAAATTTTATATGGGAGCCCCCTAGCAAACGTGTTAAGGGCTTAAGAAAGAATGTAAGTATGTTCCAAAAAATTGCTTGGGAGCAAAAATTTATTAGGGTCGGTCTTACATTTGTCTTTTAAAGGAGCACCCTGAAAGCTGTGGGAGCGATTTAAAAAAAATGTTAAAAATTTAATGTTGTATGGCAACCCTGTTAGATGCTTCCACTTTGGGGCAGTTATAGAGGTTTTTATGTACAAACTTTAGACAGAGGTAGTCTTGGTGCTTGGCTTATATCTCGGCCAGCTATCGGGCGATTTTGCTGGATTTCAAAAGCGACTTTTCGCAGATATTTCTGAAAATTTGATACTACGTGCGGGTATATGCGGTATGGTGGGAGTGGGGCTTAAAAAAGCTGATTTCAACCATAATACGGACAAACGCACATCGCTAAACCAACTTTCCTATCATCACTTATGGAAAGGGTTTAAAAACGTTAAGCTTATAAAATACAATTTTTCAAATCAAAAAAAAATGTCAAGCTGGCAACACTGCTATAATGCACAATTATATGAGCAATCATTAGTTGAGTATATTTTCTACTTCGTTTCCTTCTGTTTAAAGTTTTGATGATGTGTGATTGAAAAGTTTATCATTGTGTTATTGTTAGCCAGAACATTTGATAAACAATTGGCAGTTTTGCAGAGCCATTACACATGATTGGGCAACATTCATTCGTATGTAGATAGTTAACTTCCTTAATAAATTTTCAAGGCTTTTTTAAAGCACCAGTTATTTATTAGCTTTAATAATTTTATTATTTGCAAACACCTGTTCGTTTATTCCTTTGCTATAAATAATTTCTTTTTGGGTTAAAAAATTTAATAGATTAAAGTCCAAAATTGTTTCTAGTTAATCCTTACAAAAATATTATGCATGAATTAGCACGTTCCTTTCAACCTTTGGGTCAGGGCTTTTATGCAATTTATTTTTATTTTTCAATAAAATATTTGTTTTTGCCTTTCTAAGGAAATTTAAATGGAACTTGTCCAAATTTAGATTCACACACATACATATGTACTTTTGTTTTCTCAATGCTTTCTGTTAAAGCATACTGTTAGGCTTAAGGAAACAATAACGTAATGCTGGCATACTTTTATTTGCAAGTTTTTATTTTAAAACAAAATTTTTGTTCTTTTCTTTTATTTTAATTTTGTAAACACATGTTATTGTACTTATTTGACACAAACAAACTTAGGAAACATAAACATTCGTTTTAATGCTTTTTCTGTTAATGTCAAATAAATTTGAGGCCCAATGTTAGACTCTTCTTCTTTTAAGTATAAAAATAGATAGTCGGAACATGACATGCAAACAAACAAATAAACTTGAAATTGAAAGAAACGATAAGTTTAACCCTTGACAGCAACAATGTATACAAAATATAACAACTTGTATACAATTTGTTATAGTTTGTAGCTTAAAGGATTTTTATATTTTTTTAAGATTTTTGTATTTTTGTTTGGGGGGTGGGGGGGGGGGGGGGGGGGAGGGATTTTCTGTAATAAAACAGCCTGTACCATTTTAAGCTCTTAGTTTAACAATGTTTGTGGAAAAAGGCTACTTTAGTATAAAAACAAACAAAATAAAACTTTGAAAATCCCACTAAAATGTCACTGCCACGTTTCTCAATACTTAAATTTAGCAAATGACGTTTTGATTTAAAAAGTATTTTATAAAAGTTTTGAGTTCTCCACAAAATACAGTTGAAAAAATTGTTCTTTTTTACTTGTTAAGACTTCCTCCAAATACATGCCAACATGCCTTCTCTTTAAATATTATTTTTTCCCTTGTTCAAAATCTGTTGGAATTCACATCAATTAGTGTTAAATTGATTACAATAAATGAACAAATAGTTTTGTTAGAATATTTCCAGAAAAGATCTTTATTGCCTCATATATTTTCTTTAGCAAAAAGCATCCTTTTATGAAAACAATAATAGAAAAAAACCCCCAAAGTGAGTTGAAATTAACTTTTTCCTAATTTTAAAGAGGAAGAACAAGATACCTTACAATAAATAAAAAAGTGCCTGTGTTCCTTTGTACAAAACAAAAAGGATAGAGTAAATAAGCTTAAAGGAAAACGGACAAATTTTCTTGTTTTAACATGTAATTTTATTGAATTCAGAAGTAAAAAAAGGTTGTTTTAATCTTTAATACAATTAAGGAGTTGCTTACAGAAAAACTTAAAGCAACTTGTTAATAGATTTTCTAAGCAAAAATTTAGGAAAAAAGAAAACATTTTAAAACTCTTGTCAAAATATTTTTTCTACACTCATAAATATACAGGGCGTCCGCCGGCAAGGCATGCTGTTTTGCTTGTTTTTAATTTAAAATGAAACGAAAGAGAGTGGATCTTATATTTCTACATGTTTTATTTAATATCGGCATTTATGTAAGAAATACAATATCAGATAAATGTTCGCCTCTGTTAGCCTCTCAAATGCGAGCCCTTTTGAGCACGTGTTTCATTACATTCTCACGCATTAAGCGCCGTATTTCATAAATTCCATCACGAATATTTTGTTTGAGTTGCTCAAGCGTTTCTGTTTTATTTGCATAAAACTTGTTTTTCACATATCCCCAAAAAAAGGAGTCCAGAGCAGGAAAGTCAGGCGACCGTTTCTTGAAATAACTTGTTGTGGAAAGAGGTCTCGCAATAATTTCAATATAATCCTGGATGTATGCTATGTGGCAACGTCTTGTTGATATCACATGTTAAACAAGCCCAAAGCATGCAGTTGTGGCATTAAAAAGTTTTTAATCATATTTACGATATCGCTCCCCTTTAACAATTACCGTTACGCCATTTGCAGTTTTATAAAATCTAAGGTCCAATGATTCCTACTGGCCAAATTGCTCATATGGCTGTGACTGATGAATAATTTGAGGGTGTTCCATTGCCCAGAACCGACTATTGTGTTTATTCACATATCCGTGGATAAGGCACACCAAGCCGTTACCCTGGGGCAATGCAATGGTTTTTGATGTTTCAATCGAGGGTTGCGGGTTTTTGAAAACCAGACGTGGTCGTTAAAGTGAATATGAGCCTCGTCGCAAAAACGCTTCAACATGGTTTCACAAAATTTTTTTCGTAAATCAAAGTCACTTTCTTTCAGTTTTTGAACGATTTGAATTTAAAAAAGATAGAACCCCAGATCCTTTTTTAAAAATCGCTTTTGGAAGTCCCAGTATGATTGTTATTTCCGATTTGAAAGTCGCGGATTGTCAAATAAACTGCTCTCAACCAGTTTAATATTTTTGGAAGTCCTTTAAAATCGACTGGGCCCAGGCCGTGGGGCATTCATAGCCGATTTAGGTGCGCGGAATCTTTGCACCCACGAAGGAATAAAATTTACGCTTGGTCCATCACGGTTTCGCCAAAAACTAAAACTGTCGACGAGCAAATTCGTAAGAATCATTACTCTTAAAAAATGTCTCCACAGCTTACTCGACCACTGCGATATCGTGACTGACAAATCCGCATAATCGATAATTCCAAGGGCGTCATCCTACATATGGAGCCTTTATTTATTTTTTTAAATCGTATCAAAAAGTATAAATTGGCCACCAGACTCCCTGTAGAAGCAAATCATAACTGAATACAGGTAGTGGAGACCAGCGGCTTCACGCTGTGCAGGGAAATAAAATTATATGAAACATTATCAATTTCAGCATTATCGATAGTCTTACGTTCGTAATACTGAAGAGCCTTAAGATAAAGTTTTTATTAAGAAATTGAATCCTTTCAATAGTTACGTTTCTCTCCTTTAATATCAGTTTCAGTAAAGCAAACGATTGTCAAAACACGTGTTAATAATTTTGTTTAGTGTCCCTATTCAGCCTAACTTGTTAGGCAGATGTAAAAGACAATTTGACTGACACTGTTTTTGCCTTTTTTGATATGCGTAGGTGTTGTTTTTAAACTTAATTAAAAAGTTGTTGTATTAAAAGATGATTACTAAATCTAAAGTTTAAATATTAGACGAGCATTTTTGCCACAAATAAGTTTTTATTTATTTTATTTGCACGTTTTGCAAGAAGAAGAAATTAAATATTTAATTAATCTTTGTTTAAATTAAAAATAATATTTTAATTTGTTTGTTCCGCATTCCTTTGGTTTAAAATAAAACTTTTTATTTTAACACCATATCGAATGGTTGGTTAGCTTTCCCTTAAGGTATTAAATTTCCATTGTCGTACATTCATAGACTCATTTTTCTTTTTGTTTGTTTAATCTGTAGAAAAGATATGTCACTGTGCGATTTAAGTTGCTACAGTTTTGTAATCTTTTCATTTTTAACTCTAAAAAACCAAAAAAAAAAAAAATTCAAAAATATTTTCACCTACAAGAGTGTAAGTAAAACATACGAGTATTAAAGTGGCAAAAAAGTGAATAAGTCCTTGCCAAACGACGTCAGTATTTTTATAATATTTTGTCTTTGGATATATGTATGAAAGTAGATATGTATGTATGCTTGTAACAATGTAAAAATGTATCTATGAATGTGTCTTTGATTTGAATTGAGATGTAAAGCCAAAACTATATTTATATGCAGTAATGCCGAAACCCTATATTTTATTTTAAAATCGAGCACACTGAAAACAGCGATAAATTAATCAATCTAAAAGCAAAACACTCCGCGCTCTACTGCGCGAACGGGAAAAAGTGTCTTGGACTATGCCTGACATGTTCTTTCGAGCGCGAGCAGCTAAAAGGGTTTTATTTAGTCCCAACATTAGTAAGTCTTCTGGGCCGGATGTTATGCCAGCACAGGTCTTAAAATAAAGTTCTTCGACGCTGAAGCGTCCATTAGCTTTCGTTTTTAGCAATATATACCGTTCTTGGGTATTCCCCATATGCTGGAAAGTAGCAAATATTACGCCGATCCCCAAAAAAAGGAGAAGGGGAAAACCCTGAAAAATGCCACCCAATAACTATTTGTGGAGAATGTTCTACGGGGAAGCTGCCGGCCTTTTTAACAGAAAAATTGTGTACCTCGATTCACCATTTTTGCGAAACTTAAATTGTGGCTCTAGATATTTGCATGGCATTTGATAGAGCCTGGCATTGTGCGCTTCTATCTAAACTTGCTGCTTTTTTGGAGTCGGTGATAAATTTTCTCGATTTATATCGAGTTTTCTCAAAGATCGGACTATTCGTGTTGTTATAGGTGGAATCTCTTCCAATTAGTTTAAAATAAATTCGGGGGTACCACAAGGTTCTGTCCTCTCTCCTATTCTAAGTATTTCTTATCTTTCTTGATGACCTTCTATGTCAGACTTCACATCCTATGAATTCCTTTGCAGACACTAGCGGCATATGCTATTCATACTCATTTGACTACAGGCCTAGCTCTTTAGAGATTGAGATGAGGGCAGAGTACAAATGAAACACTTAACCGTGATTGGAAGCTATTCTCCGATTGGGGTCGTGCGAATAGGGTCGATTTTAATTCCTGTAAGACCCAATTATGTCTTCTGACACATAAACGCGCAGTAGATCATGCTGCATCGTCTGTATAAATGGACCGTATTAATGTTGGGTAAACAGAAACTATTGATGTTCTTGGCATGAGAATTCAGTGCGATGCTCGTTGAATGGGAGACGTTTTTCTTGTATCGAAAAAAGCATCCAAGTGCCTTGGGTTTTTGAAATAGTGTAGAAATTATTTTACGCCATCTGATCTTATCTATTTATACTATCTATATCCAGCCTAAAATTGAACATAACTCTCATTACCGCATCGGGAACGGTCAAAGTCACTCATGGGTGACGTTGGGGTATCCAACTGCCTCGGTTCACTTAAACGTCGTCGCAATGTAAATTGTGTGTGAAATTAAGCAGCTTGTTTCCAAATCCCTGGATTTTTTGCGTGATACTTGTCTTTCTAGAAGAGCACACCCATTTGCCGTCGACTGGCCAGTGAATCGCACTACGCATTACAGAGAAATTCGTTTTTTAGCCGTATGGTTCATATTTGGAATAAACATCCTAAGGATGTCTTTCCTGTTACATATAATATCGAGAAATTTAAATCAAATATACATAAACACTACATCCTCTTTCCTTCTACTCATTGCCTATTTTCCTTAAATCAACACAATGCAATGCATGTGTAGTGGCCCTCCTCTGAGCGCTGGTTTTAAAAAAAAATATTTTTTAATTATAGATACTACTCTCCGGGATATGATCCTCTTAGTTTTAGCGTAAATAAAAATCTCTTAAAATATCAGGGTTATTGCAACACTACACTCAACTAAACTTGATTGGAAATGGCCTGGTGAGCCGCTTCCCTTTTTAAAAAAAATTGAATTTAACAAAATTAAGACATGTCAAATGATTTATTAAAAGACGTTTGTAAATAGAAATTCTTATTCAAAAATCCCACACTGTATGTCTGCGCGATAACATGTCTCACCGTAAGGGTAAGAATAAATAAGTACATACAGATATTGTAGGTGAACTATAGAATTTCAAAATTTTTGTGTTGGTAAAATATTGTTTTAGCTCCTTTATGAATATAAACATCATACGTACATACATGTTAAGCTCTAAATATTTATTAATATGACTCAACTAACAACATTAATTCATGCACACATACACACCGACGAACATTTGTTAGTACTAAGTATCTGAGAAAAATATTATAAAAGATTTTGATATGCTTTCAAAACATCTGCAAGCCAATAGGGACATATTATATGTGTATGTGAACATATAATATCAAATAAGAAAGAAATTTTTTGAATAAAGAGACAATCGAAATTGTAGAAATTATTAGTCGTTAAGGTATTGTAGTCATTGAAAAAGTTTACGGTATTATTTGAGTTGCTCTTCCAATTATTATTCCAACTTTCAAACTATGTTTTATCATATTTTCAAATATAAACGAAGTTAAGGAAATAAAAGAACTATGAAAAAACTCATAAGTACTTAGAAGTAGAGAGAAGAGAAAAAAAAAGTTTTATACACATTAAATATTGATCCAAAAAGTATGCTTTGATTTTTAAAATAGTGCCAACAACTTAATGTAGGCATCAAAAAATCTGTAAGTTAAAATAAAAAATTTAAAAAAAAATTAAGTTAAAATTTAAAATTTAAAAAAAAATTTATTTAAAAAAAATTTTATTTAATATTATCGATGTGATATACTAGACTTGACTTTCCGATACTTCCCTGTAAATGATTTTTTAAATTGAAAATTGGAAAATAATTATTTTTTACAATCTCTGGGTTATTTACTTTAATACTGTTATGATTTTTATCTGAACGTGTCGTTACCTAAAACGCAAACTGCCCTAACAAATTAAAAATTATTATTCTATTTTTATTTATGTTATTTTAAAGTAAAAAAATTTTTGCTTTTGAAAATAAAACGTATATTTCCGATTTTTCTTAAGAAAAATATATTTCAACATTAAGGAAACCTTGGCTAGTAACGGTAAAAATCTTGTTTTTTCAATAAAATTTTCCTTTCTTAACTAACGCTAATAAAGTAGTAAAAACTAAAAATATTAATTTCTTTATTTGCAATTAAATGAGAATTTAGTAAAGTATTGAACTTGAGTTTGAAAATTGTTTAAAAAAGTTTAACATTCCTTTCATTATTTTTACTGTTGCTCAAGTGAAAAAATATTACATTTTGTTAAATAAAACGATTACAGTTTAAAAAAAATAAATAAAACCGGGTTTCGAGATATTTGAAAGCTTTTTTTATATTAACTGACTGATCGTCAGTAAAATTAAAATTTGAAAACATAACAAAAGCGAGACAAAACTAATGCATGCAAAAGCATGCTGCCTTCATACTCATCTAAATAGAGATGAATAAGGCAAAATTGAAGTGGTGAGATGAAGAATAAACTAAAAAGAAAAGGTGTTGCCATGATATAAAAAAATGGCAGGCCGTAAATTTCGTTCTAACCCAAGAACTAACAATTGTTAATGAGAGTATGTGTAAAATACAAATTAGTATTTCCGTATTCAAATTTCAATTAACACTTGGGTTAAATAGAAGATATTTACTACCAATGCTCAGTACCGAACAAAGAGTGCTGATAAGGAGTTGTAGCGGGCTCTGAAAATGCATTCCACTCGGCTAGTGTCGGGAAACTAAACTTTTCCAAAATATTTCTTCAACAAAAATCTTATCACAATGAAACTTGAACCAATTAGCCTGATAAAATATAAAAGGAAACATTATTTTTTAGTTTTATGGATTTAAAATTTACTGGCATGACATTCATCGTTCTTTATTGGCTCGCCTATCCTATGCCAAAGCCGCCACTTATCTTTATCGTTTTGCCTTTAATTCACCCACATATAATTTCCGTCGCAAGCGCTTTTGTGGTGACGACCTGACTAATGGTGTGCCTCATGAAAATGACGTTTCGTATCTATTTTACTGTAAAAAATTTTGGAAATTAGAAAAAACTTCTAAAGAATATAAAACTATTGAGAGAATGATTGATATTTTTACAACATTTGCTGAAACCTCAAATCCTAATTGTGAGGAAACAAAAACTATATCACGGCTACCATTGGCGAATAATGAGGCTAATACGGCCTTAAATATAAGCGATGAGTTGAGTTTTGGCATTTTACCCGAAAGCGAGAAACTTGCAGTTTGGGATTTATTGAATGAAAGGAATAAATTTTTTAATGCTTTTTTGGCTAATTGTATGATGATGTGAGTTATCTTTTATACAAACGCTTATACAAATATATGTGGTTTGCTACGTAGTTCGTTTGACTGTTTTAAAATAAAAAAAAAAATATGTGTCAAAATAAGTAACTCTTTGTGAAAAAAATGGGCGTGGTCCGCCCAATTTGGCAGACGAACATTTGATTTAAACAATTAGATTTAAACCAAAATAAAAATTTTTAGTTTTTGCATTTTTGCAACAAAATTTGTAAAACCGGTTATGCAAACCGGTTATGTGCAAAAAAAAGAAAAAACCCTCGGTCACATTTATTGACTAATTTATAAGTCCACAAGTATTTAAATAAAAATAAAAACCGGTTTTTCACAAAACCGGTTAAATAATATTATGGGTAATCCAATATTAGAAAAATCTCCATAAATTAATTTTAGTGTAAATAGTGATGAAATAAATATTTAAAAATATGTTTTATATTTCAATTATAATTAAAATAAAATATGCGAACCCGCATTTAAACTCGGTTTTTATAATACTGCTTTGGGAATAAAGGAAAACCCCGTTTTCTGAAAAAACAAACTTGTTAAACTTTTTAGCTTCATAGAAACGTTGGCAAAAGTTCACGGGCTTTATGCCAGCAACTTAGCATTTGACATTGATTAAGAAAAAGCCATTATAGCAGTGGCACTGCTAATAAATCAAAACCCGATTAAAAGCTACAAAAAATCTTGCAATAACAATCAAACAAAATTGATATAAATTGCAAGTCGCCTGAAGTTAAATAACCAAAAGAACCAACTTAAAATTTTCCGGGTCATTTGTCTATAATTTTAAGGTTATAAGTAAAGAATACAAAAATATGTCATTATGTGCTTCAGGAGTATAAGAAGACTAACAATTTGTTTAAATATCCATTTAGTAAATCATCATTTCTTTATTATTATGCTACTTTTGCCAAATTCAACCATTTAGTTTGTTAAAAAAATATATAAATCAAAAGTCTAGTTAATAGTCTGGATAATAGCCAAAGGCAAAGAAAGTAATTTGGTCAATTATCTTGGTAATAGTCTCGAGTCAATTGACTTTTCATTAGTTTGATTGTGGGAAACGTGCTAAGTAATATTTATAACTATAATTAAAGAGAAAAGCATTATATTTTGCAAAATCTGCCAAACAGTGTTGCCAGCTGCAGCCTAGGGAATTTATGTCTTAATTTCGGATTTTTTTTTTGTTGGCATTAGAGTTATACATAAATAGTGGAATTTTGTGGGAAATATAGAAAATATAATTACCATGAACGCCAATGCAATAATACGAGCAAGTAATTCCCTCTGGCATCTCCGTTTGTATTGCAATGTTTAACATTGTTATATACATTGGGGATTATAAAGTTAAACTTAATTTGACTTTAGCTATATGATTCATTTAAATATTTATGCGCATATGTAAATGCATACATACATACATCCACAGATATACAACTTTGTCTTCGGAATCATAAGAAGGTTAATTAAAAATCAAAGATTTAATACGTTAGCAAATGTACAAGTTGTTACATTTCTCTCATTTGTATTCCCAGAAGCCGTAACAGATGCAACGGATTTGCATAGAATTGAAAAGTATCCCAGCAAACAACGAGCATATCAAGATAGTTAGAAAGTAATATTTAGGGCATATGTACGTTAAGAAGTTACTCATCTAAAATCATATTCTTCTTAATAATAATGATGTCGATATCGATCCTTCAATGCTAAAGCACGTGTGAAATATCCGAGTTCAAATCTGGTCAAACTGGCTGACCCTAAAGATCCCACATAAAGTAAGCAATTTTGTAGCTTGTTACGACAGTTATAAGTTAAATGGTTTTTATATCAAAATTTTCCATATTTCTAGCTTTTTCTTCAATCGAGTTGTAAACAGAAAAAACTAAAATGACAGAAACACTGAACTGATAGCTGATTGCTTGGCAATAATTGCTTAGGCAATTGTTACACACAAAAAACTACAAAAAAAATTTTTCAAACAAATTCTTGTTCAAAATAATTTATTTTTTTAGTCAATTTATTTAATAGTCTCTAATAATATTTTTATTTGATTTCTAAATCAAACAAAATTTTCGCCTAGACAAATAAAATATTTAACCAGCTCAGCAAAACTTTTTAACAGAAACTAAAATTCTTGCAAAATTGTTTGTCTAAATTTACAACTTTCGTTGTAGGTCCTCAGCCAGACAAAATATTTACTGATTCTCTGAAATTTGTTACTGATTCTACAACTCAGTTTTTTCTGTGTTAAAGCACACATTGCGCAATGAATTGCTACATGTGACAGTTTGCGGTCCACACGTAGCAATTTATAAGAAAGCAAATAAATTGGACAATTACGGCAATAAATATAGCTTCGTGCAGACCCAAAGTTATAATAATGATCAACTGAAAATTCTCTGATTGGGAGGGCAGAGTAAGGCCAGCAGCAATTTGGCTACCAGAAATTCTGTCAAAAAAATGCACTGATCAAAAAATTTAAGGGCACTTTAATACACCGTTCTAGATACAAATTCGCAGCTCCGAGTCGCCTTATGTCGCTACGGTGTAGGCGGCACTCTGCCAATCAGTCATTTTCTTTCACATCCACGCTTATTTTTCAATTAAGCTTAGCTTAGGCACTATATAGTCATCGCTTTATTTTCTGTCTACCATAGCTTTTTCAAATTCATATGTAACCTTGAAAACCATTTTGTTAAGCCCAAACACTTTACACACATAATGACAAAATAATTTTGCTGGGATATTCTAGCTCATACTGTAAAATATTTGTAATCTGCATAAAATTACTTTCTAAGTCAATCATGTTCTGTTCTGTGTTCTGGTAATATTGTATGCATAATTATATTTTCATTTTGGGATTTCAAAGCTTGTGCAATTACTGAAAAATGATTTCCGAAAGTAAGAACTATAGGTCACCACAATATGTCTTTAATATAAAGATAAGCAAGATATTCAAATATAATACATATACTTAACGTGCGCAACCGTAAGAATTAACACAGCTTCATGTTGTCTGGCATCTTTAGCTACTATTAATGTTAAGCGTTACCAACAGGATAAAAACGATGCAATACATGTTATTGCCAGGTTGATCTATTTAATAGGGGTTAGCAGAGAGCAGGGAACAAGAAGTCTTTTAACTCCTCTAAATCGAAATGTTATTTAAAAAGAGATGCAGCATTTCTTCATGCAATCTGCAATCCCTGTTACAGTGCGAGATATCTGGGAATCTTGTGGACTGTAAACTGACCCTGAGGGCAAAAATGGAGGCATGAGATGTAGTATAGTATAAGGCTACAAACTTAGCTGCAATTCGTATACATATTAAGAGGGCTATATGCAGCATTCTGATTACAACCGAAATAAGATCTACCCTATCTTGATCACTTTTCATCCTATCTAATTGGATTTCAGCAGACCTCATGTGGAAAAAGCTGTCACCGAATTCTGCTTTGAAACTAAATTTTTGTTACCAGGAATTTCGAAATCTTATTTATGGGACTTGTTGACTTAGAGGTATATACGGACGGGTCTAAAAAGAAAACTGGTTTAAAAGAAGTTATATTTATTGCACAAAGAGGAATCTGAGTTTTCTTTAGACTTGCCGATGAATACAATATGTTAAACGCCAAACCGATAGCTAAGCCTTCATCATTTTTTTAGTTTATATTTAACTACAAGAAGTACTTTTAAGAAATTACTGTTTTAAAGATTAATTTTGTAAAACTCTCACTAAAGAGACAATTGGGCGCTTTTGTTGCAATTTGCCCTCTTCCTGTAGGCTCCTCGTGGATGCATACTAACAAGAACAGATGGTGTAAAACATCTAGATGCAAAACCATAAGGGCTATAAATACTTGTGATTGATTTTCATAATTGACGAGACTGTAGGACTTTGTTGGGCTGTAGAAAATAGTTCAGGAGGCGGACAGCCGGACATGGCTAAAACGGTTTAGGTAGGAAAGAAATCAAACTAATAACTAAGATAACCTTTTATAGTATGGGTTACTGCCAATAATGTAATGTTCATTGACTTATTTTTTTTTGTATGTCCCATAACTTAATTGAAAAAATTACCTGGCAACCACATGATTGCTACTGTTTATGTCTTGATAAAAAAAAACAACTTTTTAGACGTTTTATTTTCTCTTTCGCTTATTGAACGTCTTGACGTGACAAATTCATGCCCACACAAACGTCAAAATCCAAATAAAAAAATCCGATATTTTTATACTGGGGATTTTATATACTGAGTTTGACGTTTGTCTGGGCATGAATTTGTCTCCCCAAGATGTAGAGTTATACAGCTGTTAGTCTTTAATTATGTTTTTATTCATCTGCATGCTGCCACACCTTTGAAATAAGTCACTTAAAAGCTTTAATTTTGTATAATTGATTACGAAGCCAAAAACTTGCAATAAGAATTTTAAATATATAAAAGTGTTGTTTAGCTTCCGATTAAAGTCACAGTTAATCCAACAATAAAAATGTATTTAAAGTCATTTAATCAGTTTTAAATGTATTAAATTTTTGTTTTTTATTATTTCGTGTTTCATTTCTTGAATTTTACAAAAAAAATCTCACTTTTTATCCATAAATTGCAACACATACTCCCATTTCTTTAATTTTTTTGCTTTAAAATATAAAGCATATGGCAAAAGAATAAATTACTCAACTTACTTACGTTGGCCTTTAGCCAAAAGAAAATCTTCATAAAAAATCTTTTTGTTTACTTTGGTATTTTTGTTTGTTCACTTAAAAGTCTTTTTTTGTAAATATTTTTATTTATTGAACTAGTTATTTTACTCCCTCACCCAGCTAGTTCAAATCCAATTTGCAGTTCCATCTAATTCATTTTTATTTTCGAAAATAGAAAAACAATAATGGAAACATTGTATTGTTTGTGGTTATTTGTTCTTCTTCTTTTTAATGTCTAACAATAAACAACAATTGTTGTTACTTTTATTTAAAAGTAGTATTTGCTGAGTAGAAAAGATTTCTTTAAAACATATTGCCCATAAGTTTATTAGATTTTTAAAAATAAAATGTATATATATTTAATGTGGAAGAGAAAATGTTTTAACCTTTTATAGTATACTTTTAGGGGAATTATTAAGAATTAAAGTCTTTACAGGAAAGGTGGAAAACTAATCGATTTTTAAAGAAAGAAAACTTTTCGTGAAACCAAAGTTTGTCAGAAATATCCTTAAAATATTTTTTTTTAGTTTTTAATCATTTCGTTTCAATAAATAAAAGTGTTTTTTTAGTTTTTCTAAAAGAGTTAAATTAAGGCAAATCAAGCTTTTCTCTTAGCCTTCATTAGTTTTTAAGCAGCAGTTAAACAATTTTAAAAATAACTTAATTTTTAAATTCAAATTTGAAATAAATTAATCATTTAAACCAAATTTAATAATTACATACTAAAAAAAATTTACTTCTTGTTTTTTGCAAGGACCCTAATTAACCAACCTTAAGTATTTATTTTTATTTCTTTTGAATTCCCTTATGTGAAAAAACATTTACTAATTTTTTTTCTATGTTTTTTTTTAATACTTTTACTTCGACATAAAAAAAAACATTTAACAAATAAACTGCTAATTACGTTTGTTTATTGTTTCAACTTAACAAGAAATTCCTAACTAATGTTAAAGTTTTTGCAGTGAAAAGGTTGGCACTAAGAGGAAAATGCAAAAAAGAACTATTTAACGCTAAAGTTCACACCTTTTTTAAAGCTAAGCGGCTGCTTGTTAAATTCTTTTAGCACCAAAAGTCTTGAAAACCAGCTAATTAAAGGATTAACGCCAAGTAAGCTTATTCTGTTAAGAAGCATAAAAAGCCTTTTATTCAAGTGGGAAAACAGAAGAAAAAAATTTTTTTTAACAAAAATAAGATTTACTTAAAAGTGTAATAAGCAAATGAATTATTCCAAAGTATTTTTTAAGAGTTCGTTAGAATTTAAAAGTCGAATTAGAGTTTTAAGACGGCTGCTTGGCACTGCCAACTGGGCTGGGGACCCGACTACAAAAGCACTTAAGCAAAATAGCACTTTATTGTTTATAAAATTTTCAGTCAAATGAGTATAATAATTTTGTAAGCAGTCACTTGACCAAGCTATACTCAATCGCGAGGCCGAAGTGGACGATTTTTCGACCAAATTTATAATAAGCGATGAGGTTCATTTCTACCAAAGCGGATACGTGAACCAGCAAAAATATCGCTTCTGGGGCAACAAAAATCCACGAGTGATGCACAAGGAGCCATTACACCTGGTTAAAGTGACTGCTTGGTGCACTATTAACGTTGGAGGGGGCATCGGGCCATTTTTTTCGAGGACGCCGCTGATCAAACCACAACAGTACACGGTTTGCGCTATAGGATCATATTTGCCGAGTTTTTTCTGCCGCAAGAACGAACTGGGACTGGAGGACATCTGGCTCCAACAGAATGAAGCAATAGTGCACACTGCGAGAGCCACAACCGATATTCTGAAGGTGGCTTTCCCGACTCGCCTTATCTCTTGTTTTAGCGGCTTACATTTGCCCGCAAGATCGCCCTAGTTAACCGTTCCAGACTTTTTTGTGGGGTTTTTGAATTTTTGCATTTACCTGAACAAATCTGAGATCCTGGAAGCCCTTACGTACAACATTTGATACGAGGTCGAGAATCTGTCGCCCGAAGTTCTCACCGAAGTGATAAAAATTCCATAAAACGAGCCCATAGCAATTAGCTATAACGGCGCCCATTTAGCCAATGTCATCTTCTCGACTTGACTAATAAAATTCTAAAGGTTAAAATTCACATTATCAAAAAACAGAATCGAAAATTTTCATTTAAAAAAAAATAAGAGCCAAGCAACATCGGATGACTTCTTTTGGTCCACTTTGTATAATAAACTTTCTTTTACAAAAAAATTTTTAAACAGAAAATTGTCTCTTGTTTCAAGAAATTTTTCTAAAGATTTTCATATTCTTAGTGGGTTTGCAAATGTTTCAAAACACACCCTATTAGTTTTTGTAACACTTGCAGGAAACAGTTTCATCCCTAACGTTTGCTTTGGTCTTTTGATCTTCTTTGGCAGCAGACAAAAAGGTTAAATAATCAGATTATTTTCTTTATTTTTTGAAAAACATTAATTAACATTTGATTGATATTTGTTTGTTTGAGTAAAAAAAACAAAATTTCCACCACACACTTAGGGGAAAAACCGGGTTGAGTATGGTCACGGGTGTATAATTACGAACAAATTTGTCATTGTAATCATTACTTTGATTATAGGTTACCAGTGCTCTTAGATTACAGAAACCATAATCTAAGAGCATCATATATTTAAAAACCCATAATCAAAACAATGACTCTCTTTAACCAAAATAATGATAATTATAACTATGATCGCATTTTTCGCCAAAAATTTACTACAACAACATTATGGTTGTGGCAGTCATAATAATGATCTTCGTAGCCATACAATGATTAAGCTGTCCATAATCTTATTCCCGTGACCATACTCAGCCATGTTTTTTTCTCTTAGTGTACAATTAAAAATATTAAAATATGTTTTTAATCAAAAATCGTTAGCAACATAACTGTGTATGTTTTTAGCATATCGTAATCAATGTCATCATCATAATGCTGCCAATATTGATGATTATGTTAATGTTAACATAGATCAACTTAAACATGATTTAGCGTTTTGCCGTTTTTGACATTAAGTCTACCTAAAAATTTATGAGATTTTTGGCTAATTTACTTATTAATAAAATTTTATCAATTTGGTGTATTTGTAAATGTATACTTATGCGCACATGGGTTTTAACACTAATTGGACGATTAATGTTAAGCAGCAAGAAGTTTATTTTTAGCAACTAGACACATGTTTCCATAATAAATGTTTGTTCAAACGTATATGTATGTATGTATGAAATCTGAAAGGGAATATATATGGCAGAGGTTGAAATGTTTTAAGATAAAAAGATGTTGGAAACTGAATCGAAAAACACATATACATAAGTATTTATAATTTCACACACACATTTGTGTTTGAAATACAAGTTCCTTGTTTTAGAAGCAATTTATTTAGTTTGTTCTTTATTCTTGTAAATACTCACATACGGGTGTATTCAGGATGGAGAACGCAACACTCAAACGCCTTTAAAGTGGAAAAAATCTGCTGCCTTTGTATCATCTTTAAAACATTTTAATATCAATAAAAAGAACGTAAAACATTTATTTTGCAAAAATGTTTTTCTCTTATATACGAACAATCAATACAGGGGCACGCACGCGACAAAAACGAAGCTTAAGTTTGAATGCCGTTTAAGAATTTAAATGATCTACGAATTGAAATATACATAATTTCTTAAATATATTTTTAAGTGTAAAAAGCCAAATTTCGGTAACTAAAAAGAGATGCTAAGTTAATATTTTTCTATGCGTTTAACTTTCTATAGTTTTAGTATGTTTGGGCACGCGACATCTGTAACGCGACAAAAATTTAGAAAGTACCGTTAATCGACCTTTTTTCGATAATTATTTATTAAATTTAATTAACTTTTTGATGCAAAAAATCTATAAAATAAACTTTTTCAAATTATAAATAAGTAAGAGAGCTATATTCGGCGTGACCAAATCTTATATACCCTTCACACTGGTATCTTGAAACCGCAAATGTTAAAACAAAATAATTTTGTGGTTGCTTAAAAGTCGATAGCTATCCTAGTAGCCAAATTAATGCAATTACATTTAAAAACATTTCCTTACAATAATTGAAAAAAGCCTGTTTTGTTCTGCGACTCATCATGTATAGATTTTGTCCTTAAAATACTGGACAATCGTAGTATTTTTTTTCTATATATCGGTACGTAGGTAAATTATATTATTGATTTTATATATCAATCATCTTAGAGAAAACGCTGATGTTTTGAAACCAATATCTGGTCCGTAGTACTTTAATTGACTTCGGAAACTTCATTTCACCAGACACACAGACAGACAGACCACAATCATGGCCAAATCGACTTCCCTGTCTATTAGGATGCAGAAAATAAACACTAATAAGAAAACGACAAATGGAGTGCTACACCTTTATATTTATTAGATTAATAGAAAATTACTGAAGACAAAATACCATTAAAAGCAACGAAAATAATCAAAATATGTGTGTCCAGTTTGCCGCGTATTTTTCTCGTAAAAGCTTCTGAAATTAAATTTAAACTTATAATTAAACAAAAACTAATGTACCATTTTATTATACTGTTTAAAAATATAATATCCTTGTTAAAATATAAAATATCGATCTTGGTAGATCTTCCGCTGGAAATGCCATGTATGCCACATGTATGGTATTATGAAATACACACTCAAGCATTAGAAAAGAAAAGTGTCATAAAAATCATTAAAAACCAACACTTAAAAATGCTACTTAAAAAGATTTATAGACAAACACGTATGAATGTATATATCTATGTGTATACACTACACCACATTACTAATCATCATTAACAAAAGCAAATTTATACAAAACCTTTGTGTATACTTATGTACATTAACGCACTAACTAATACAAAAGCTTATAGACACACATAAGTGTTTGTCATGAAGCAAAGGTGACAAGTTAATATGGGATACTAAACAAATAAATACACATACATGCAAACAAATATTAGGCCAACACATGCACATGTCAATGTAAGTTAGTAGTAGTGCTCAACTGTTTATGACACTTATACGTTGAAAAATTGTAAAAAAAGGATTGAGTAGCCAATGTGCATGTGAGTGTAAATAAAAATAAACTTTGTTGAAATCAGCTCTAAATTGACTCATTTGTTAACTGTTGCGTATGCATAATGATTTATCAGTTTTGTGTAATTGTTTTAGAAAGTTTTAAATTTAGTTTTTAAAATTTAAAAATGAAAATAATAGAAAATAGATCTGTAATATAATATTCTTTATAGAACTTTAAAATGAAGATTTTCTGTAAGAAAAGAAAAAAAATTTTGCTTGGCCTGAGTGTACAGTTCACCTGCAGGAAGTGTATTTAATTATTGTGTGTTTTGTGTTATTCCTTGTGTATTTCCGAAATAGTAATGCTTATTAAACTTTTTCCAAAAATATTGGGTGTATGTATAATTCAAAACTGTAGGGATCTTAAAAATTTTATACGCAATGCAAACGAAAATGCGCTTTAAAATTATATTCTATACAATTTTTATCCAGAAACGCCAGCTTTCTATTTCGAAATGAATACATTTTTAAAGTACATTTCGTCTCGCTGTTACTTTTTCCTTAATTGGTTTTAAAAGAATAGTTTTTTGTTTTTTGGTTTATAAGCAGACTAATTTTAGAAGGGCCATATAATTAATGAGAAATATGCACATTTTCCTCTTTCGTGATAACCCAGCTTAATCTTGATCAATTTTCCCTTCTGCTCAAAACAAAACAAAAAAAAGTAGCCAAAACGTGAAAAAGTACTATTTGTCTACCTTGTCGACTATATGGATCTATACGGATCAATAGTCCCTAGTTTTATATTTCTAGGCTCATAATATCGAACGTTCAAAAAGGCACCAAAAAATGTGAAAAAATACTTTTTTCCCATTTAGTCGAATTTTAACCTTAACATGGGTCAACAGCAAACTAGCAAAACTGCGAAAAATTATTTTTTGTTTACTTAATTGACTTTCGACCTCATAGGTGGTCGAGAGCTCTTAATTTCATTACTCTAAATATATAATCTCAAAATATCAAATTTCATAAATATATATTTACTTTTAAAAATAGGCAAGGGAGTACCAAAAACTTAAATAATTCTATTTGCACACTTAGTTGACTTTCAGTCTCATTTTGAATCAATTGTTTTTAATTTCATATTTCCAGACTCATAATTTCAAAAATATGTATATATAAAAAATACCAAAAACATAAAAAAGTACTTTCTGACATTGATTTGAAATTTCAAAGCTCATGATGAAAAAAAATCAGAAAAGTACCCAAATTATAAAAAAAAAGAATTCTATTTTCCGACTCAGTCTACTTCCAGCTTCTATATGATTTAAGGCCCTAATTTTATACATCTAGCCTCATAGCCTCAAAAAATGCAAAAAAGTAAAATATAAAGAAAAAAGTACTTTCTGCCCGCTTAGTTGTCATCTAACTTCTATATTTTTTAACAGACCTTAGTTTCAAATTTCTTTAAAATATAAATGAAGTATTTTTTGGACCTAGCTCTGCATTAAAAATGAACCAAAAAATTCAACCTTTTTTAAAAAATTAAAAAAAAATATTTTCGACTTGGGTTAATAGTCCTTAATTTCATCATACATATTTCAAGATTCATAATCCCAAAATCTTCAAAAAATAGTTTAAAAAACTTAAAAAATGCTTTTTACCGCTTTATTGACTTTTGACCTTAATCTGGATCAATTGTAGTTAATTTTATATTTGTAGACTCATAATCCCAAAAAAAAATAAAAAAAAAGTACTAAAAATTAATTAATTAATTAAAAAAACCGTGCTAGGGGAGATCCATTATAACTATTTCAAATACAAATATGCATTATCTTTTAAAAGAATTAAAAAAGTACCAAAATTAAATATTTACCCTTTTTTGAACCCTGAATGCTACAATTTTTTTAAAAGTTACCTAAAACCTGCTTTTGATTTTTTAGGGCCAGTCAAACAAAATTTTTGTCTCTATTATTATTAAAAATATTTTACAAAAATATAATTTTTCCACTTTGATTTTGCTCCTTAGGATCCAAAATTTCAAAAAAGTACCAAGAGCATAATCATATTTTTTCTAGTTCTTTTGAACGCGATTGTGATTTTGTTTCTTGTTTTACTGGTTCAAAAGTTGCAAATAAATATAATATAATATAATATAAATTTTGCCTTTTTTACTCCTTAAGGCGAAAAATGTCAAAATTTTCGTTGTTGTTTTTTTTTAGTAGAATACGATACTTTTTATGTTTGTTTGAATTGTGTTTAGTTAAGGAAATGTAAAGCTACCGATTTTCCTTTTCAACTGATTTTTTGTTCACTTAGGTTCCGAAGTGCTCCATAATGGGTCAGTCAGTAATGCTACTCTTTTATCGATACTAATTTTTAGCGGAGACCAACAAAGTGATATAAAGAAAAGTTGCTAACATGCCGTTAGCTCAAATGCAAAACGGCTTAACTATTAAAAATAAACTTTTACAGAAAAATAAAAATCTTTGTAAAGTTAAAACTTAAAACATTCAAAAAGACATGCATTTTTCAGTCGTCAATGCAATCTTCAAATAGTTTTTAAATAAGAGCAGTTAGTTAGGTTTTGCATTATTTATATAAGCACGTCCTCTTCTCTTCCGATAATGAGCGAAAAATTTTGTTAAGTCATGTAGTTACATGCCATTCATAGTAAATAATGAAAAATTGATTTTGAATTTTCGTATGCTACCCCCTTTTGCATTCCAGCTAACGATATACAGGTGCATATGTTTCTACATATTACCACTATTCGTATTATTAAGTTTGTTGTTTACCAGTAAATCACTAAACAAGCAAATAGTAAAAGTTTAGGTTACAATTTATCGCCGCCATATAACCTTAAGCTGTCTCACACACCCACGTTTTTTATTTTATTTTTGGTGTAATTTTATATTTTTGTAAAATGGTCTCCTAAAATCTCGTTTATATTGGTTGGTAAATATGAAGCCAAAGAGAAAAAATATTTATATACTAAAAGTGCAACCTTTTTTAAATTAAAAAAGGTTACATATTTGGAAACACATGAATAAAGAAGCATGTGTGTTGTAAAGGGCTGCACAAGCATAGCATAGCTTTGAAGCATCCACTTAACCTTTCGTTGAATTAGCCCTCCACATACTTAACTGTGCGGATGTATACAAGTTTGGCACTTCTTAGGCCGCTGAAACTATACAGACCTTGTTGAGGTAATATTTTATCTAAAAATATATACAAGCAGATTGCTACTAAATATAGAAAGCATCGGCTTATCAACCCAAAGTATGAGCAAAATTTATTTTGTTTTACCTCAGTTTAATTAAATTGTTGTTTTTTTTTTTTTGATGTGTCTATTGTTACAATATCAGTTTAACTTGTTTGTTAATTTAAATTGGAGGTAAAAAACTTTTTTTTTAAAACGAGTAAAAAAAGTGCAGTAAGTATTACAATGTTATCATTAAAAGTGCTTGTGCAGCCCCTTGGTATGAACGTAGAAAAATAGAAGACTTCATGTAACGGTTGCTTTTGTTTTAAAATTTTATTCACACATGCTTATCCGGTTACACCTAACTTTGAAAGTGTGAGCTTTGTATATTTTTTCCCACAATTCTCTTTGCGGTGTAACAGACAAAAGATTAATTTAATAGAATTTTTCTTTATAAGCAACGAAGTTAAAATAAAGTCTTTGAATAATAAATGGTGGCACATAAATGAAGAGGGATTTGTAAGGTTGTTAATTAAAAGAAATAAAAAACCTAAAGCCAGAATGGATTTGTTTTGACTGTGGAAAATTTGTATGGATTATTTGAAAAATTCTGCTTTTTAGCTTAAAAAATTTAAAACAAAAAATTGTTAAATTTTTTGTTCGTATGACTTATAGAATCTGCTTGGCAGCTGGTATACTCCGAAAAAAAACTAAATATACAAACCCTTGTGCAGAATTTTATTAATTCTTTTTTGTTTTTCTCTTGCAATTTAAATTACACAAACGAAGCTTGCCAACCAATTTGTTCTTTGTAACTATAACTTTAGCATACTTTTAGGAGTATATAAAATTTTGCTTATAGTGCATAATTTTAACTTTCCCTATCAATTTTTAATGGCCTTATAAACTTGCTCATAAATACATATTTATGTTTTTTGTACATTTACTCGTATACAAACAAATGCATATAAAAAATTTTTATATTAAATTGTTTTTGTTTTTTATTTATTTCTCGTTGTTTTTGTACTTTTTACAGGTTATTGGCCGTTAGGTTTTACATGGTGCAATATATATGTAACGTGTGATGTTATGGCATGTTCATCGAGTATCCTGCATATGTGCTTCATTAGTTTGGGTCGTTATATGGGCATACGTAATCCTATAGGCTCACGACATAGTTCAACGAAACGTATGGCTGGCATGAAAATTGCCATTGTCTGGCTAATGGCCATGATTGTTTCCAGCTCCATAACAGTATTGGGTAAATATGCATTAATATTCAGTATTTATATATAAACACCACATGCCACATAAATGGTTTTTATTTCGCTTTCATATTTCTGTTTTAGCAATTAAGCTACAGAAAAAAATTTTTTTATTAATGGCATTTACATCAACAATCAGTTATGCGCCAAGCTTAATTGGCATGCTCCCATTGCAGATTTATTTTATTTCCCTTAATTTTGTTTATTAATTTCTTTATGCTGATATTAATTACTTGACGCCGATATTAAATTAATGTTTTACATGATATTTATTGGTCTTAATTGGCATTTACCTTAAATTTTTTAACCCCTGTTTGTATGCCTGTTTGTTTATTTATTTTCTCCTTCTATTTTTATTGCATCTCTTTAGGTCTTGTAAATGAGAAGAACATCATGCCTCAGCCAAATGTTTGTGTCATTAACAATCGTGCATTTTTTGTTTTTGGTTCATTGGTGGCATTTTATATACCAATGGTAATGATGGTAATCACGTACGCTTTGACAATACCATTGCTAAGGAAAAAGGCACGCTTTATAGCTGAACATCCGGAAGGTGAATGTTTTCGCCGGTAAGTAATGCATATAACTTTTATGGTACTTTTTAATTTTGTTTATTAAAAAAAAGGGGAACTAAAAAACTTTTATTGTTTTCAAATTCCTTGCATATCAAAGAAGCCAGTTGTAAGAAATATTTTAGAGCATACTTTTAGGTAAAGCACAAGTGTAAAAATATTAATTTAAATGTTTTTATATAAAAATCATATGATTAATAAAATTTTATATGGTTTTCAAAGCTTTTCTTTTTCTTAAATTGTTGTTATTACTCTTATTGATAATTTTTAGCCCCATTATCTTCCAAATCTTAGATGCAGCTTAAATGTTTGCCCTAAAAGGGGATATAAAGCCAATAGTTACTTTCGCTTTCGAGGTATTTGTTAAACCACCCCTAAGATGTGAGAAATCGATACCTGGTGCTCGTATATGACAAGCTCCAATGGCGTTTGGTTTTATAAAACTAGCATTTTTAATCACAAATTAATGGTCTTAATGTTCAAAACTCTACCCCACTAGCAATCCAGAATATCAGTCTTATCAAGCAATAAATATCCCTGTAAATTTTTATTGCTAAACCAAGTTCTTCGACCATCCTATTGCTGAGGTCGTTTTTTCATGATGGGAAAATTTGTCTCAACTAATTTTCGCCTTTCGTAGTCTTTAGTGTGCTCTAAGATTAAGTAAGAAATAGGCGCTTGACTGGAGCGATCGTGCTATCTAATTCCCTGACTGAAAAAGGCTGCCCCTAAGGACTAGGACTACGAATCTTTAAGCGAGAGTTGAGGTTACTACATCAACCACGTCTTCACATGACAGTATCGAGGTCTGCTACTGATTTTCGCGGTAACATTTACAGACTCTGGTCATACTCCGGTTGATTTTCTACAACATATACCTTTTTCCCCAAGTATTTGCTCAAGATGTAAATTTTAAACCAGATAAGCTTCTTATAAAGACGAGAGTCTTTTAGACTTAAATGGGAAACTCTCAGTTAATCTAAAAGGCTAACAAACATGGATAAAAATCTTCTCTTTGGCATAAGCTGTTGAGGAGGGAACTTCCCCTTAGCATTCGGGAGGCTTTAAATCGGCACGCTGCCTTTAGCATTACCAAGACACTGGCTTACCATTCATTCTTGGCCGTGCTGCGGGTGAAGACTCATATTCAACTTGAGTTTTAAAATCATTTGATTCGCCACATGGTTTGGCAGAGACAGATTTTCCTTGTCGATGTTGCGCTTAACTACCTGGTCTTTTGATTTATACAGCGCTTCAACAAATGAGGTCGTCAATGCCTGGTTAGTACTTTAATTAACATTGAAAGGGGTAAAAGGGTATTTCTTTAGAGGACCTTTCCATTATATTAGACTGACAAAGGTTCTATTTGGGGCGAGAAAATCAGAAAGTCTTATTGCTGTAAGCTCTCCTTAGGGAGCATATGTGGGGAATGTTCTCTACAACCAAATCAAGTGAGAACGAAAATTTTTTACTGGAGATAAATTTTAGGGGCCTCAAAATGATCGCATAATTTTAGTTTTAAAAGATCCTGCTGCATTATAGAAATAAGTTTTTGAAAGCTTAAAAGCGGCAATAAAGTGATTAAAAGTAGTGAATACAAGAATCTGGACTCGGTTATGCTTAATAGGATATTCGACCTCATTAATAAATATCAAGAGCCATCAGCTTCCTGTATCTGTCAATACTATTTTCGAACTATTAAATGTTTCAGGCTCCTTTCAACTCCAATTTAAATTTTAAGATTTAATGGTTTATGTCTGCTGTGAATATGGTATCTGCCTTTAATATGCAACAGTATTATACTTGATATATTAACCATGATTCAAAATTATTTTGCGCAAAAGACGAAAGAAGTTATTTTGTCGCGATTCTCGAATACAAAACTGTTGCACGCTTAGCGCTAAACTTCACCTCCCTGCAAGCAGACATTAGCGCCTCTGTATTATATTTTATGCCTTATGTTTTATAGTGCACTATAAGATGGAAGTCTGTTAACCAACTCTTTAAAATAATTTTGTTGTTTAATTCATTTCAAAAGAGTTTAAGCAACTGAACACAGCTAAAAATATTTATGTTCCAACAGTTATTTTTTTTTAAGAAATAAATTTGTTTTTTTCCTGTCCATTTCTGCTTTCAAATATTATTTATTGCTCTCCAAGAAACTTTGAAGTATTGTTAATTGAAACTACAAAATACCATAAGGCCAAAAAAATAATAAAACAATGTTATACTTTTTATAATTTCTAATAAATCTTGCATCAAAATATTGCAATTTTATTATTTGTTTTTGTAAATAATATTTTGTTGGAGAAAGAAAAATAATTTACTTTCAAATTGATTTATCTACCTGGTTTTTATTTGATTTTATTCTTTCTTTTTTCTTTTGATTCAAAAGCTTGGGTGGTCGTTATACAATACGTTCTCAACATTCCCAACAGCAGCTACAAATGCATAGTAGTTTCAGTAGTCATGGCAGTTATAACAAATACTATCCTGGGGGTGGTGGGGGTGGTGGTGTTAACCCCACATCAAGTCGCAATATAAACAGTGACTCTAATGAAAAACAACAACTGCCACAACAGAACCAACATTATAGTTCTTCTTCATCGTTAGGTTTTTCGAATGGCACTGCAACAAGCCGATTTGCAGGTAGTGGTCTAAATGGTCGTCAAGTAAACGGCAGTGGCGATGAAGTAGTTGTTGCAAGCTATAATGAAGAAGATGATGCATCAATTGATGCAGAAACAAGCAACACCTGTCGCACTGATGCGAGTTTTCGTAGTGGTATTTTATGCCATTCATCTTCATCATCTTTACGCAATAAACCAACAAGTTTTAAGGTTATTGTTGCATCGCCAACACATGAAGGTAACAATGATAAGCGACGCCTACCACTGCTTACACAAAGTCAACAACAAACAAATACCCCCTTGACCAGTGGCTCATCGTCATCAACAACAGCAATGCTAACAGGACAACAACATCAGCAACAGGATACAAATAACTATTGGCGTTCATCGCATGCTGGTAATGCGAATCTAATGGATAGGTAAGTTATAGATTTAGGTCTTGCAAACATGCAATAGAGTATATAGTTGGCGTAAAGTAAATACATTATTACACGCAAAAGTGTTTGTGTATCTGTGTGTGTGTATGGTTTATTAAAGTTGTACATTGATGATCAAGAATAATGACCGTTTAAAACCTAGTGGCACTTGATTGGTAAACATGTGGTTTTCATCTAGTTTTTAATTGCACTTTTTGTTTACACAAGTTGTAACATCAAAGCTGTTTATCACTATTAACGAATGACCAAGTACTTGTTATCCCTGTTTGAAAAAAGTTTCATTAAAATTTTATTAACTCTTTGAAAAGGACAATGGTTTTTGTGCAATAAGGTGGTAAAATTTAGTGGCATTGTTAACATATTTTAATTTGAATTAACACGAATAGTTTAAAGAAAGCTTTTTTCATGCTGCCAGGGTTGCCATATCGTACGCACTTTTTTTTATCTTTTTCAGGTAATCAACAAAAAAACATTTATTATCCATCTTTTGGTCTGTTCAAATTTAGCTTTCGGAAGAGGAAAGCTAGCACCTTATAAACCTATACATTTGGTTTAATATTTTGATACTTTAAAGCTCCCAAAATATATTAACTCTTGATTTCAAATATACCAGAAAGCAATTGTATTAAAATATTTCTAAAAAAATAGTTCAATGAGAGCGAAAGAAGTGGTAGCCCCTATACAAACAGATAGTTTTTATTATATTTTTGATGCGCAATGTCTTAGAAACCAGAACAGTTATTAGATTAAAACTCCCTTTTAATTTATATAATATTATTTTAAAATTTTTAAAGAAAAATTTTTTGGCAAGCAGCACCAAAAAGGGTAGCCCTCTTGCAAATGGGACAATTATATTAAGCTTAATTTTTCTAAGAACTTCTAAGCTACATCGTATCACTGGGCTTATAAAAAATGCAAACTGTATGTAAGATTTAGCACAGACAAATATGGTGCCTTTAGTTGATAAATTGTAGTGCCTGAAAAGCCGCAAGTCCTACAGGACATACACAAAAGCCAGTGATTGATTTTTATTTATACGCTTCTTACAATGGAAAAGAGTAAGAAAAATGGTTTACCAAAATGCTGTGATCTGAATAAATTTCCTCAACCTTTTTCATTTCAAACCCCTAAGAGAGTTAAATTGTCTACAGCAGCAAGCCCCAAATATTGCACCCTGACTGGAGAGTTACACAAGAAATGATTCATCAATCCTGCCTTGCATACACTGCAATTGCTTCTCATTGAACCTTTAACTTTTAAGAGTGAGCTTGAAGCACACGCATTAGCTAACTTAATTTAGGTTTTTTATTTACAATATTTCATTGGTCATTTCATTATCCGGGTCCCCTCGAAAAAAATCTCTCTAATTTGAAAAAGGTCCTCTGAGCGATTTCTCTCCTCTTTTCGACTAAGCCTGCATTACAACCAAATATTTTGAAGTTCTAAAATCATATGCCTGCAAGTTTTTTTTCATTTAAAGCTGCAAATTATTCACTGGTACATTTTTAATTTCCACCTAATATCCAGGCACACATATAATGCGCAGTTTGTCAAAGTCTGTTGGACATGAATTTTTGCTGGGAAAGGACTGCACTCATTTTTTTTTGTAGAACTGTATTATGATCTGGGATTTTGGTCTGTGATTATTTAACAAAGTCGTGCAGTCCAATTTTTCTTCGCGCTATCGGTGTAACAGTATATGCTTTCGGACATCTGCTCCAAAGTCTCATTCAACCAGATTGGTCGACCTGGTATAACTAAGTCCATTACATTTAGCCTTGACTTTTACAAAAGGTGCACATTTTGATAAAAACCGCTTTCTCTTTGTATTGATGGTTAAATTATAGCCCTAATCATTTCATTTTCCTGTTACGCAAAGTTGTTTGTGTAAGTAATAAGCTTAAGAAAAAAGAACTACAAATATTATTTACAATAATTTGCAGCATTTAATCCTAAAGCAAACACGATACATACAAATTTGTGGGATCAAACCTGCCATAGTCTTCAAGATGCTACTCTGAGGCTGAATATATTTTTGAATCCATTTTAAAGTTATGAACAGGGCAACCGAAAATATACAAAACTATATTTTTTTTCTGTGTGTCTCAATAACGTTTAATGTTGTTATTCATATATTTCAGAACTTTAAAAGCATTTTGGCATCGATTTGTTAGGGCACATTTTTGCATATTTTGCATATAAAAGCATTTTTAGCATATTTTCACCTCTATTTCTTCTTTCTTGAATTTTTTAAATTATATTTGGAAAAAACTAACAAAAAATCTTTTGAGTGTTCATTGTCACCTTTCGTAAGCTTTCGGATATTTTTATTTAATAATTTATTTTGAAGAAGAACCCTTCATTTTTAAACTCGCTTCAGAAATTTATGCATTATTTTGTTAGGGCATATTTTTGCATATTTTGCATATAAAAGCATTTTTAGCATATTTTCTCTTTGAGAAATTTTTTTATTTTTTGTAACCCATTTCTTTAGCATTTTGTTATAATAAAAAAAAAATACCAAAAAATCTTTAGAGCGTTAATTCTAAAAAAATTTACTGTTGTTACCAGTTTTAGCTTTTGCTTTTTATTTAATTAATTATTGATGAATGACCTCATTTTGGTTTTTTTTATTTGAGAAAAAATTGATACTTAACCTCAACATTTTTTAATATAATTTCGGGTTCTCCTTTTTTATTTGGTACCAGAGTTTTTTGGCAATATTAATTCGTTATTTCGTTAACACAACTTTATTTAAATGCTGCGTTTGCGGATTCTTTAGTCCAATTTCCTATTCCTATTTTTAAAGCATATATTTTTAAATTGCTGAAGCATATTTTTGACCTTTTATTAAATATTTTCTGCGCACAAAACCCTTTTTCAAGAGTATGTTTTTGATTGCCCTGGTTATGAGTAACAAAATCACACCCGTCATAAAAAATACCAATTTAAATATTTTTTTTATAAAAACTTAAAATAATTCTTTCAAATATTTTTTTAAATGTAAGTTTAAATCAAGGAAAATATTTTTTTTAATTTAAGGTTAAAGCAACAATAAAATTAAATTATTGCCGAATTTAGTGCATTTGCCTGAAGACACACTTGCATACTTATATGTACATATGCATGCCCATGCACATAATTATTCCTCATCTTGAAAAATAATATGGAATATTTCTCTAAAGACTGATGTGGATATACAATTTGTATATGGGTGCATGAATATAATAAAATATGTTTTATATGTATTCACAACTGTGTATATACTTACTTAAAAGTTATCCTTTTTTATTTCTTTTTTGTGGTTTTATTTCAGACTTTATGTCTCCCCCATAACTTTAACAGTTTTTTTAAACTAAAATGCATCCATTATGATTTCAAAAGTTTAACCCATTCGTGCATGCATCAATGAATAAATATTTTAAGACAGTGGTTCCGAAACTTTCTTTAATAAGGCTCTGCAAATTTAAAAAAAAAACAGTTAATTTTTTTTATTTTTTCCTCCTCTCCTTTAAGGCAATTTCACTGATTTTACTTTCCCATATACAAAACATTGGTAATATTATTTAAAATTGTTCTATATTTTTTAATATTTTATAACATTTTCAAAAGAGCTACATTATTTAATTTTTTGAAAGCAACTTTTAATAGCCTGAGCCTTAACTTCTTAATCCAAAATTAAGAAACACTGGTTAACTATAAGAAAATACTGTATTAAAAGTTTAAAAATTTGAGTCAATTAAAACACTTAAGTTGATAGCGAACCAAGTGCAATATTTTTTATACTTGACACATGGAAAAAAATCAATAGATATTCACTAAACGAAAAAGTTGGCTAAAATTTTATAAAAAATATTAAAAAACTATTTATTATAATATTTTAAAAAAGTGGGTTTAATGTTTATGGGAAAATAAATAAATCTTAAAAAAATTAAAATTATTTTTGTATTTTGGGGGAAATAAATATTATTTTAAAATTTTTATAAAAATAAGGAATCGTTATTTTTATATTTACAAATATTTTATAAAAAAATAACAATTCTTTTTTTAAAAGACGAACAAAAATTAGTAAATAATTTTTATCTGTTTTAAATTAAACATCAAAAATTTAAAAGCACTTTCTTAAAAAGCGATTTATATACCGTTTAAATGGTGCACTTTACTTGACTGTCCGATGTTTCTTTGTACATGAGCTTTTTCATTGAAAATTTGAAAATAATTATTATTTAAAGATCTTGTTTTAAACAATTTTTTAATTTATTTTTATCTGTTAACAAATTTATCGATAATTTCTGGTAACTTAAATATTTTTTTTGTGTTTGCAAAATGGGTTTTAAGTGTCTTTTGAATTAAAAATAACTGTATTGATAGATATAGTAGTTAGTGAAAAATTCTTCTTCTTTTACAGTTCTTGTTTGCCAGTGCTTAGGACTTTAAAAATATAGCAAAAGGGTTTTTTATTTTTCTGTGAAATCGAAGTAACAAATAAAAATATTTTTTAGAAAAGGGTGAATAAAAATTTAAAATAACAACCAAAAATACCCTTAGTTACATAGAAACAATAACAGGTTTAAGACTGTAAACGTAGATACGAGACTAGAAGGTTTTATTTCTGAAAAAGAAATTACCTAAATGTCTTTAACGTTTTACTTGTCTTTCAAATGGGGTTAACGCGTTCTTATGTTTACGGGTCTTTATATTTTAAACGAGTTAAAATATGTTTGTCTAGCTCACAGTTTTAATGCATTCTTTTATTTGAAAATATGCAAATTTGTTTACCTTTAAGTTTGTACAGTGGTTAAACAAATAAGCCAACAGAAGGAAAACGCATAATTGGTTTTTTTATCAATCAATAAATACATACTTTAGTATTCAAAAAAATACCTGGTTTCGTCTCATATAAATACTGCAAAAATTTAAAATATTATGTAAGGTTTTGCAATGTTCCCTTTCACTCATGTTGGGGTATTGAACAGCACTTCAAGTACTTGTATTAACACGTACATATGAAAATATTAATACGCTAGCATGAATATTAAGTGCAGTTCTATAATATAAAAGTATCCCAACAAACCATTTTTTAACAAAATAAAACTTTATTGGAGAACAAGCTTGTCATAAGGCATTTTATATGTAATTTTTTATATACAATTTTATTTTTCGCTTACTTATGTACAAGGTTTTTCTAATAATGCTTGCTATACAATTTACTAAGTAAAAGCTTTTCAAACACAATTGTATACGACTTATGCCTACTTTAGTTTTGTTAATGTTTTATACATAAAAATGTTTTGTTTGTAAAATGCTTCCATATAACTTATTTGTTAAAAAAAAAGTGAAGCTTAAAAGAGGCAATAAAAGTAAATTTAAGAAGAGAGTTTAATAAAGTAATATTAACCAAGTAATCTTCACTTAAATCGAGCCATAATTGATCAAATACTGTAAGTGCGGACTTCCTGAAACCAAGTACGGATATTCTTAAATCAAACACGATTAATCTAGTAGGAATTTCTTACTTTTAGCCACTTTTAAGCCAAAACAGGGTTGATTTAATTTTAGAAAGGGACACAGAAAGAAAAAATACTGAAATCAAGAAATATACTCTTAAATTTATCCAAAAATGTACCTTAAATATTAAAAAATGAATTACTAAGGTTTTTCTAAACAAATTTATTCAGATAACATAAAAATATCAAACAAACTATACCCAGCTATGGGGTTTAAACCAGTTACTTTTTAAACTTCACCACCAGCGCGCTACCATCTAAGCTAACGGCATTTTGTTTTTTTTAATAAAAAATATGTAAAAATAACAAATTTTTTCTGCTTGATTTTTAAACATATGTACGAATCGTACTAAAAAATTTTAAGTTCGATTTGAAACATATTCTAGAATAACATTTTTCAGCATATTCTTCTATGCTCTTTCTCTTTCTTTCTGAGTATTATTTTTAAAAAACTTTTTTAACATTGTGAAGACTGAGGTACATACATATATACTAAAAAAATATTTTGACTAACGCTCGTAATTTCAACAAAAAAAAGTAGATATGCACTGCCTGTTAAGATATTCAAAATATTTATACCTAATGAAATGAAAACTATTAAGTACTAACACAACCATTTATCTATTTGTTGAACTTACGAACACGATAAGATAAAAAAACAGATTTTTTGTTTGATATTTTTTACAAGGTTAATTTCAGACTACTGTGCGTATGCGAAATATTTAACCAACGCGTCTATTAAATATTACTCATACGCCTTAAAAATTTAAGTATAAAAACGCTCAATACATTTAAATGCGTTTATTTATTTATTTAAAGTTTAGAAAATACATAAATGTATAAGCTAAATAATTAAATAGCTATAGCAAAGAAGCCTTAAGCTAAATAAAACTTAATATGAGTTAATTAATTTTTTTTTTTTTACATAGCTCTTATACATAACTAAATTGAATTATAAAGGTTAGTCTTTTTAAGATATGTTGTTATAATATTAATGGAGTGGTAGGACGGATAGGCTAAAGAAAGAATGGGGTCAAGTGTCCCAAATATTTGTCTTCTTTGACTATTGAATTTAGCGCACTCTGATAAAATGTGGGATACGCTTAGGATGGACGTGTCGTTACATCCACATATTGGGTGGGTTTCTTTTTTTTAAATGTAACTATGGGTAAGTTTTGTGTGTCCCAATCGTAGTCTCAAGAATAATATTAGATCTTTTCTACATACGAACGAAACGCTTTTTATTATTGTATATCATACAATAGGGGTAATCATTTTTTAATTTCTTTTTTTGTCAACGACAAATTGACAGAAATTATTAAAGATCATTTTGCACCGTGCCATGTGTGAGTTATATGTTAATTTTTATTTATTGTTGAACTAATTGTTTTTAATACAAATTTTTGATTTTTAGTTTGGCTTTAGTTCATATATTGTATGATATACAATAATAAAAAGCGTTTCGTTCCATCTGAGAGATGGATGAATGCTTGTCCGTTAGTCAAGTGTTGCCAAAGAGACTTTTAATGGAAAAAAGCATAGTGTATATGAAAAATAAACTTCGTCCTAACTTACAAAATAAAAACAGAAAAAAAAAATATTTTTGTTGTTTAATTTATAAAAGAAATTGGTCGTTTTTGACCTAAATTGGAAGATTTTGTTAACAAATTTTGTCGGGTCGAAAATTTTTCAGCGGTAAGGCTGGTTATCAGCCAAAAAATGTTGTCCCTTTTGTTTTAAAAAGTTCAATGAGACAGAAGTTTTCGAAATTTCCAAGCAAACTTTCAACAAAAAATCGCAAGTTTTTATCTATATCTCCGTCAGTAGTTAACTGGTGGATTAAAAAATTGATTTTCTAATAGATGTTTTATAAAATCTTACCATCAATATTTTGACCACTACCTCAAGAAACTATATATTAAATGAGTGATATACAGATATTGATCGGGTTTTTTATCTGAGAGAAATCTTTAAATCAAATAACGAACTTTAATGTACCCTTGTCAGCATTTATATAGAATGATTGAGGAGTTTATATCATAAAGTATTATTAAACGAACCTCTTTATATTTTAAACCGTAAGTAGCATATCCCTGTTTTTCTACCAATTAAAGACCCCTGCCAAATGCCCTAACCTTTTTAATAAATAAATATAAAGTATAAGTACAAGCTTAGGTATTTTAAAAAAATTTAATACAAATACATTTAAAAACTTACATATAAAAGTGGATTAAAAATGCAAAAGAACTTTTGGGCTCATATAAAAAGTATTTCAGTTTGAATAAATATTCTAAGCACATTGGCTCAAAGTTGCGTGTTTTGCAGCACATCTAAAGAAAGTTTCCTAAGTTGACATAAGCCGCGACAAGGAACTACATTAATTCGAAATTCTTTTTTCTCGTTAATTTAAAATAGAACTAACAATTACTTTTAAAATATAAAATTATTTTGTTAAAAGAAATTAATTTAATTTATATTTTAAGGGCAAAACTATGTTAAAATAAGACAAATAAATTTTCAAAACGAATTTAATATTTCAATCACGTCCCTGTTTCTAAAGACGAACAAATATTTTTATCGCAATTTTACCCCTCCAAAAAGTTAACATTTTAATATTTACTACACTGGCAGCTGTGCATGAAAAGAACATTCAGATAAACACTTGTAGTGATGACTGCAGTTGTAATAATAATAAAAATTTTCTCTTGTTTAACAATAAAATAACTATTATTATACTACACGTCACTATAAGGAAAAGTCATAAATTAGAAACCAACAATCCACCAAGTTAACCAAACAACATTATCGTCAAAATCTTTATGCAGCAGGGCATTACGCTATTATTATCACATTTACGCACATCAAAATGCTATTTGTTTTACAATCATTTGATGATTAGTGAAAACTTGTGGGATGAACATAAATATAAAAAAAAATAAAAAAGCAAATATTTACAACTTTTGAGTAGATTATGTTTCCACATGAAAATTTTAAATTTTTTTATTTTTCTTTTTTTTTTGTTAAAAAGTTTTTCATTTAATGTTTAGATAAGTTAGTAGAAAGCATTTTTCACTGTTAGTCAAAATCATCCCTTGAATTGAGAATACTTATACTTTTGCATGTTGCTAATTTGTTTAAACAAGGTCATAAGTCAAAATCTATATTGAAAAATAAGCAATTAAATATTTTCCCAAAAAAAGAAATAAATTAAATCTTTTGCTTTGGAATATATATTGAAAGAAACTTGTTCACTAAGCATTTTTGAACGTCCTCAGAGTCGCCAAAGAGACCAAACACCTGCTAAAATGAAAGAATAACAATTGACGCACCACCCCGGTTTCTACTTGCGGAACAACTGTTGTCCTCGAAAAGACATGACGAACATAAAAACAGACAGACGGAGAGAGAAACAGATACCATTATCTACTAATGCAAGAGTGTTGAACCCGGATATTACATTTTGCTGTGCAGGAGCATAAGTGGTTTTAGGGAGTCTATGCCTTTTCTGCCTTCTGACAGCTTCTGAAAAAGTCGTTAAGATATAATTAATTTTCCTTGGAGGGGTTGGCAATGCAGCAGTAATTGCTAATTGCAGCGGCAGTGACTCTCGGTTTCTGTTTGTCTTAATTGAGAACACAAATACGTATCTAAGTAAACTGTCCTGTGTATCTACAATATGGTAAAATTTAGCACCCTTTAGTTTGAAGGATGTCTGACATTTGTTGATAAGTTGTTATACAAAGTTTACATTACTAGAAGGCATAATATTGAAGACCCTGATTTTGCAGCAAGAAGTCCTGTTGGACTGAAGTAATCTAGTTGCTCACAATTCAGCCTGTAGTATACGGCATTCATCAGATATTCTAAAAAAATCGGGATTGCTGTTTTAAATTCAGTATATCATTTCCAATACAAGTCCCTCTCGTATAATCGTCTTATATATTTTTAAGCCTGAATGGCCTTAAGAAGTTATGGTATTTTCTGCACCCTTTGGAATGCTGAAAAAGAGGATTTCCCCTATGCCCACAGCAAGTCGTCTTAATGCGTAATTTACTGCCAAATTTTCGCTATTAAGTGCACAGGAAGTAGGAATATGAAAGCAATTTAGATATGTTCGATCTTTCGAAACCCATTATAAGGTTGCCAAAAAATATGCTTTGCAGCAGAGTCTGAAGCCTTATGCTTTACTACAAATCCAAATCGGCTCTATTACTGTCTTATTAATCCAACAAACGTTTTGGAAACTAAGGCATCATAAAAAGCACAACGCAAAATATCTCAAAAATATTTTGTTCTATCCGACACAGTCTGTGCTAATACGTTTAGCACCCAACGAAGAATAAGAAGAACAAATCGGGTGTCAGTGCTTTTGAAGGGGTTACCCGGTTTCAATTATAAAATATTAAATTCAGTAACAGAAGCAACATCCTAAAAGCTTACAATAATGGACTTTAAAATTTTATCTCTTTGCTAGCCTAGTGATGCCTCCTTTTTTCATCATGAGTAAGAATAGCGAACTATTCTACGCACTTATAGCCTACATTGTGTTGATATCAGGAAAATAGCTTTTGAAAAGATAGAGGAAATAGTGTCTGTGAACATTTAATTCTAATTTCTCGAAAATATCTGCAACTAAAGAACGAATTTTTATTTTAATGTGTGATACGACTCATTGGCCAGTCGACCACAGATGGGTGCATTTCCCAAAGGGCGTGTAACACCCACAAGACCTCGGGTTACAGGAAAAAATTCACTGATATTTTTAAAGCACACTCTTCTATAGTATTGAGAGAACAGTAGAATACATCCCACAATACGACAGTGCTCGAGGGAATCAAGGCAGTTAGGTATCCCTTCATCACTGATGAGTGATTATCTTCGCTCGTTCCTCTATGCTGTTAAGTAGCTCCTAAATAGACTTTGAATAAATTATGGGGGGGTCAAAAAAATTTATAAGATCAGATGATGTAAAGTAATTCTTATATTTTTTAAATAATCCAAAGCACTTGAAAACTTCTTCCGTCACAAAAAGAAACTTGTCTTTTCCAGCAAACTGAACTTTCATGCCCAGAACATCAATCCTTTTTGTCCTCCTAACATTTATACCACCCAATAATACAGACGATGCAACATGATCTACTGTGCGTTTATGTGTCAAAAAAATGGGTCTTACAGGGAATAAAATTCACCTCATTCGAAGGGCCTCACTTGGTGATTAGTATACCATTCATTTTCTGCCTCATGGTCTTATCCTACAAGGAGCTATACCTGTAATTTAATGAGTAGGAGCTGCGTTTGCTACTGTTGTCTGCAAAGAAATAGATGGGAGTAAGCACTATAAACCTAAAACAGTATCCCTTTAGCTTAGCCCTATGATATTAACATTGATACACACTGTATTCACCAGTTAGCTCTTCGCAGATGCCAGCTCTGTTGTTTATAAAAACCGTTCTAGACGGTTTCATAACCTGCAAAAGACCTCCTTCAAAACCTTATAAATCTTTTTATTGATTTCTACCTTAAGTTATGCATCTAATTAACTTTACAACTTAGTTCATAGCAACAAAGTTACCATAATGTTCAAAGAGGGCTTTAAGCTAACAATATTGATTGTAAGACAATTAAAATTGGTATGCAAAAAGGAGAATCTCCTTTTATAATTTTAGTTTATTAAATCAAACTGCAAATATAAAAAAAAAATTTCTTTTTTGTTAATAAAAAATCTAATTTATTATTTCTAAATAACAACAGTTAACCTTAAATCTCTTAAAAGACATTAAAATCATTTTATTACCATTTAATTTCATTTTTATTGAAGTTGTTTATCATCATGTTAACAATAATGAACTCTCGCATTTATACTCTCCTCAATTTTAACACCAATTCACAGATACACGTTCGCTTAAATGTGTTAAAATAGTTTATTGTATTTGTGTCCAACAAAAACTTTATTTCATTTTATTTTTTTTTTTTTTTTATTTTATTGGTTTTTAACTGTTGTTTTTCTGATGCTTTTGAATGAATGTGTTTAAACTCAAATGACATTTTTTGTTCAAACGCCTTTTGTGGTTTATTTCAATTGTTGATTGTTTTATGTGATTGTGTTCAGAGAAGTGAGAACCGTTTGTTTGTGTGTAAAGCGTCATATTACCCTACAGCTTTTGAAATTGTTTTACTCATAATAATAATGTTGTTACATTAAATAACTTATGTAAAGTTTATTTAAAAAAGTTAATTTTTATGGATAAATAAAAAAGATTAAGTGGAATATTCATACACAATTTCAAATTTAAAATAAATTTTATTTTATTTTGAATTTATTAATTATTTTTGATTATCCCCTTACACTGGTAGATGAACATAAAACTACAGGTTAACACCTTTACTGACTAACGAATAACTTAAAGTTAAAAATTTATAAAGCAAAAGTTTTTGATGAATTCGTTTGTGTTTTTTACATAAAAAAATCTTTGTTATGGTTGGAAAACTTTAATTATATATTCATATAATTTTACCATTTAATTATTTGTAAATAAAGAAGAATTGTACAAAAGTGTTTATTAGAAACAAAATTTTTAAAAATATTTATTTATTTGATTTAATATCGTTTGATCAAAATGTAGAATGGAGTCTCCTTAAACTTGATAGCTGTTATAATTAACGAAATACGAGGTTTGAAAAATTTTAAAAAAATATATTTTATAAATATTTCTACTTTTAAAGGGCTACCATTTCCTTTGTTTATATCCACTGCTTTTTCCGAAATAAATAAATTGCACTAAGGTCACTATGTACTTAGCAGATTTGTATTTGGTAGTTGTCATGGGTTTTAAGATATGAAATTGTAAAAATTCCAAAATTTGCTCCTTAAATGGCGGCTACTATTTTTCTTTCTCCTACAAATATAGATATACTTTAATGATCACTTTTTAAAAGGCTTCAGGCTGCTAGCTGTAATTGTTTTCGTGGTATGAAATAAAAAATTGCAAAATATTATCTGTTTGTATGGATATACTATTCCCCTTGCTTTTTTCCAACTAAGTTTTTTTTCCAAAATGTACATATTATTTGTTTTGTCAGGCTTAAAGTCATGAGTTGTTACAGTTTCTGAAATATAGCACATCGAAAATTTCAAAAAAGCTATGCAACTGTAGGGGGACAACCACAGACCTTACTTCTAAATTAACCGATCTCACTGGTTTCAAACAGCAATCTTTCAATAGAGCCGGGGCTTGATCCGTTTCTGCATTTTTTGCGATGAGGGTTTAGGGGTATGAAATTAAGAACTATTTACCCGGATTAAAGTCAAAAACTTAGTGGATCATATGTCCTTTTTATCATCCTTTGGTACTTTTGGTATTTCTTGAGATTATAAGTCTTAGAATACAAATCTAAAGCCTTTTTCTTAAAAGACCACAAAGTTAAGAGAAAGTTCTTTTTTACATATTTAGTACTTTCTTGATTATTTTTTAGATTTAATTTTATTAATATAAAATAAGGGTATATTGTCCCCAATTGAAGTCGAAAGTCAATAACATTTTTACTTACACAAGTTTACATCAAAAATGGATTTATGGGTTACGTTGAACAAACAGCCGTTAAAACGAGAGGGTACAGTTCACTTGGGTCCGCTTGTAAAATGGTACCGAACTCTTCGTAGTACCCATAGAGAGGGATAAAAAAGGTAAAAAAGAAGTGGAACTAAAGTGTAGAGTACAAATAAAAAGTAAGGAAAATAGGACGAAGCAAACTTTTCAGAGTCTCTGGCGGGAATCGAGTCCGCTAGCCCCAGAATGGTAGACCTTCACAGAACTTTCTAATTGTGTTTCAGAAATTACTAATTCAATTTCAGAAATTTCTAATTCAATTTCAAAAATTTCTAATTCAATTTCAGAAATTTCTATTTCAATTTCAGAAAATTTTATTTCAATTTCACAAAATTATATTTGTTGTTCAGAATTTTCTATTTTTATTTAAGAATTTTCTAATTGTATTTCAGAATTTTCCATTTGTATATCAGGAATTTCTATTTGTATTTCAGAACTTTCTATTTGTATTTCAGAATTTTCTATTTGAAATTCAAATAGAAAATTCTGAAATACAACTAGAAATTTCTGAAATTGAAACAGAAATTTTTTGAAATTGAATTAGAAATTTCTAAAATACAAATAGAAGTTTCTGAAATACAATTAGAAAGTTCTGAAATACAATTGGAAATGGTGTAGTCTACCGAGGCACTTAAAAAATTTTTTATATGTTTTAACTAAAAATTAAATTAAATTAAATGCTAGCTTGTTACAGAATTGTAGTGAATTCTTTACTTATTTGCGTTAATATTTTCCTTTAATTAATATTTAAGGATCCGCTTACAAAGAAAATCAGGTAACTGGAGTTACTACATGAGTACAAAAACCAAAAAAACATCACAATTTAACAAAATACTCTTTAATTAACCTTTTTTGTAATCAAATAAAAAGTATAATATTTTATGCGAACACAATTTGTTCTTAAAGGCTTGAAAACCACACGTATCACATTTTGCGTAATACTTCCACTTAATTTTCATGCAGAGACAAAAGTGGTTTATATTAATGTTTTCAAATTAACAGAAACATATTTTGAAACATTAAAATTCATTTTGTCCATATTGTTAATATTTTTTTTTTCTTTTTTTGTAAAATTATTAGGCAGAAAAGAAAACAAAATATTTTTGGGTTTAACTTCTGATACGTTTCGTAACATTTTGCGTAATATTTTTATTTAATAATAACTTTAGTTTATTTTAATCATATTAGAAAATATAAAGTTAATAAAATAGTTTAATGCGTAAAATAGTGGTTGAAAAGCCGTATTCAAGGTTATTCTGGCATAAACACATATTTTGTTTTTTTAATTTTTTATGGTTACTTTGCATAAATCAAGATATTATTGTGTATCAGCCAGACGTTTATTACTCTTAAGCAATAAAAATCACATTTCTTTGTTTTATGGTTAAAAGTATTTCTTGCTATTTGTAAAACTTTACCGTAAGACATTTAAAACAAAGCCAATGTCCAGGGTAAGTAAAAGTAATTTCCTTTTTTTTATTTTAAATATCCTCCAGTAAAATTGGATATAAGGGTTTTTTAATTAGATTACGAATTTGTTAATAATTATGGTCAACGATTGTTGATGAAGGTTTTTCAAAAAGTCCTTTTTTTATCTCATTTTAATTATTATTCAGAATTAAAAATATCATATACGATGTGAGTTCAATTCCCACCAGAGACCTGGGTAAGCCTGCTCCATTCTTCTTTTCTTTCTTTTTTATTTTCTCTAAATTTCATCTTTTCATTATATCTCTCTACCCTCTCTGCCTGTTGAGGTAACGAAAAGGGACCGAATTAAGTGCACCTAAGTGAGATATATCCTTTCTTTTAACGGCCAAAATTTTTTTTTAATTTAATTAAATTCAGTCATACGTTTTCTTACATACACCTTTGATACCAAAAACAAAAAAAAATCTGAAATTATTCTTAACAAATATTTACCAGAATATTTGTTATTTGAAATAAAATTGCTTGAATAACAGAAACTTACAGACAAAACTTTTTCATGCTGATAAGGTTTTAAAATAAAGGGTTTGAGCCTTGTAAAGCTTATTCTGAATAAAATGTTTTGTACTTGATTTTGGCAAATATATCGTAATGAAATATCTATAACTCTTTTGACAAAGATATGGATAGATTTAAGTAATTTTGTACTTAGTTTTTAGTTTGTTTTTAGTTAAATTACAAAAGTACTAATAAGATGGATTTCAAACTATTTGTTTATAAACATAATTGCAAACACATTATAGCCCCGCCACCAAGGTCATGGAAATATAATACGCTTAAACATTTTGCGGTTCTACAACTTTGAATCCCAACTCATGTACGATCTGTGACATACAACTATAAAACACTTAAGTTTGCCGGGCCCTGGGGGCATTCTACAATCTCAGGCTCAACACTAAAATTTGTGCATTTTTACATACAATCCTGGCATGCTATTAACTTAAAACTTGAAAAAAAAAATACATACAGCCTTGTAATATTGAGCAAGCGATATGCTCAGTTTTATATGCAAAAACATTTATGATCTTTAAGCTGTTTTGTTTTGTAGCACAATTTGGAAAAATAAACTTATTTCAAAATAAAGCAGAAAGAAAATTCTTGAAGAACAAAAAATTAAAAAAAGTTTAAAAAAGACTTAGGGCCATTATTACAAGTTGGCGACAAAGTTGGCGGTAGTAAATGGTAGCGTTAACAGAACATGGCGATAAAGTGGCCGTTAGCAAATTTCCATTATTACAACTTGCCGGTAAAGTTAAATACATATTTCTTATTGTGTGGCAATACCGTTAGCAATTACCGACTACTTTTGAAGGAGTAATAAGATTGTAGTGGCAACGACGCACTTTTGTTTACATTTTGAAAAGCAAAAATTGTGTAACGGATAGTGCTACCATATTAAAATAAGAAAATATGGCAACTTAAACATAAATCCTCCTTGTAAAACTTACCGCCAAGACGAACTTGCCTTTAATTTATCGCTCATTTTTAAGTTAAAAGAAAGTTGTAATAATGAAAATGTTTTTATTCAAGCGATAAAATCTCACTTTAAGCTAACGCGAAGTTGTAATAATGGCCCTTAAAATGTTTTCAAGGGTTTGCTTAAAGAAACAGAGAAAAATTTACAAAAAGAAATTTAGTTGAGAGCGTATGAGTAATATTGAATTATTTTAAGAAAAGTATAACTCATACGCCCTCGTTTATATACGACGCAAAAATTACACTTTAAAGTTAAGCTGAAAGTAATAGAAACCCAATTAAGAACGAGTAAGAAAATGATAGTCAATCATGTCCGACCATATTCTACCCTGCAATACAAGTTGTTTTACATTAAGTTCCAGCAAATGCAAAAAATTTATGCAGATTGGGATGAGTTTCAATAAACGTAAGTTTCTTAAATGGTTTAAAAAAATTAGTATTTTCCGATTATTTGTAAAATGTTGTATCCGTATTCTCTTCTACTCAATACGTTATGATTCCACATGATGAAATTTTGTGTTATTCTACAACATTTTTTGGCATGAAATGACGTAATACATGTAAATCACATTAAGTGACATAAAGGTAGGCACGTGTGCAAAATTTTGTCAAGATGGATTGATATTCAAGTTGGTTAAAGCCTAAAATGCTCTAAACGGGATGACATTTAATTGGGTGTATATAATAATACTAGTTGAAGACTTAGGGATAGTCAAAAATGAGAAGACAAAGTAGTACCCAAGTCAATTTTAACCCAAAATGCTTATTGGGGGAGGTCACTTGTATGGGGGCTATGACAAAAAATTGACTAATCATCATTACCAAAAATAATCTATGCTAAATTGATTTCAATATCTTCAAAATTTCGGCTTGCAGCCTTACAAGAATACGTGGTACCCAGCCAGATGGAGAGTGGGACGGACATGCTTAAATCGACTCGGGAAGGGATTCCAGGTCCATCGGTATACTTGAAAGTGCACCAACGCATAATACACTTATGACGTGTGTGGCGTATCCCAAACCAAAATAAATGCCAGCTTTTGTTTAAAATGATTTATTTTCGAATATAATACCCAAGTATTGCTAGGCCAAGTAATTGCTAAGTTTCAGGTGTTTTGTTTTTTATATTGGTTTTTAAAGGCAACACAGTTGATGCAACAATAAATTAACTCTAATGAGCCTTCATCAAAGTTAATAGCATACATCCTATTCTACTAACCATAGCACTATTTTACACATTGAAAGCCAGCAGCATAGCATCATCAGTTGCTAGTAATTTTCATTTTGAAAGCAATATAATGCTGTAATATATTAATTTCAATTTACAGACACAAGTGGCCGAAAAGATTTTTAGCATTTTTTTTCTATTTATATTAACGCCAATACAAATTAGTTTTCCTCTTCATGTTAAAACAGCAATTGCTTCCTTCTTAGCTTATTTTAATAAAATAAGATGAAATCATTAAAGACAAAGAAAAACTGTAAAAATAACCATAACGAGAACTAGTACATAAATAAATTTAATAAAAAATGTTAAACTTTTTTTTATTTTCTTACAGCCATCCAAATAGAAGTTCCTCAGTGCGTTATAACAGAAGCAACAATTTAACACAACTAGGCGTTACCAGCTGTAGCAGCAGCAGCAGCAATAACAACACTCACACTAACAATAAACGTAATAACAAATCATTTTCTTTACATCCCTTACGCTTCCGTTCTTTTCGTCGCAATAGTCCAGGTGATGGTGGCAGACGTCATGTCGGTATTGGCACTTCTGCGGGCAACAGTAATGTGGAAAATTGTTCGCTGTCAAGTTTGAATGATGGCCAACACATAAGCTTTCAGCCACATCATCATCGCCGTAATCTACATTATAATGCGACCTGTGAGCAAAATACTCAAACGCCCAATTCGATTAGTCGTGAAACGCGTGGGAGCAGAAAGTTGAAAGTATTAAGATTTAATTTTAATAAAGTGACAACGCCTGCCTTGAATTTGCGGTAAGTTAAAAATAAATGAATAAAGAAATTAATACTCCAGAACTAAGTAAATTGCTAAGTTTTTGAAGATTAAGACAAGAAGTTTATTATGGAATTAATGACGCACAATGGTATGCTTTAAAGTCAAAAGAAGGCTCAACAAAAAATATTTTATAGTTTAAATATTTAAGCTCATACATATATAGCGCTTTAAGGAGCATATTGCCCTTTAATTTTTTTAACTGACCACATAGTGTTCTTGAAAATTCCCCTTATTTTTTTACTTTAGATAGATGTATGCAACGGCAAGTAATCTTTTAAATATTTAAGACGGTTTTACAAGCTTTTTCTTAAAAGTATATATTTTGTTTCTGAAATTTAATTGAAAATATCGAGCAAATTTTTGTTAGTTGGGCAATATTTTTCTAAAAATGATGAATGGGATTCATCTTCATTTTTGCTTCAATTTTACTAAAAATTTTTATTTTTTGTTCCTTAGATTAAACTGAAACATTGAGCAAATTTTTATTAATATTGGAAATATATTTTTGAAAAGGATATGTGAACTTTACTCTCATCCTTGCTATTTTTTCGTAAGAAATTTGCGGTTTTGTCCTTCTAGATAGACCAGAAAAACTTTTATTAGCAATATTTTCCTAGAAAAGGATATCCTTTATCCTTGCTTTAATTTTGATTAAAGATTGTTTTCCTTGATGAACTATAGCACTATACAAACTTTTGTTATTTTAAGCCAAGATTTTGCTTAAAAGGGGGTTTGGATGGCAACTGTATCCTTGCTCTTACTTTGCTCAAAGTTTTAATTTGGATTTCCCTGGTTTAAAAATCCTTACAAAATTTTGTTAACTTAATGCAATATTATGCTAAAAGGATTGATGTTGACCACCCGTATCCTTGCTCCATTTGCCTCAAAATTTGTATGTTTGCCTTTGTAGCTTGGTTATAGCAGAATGTAAGTATTTATTCATTTAAAGTATTATTTTACAATAAAGGATATATGAGAGGCATTAATATCCTTGATCCAATGTTGCTTAAAATTTTTTAATTTTTTTTCTCAAATTAAGTTCGAGCAACTCTAATTTTTTTTTTATTTAAGCATTTTTTTTAAATGTACTATTAGGAGCGGAGCGCCTTGTATTCTTGCTTTAATTTTACGTAAAATTTTGATCTCTGCCGCTTCAACTTTGTTTAACAAATTAGTTTTTGTATTTTTGTACAAAATTTTTTATATGTTAACCATGTCCTTGCTTAAAGCTTGGATTCTCTTCCTCTAGAAGTTTTTTTTTAAAACAAGTAAAGGTGCCTTATTCGGCTGTGCCGACTCTTATATGCCCTTATAAAAGTATAGTTATGCAATAAGGCATGTATTTATGAAGTCTAAAAGTTTTTTTCGAAGAAAAACTAATTGAGCTCTGTTATATATTTTATTTCTCTAGAACCGACCCTGGGTAAGTTATGGGTGTTTTTAAGGTAATTTTTGAAAATTTTCTATGGAAACCCCGTTAGGGGATGGAGACAGGGGGTAGGTATGTTCTAGAAATATGTCTTGAACGAAAAACTAATGGGAGTCTGTGAAACATTTTATTCCTCTAAGGGAAACTCCGGGGAAGTTGTAGGGAATTTCACCCTAAATTTTTTATATTTTGTATGGCAACCCTGTTAGAGCCTGGAGATAGGGGGTAAGTATTTCTTACAAAAATATTTAGGAGAAAAAATTAATTGGGGTCGTTCTTACATTTAACATTTCAAGGAGCAGCCTAGAAGCTGTTGGAACGAAATAAAAAAAAATTTTTAATTAAACTTTGTATGCCAACCCTGTTAGAGGGCAGAGATAGGGTGCAAGTATGTTCCACAAAAATGTTCATGAAGAAAAATTATTGCGAGTCGGTCTTATATTACACTCATGTAGGGGCGATTCCGGGGCAGTTGTAGAAGTTTTTATATAAAAATTTTAGATAAATAAACAGAATTAGTCGTGACTGTTGTGTTATATCCCTGTCCTGTCAGTTATTAAGCGATTTTGCTGAGTTTCAATACCAAAGTTTTCCAAAAAATATCAAGAAGGTTTAGAAACTAATTTTATTATATAAATGGATAGACGGGCAGACGGACATCACTTAATCAACTTCCCTATCTATAAGGATCAAGAAAAATAATTTTCTTATGGAGTCGCAAATGGATATTAAAGAAATTACAAGCGGGACGTTAAGCTAATATATACCCTTATTACTAATGTGAAGGGAATTGAAATAAATACGAAGCCCACAAATCTCCACTTTGCCAAAGTTTTGGATTATAACAAGAAACATTTTATGGGCCAGAAATTTACAAAGCCCCCAGTTAAAATTCTTTAAAAAAGTTATTTTAAACAAAATTACATCAAGTTTTATTTTTTTCAATTTTTAAATTTTAAGAAAATTCTTAAAAAAAAAATATCTGAGTTTAAGATTCATAAGTAACAAAAACTTTGTTTTTATATAAAAATTCCAACTATTTTCCTTTTTTGTAATGCCATTTGTCACTACTTCTATGCGTGTCCTGCCTTGAAAATTGAATAATATTTAATTACATCTTAAATAGTGTTTTTGATTTTTATTATCATTATCATTATTATCTTGTTAAGCTCCAAGAATAAATCTTTGCTTTTTTATTTTCTGTCAATGGTTTCCCTTTTAACATAATTTTTGTATTTTTCTTTTTGTTTTTTTAATGTCTTTAACAGTTTCCTGAATAGTCGCAATAAACGCAATAGTCTTTCGGCCAATGCTGTTGCTACCGAACAAAAAGCAACCAAAGTATTGGGTTTAGTCTTCTTTACATTCGTTTTGTGCTGGTCGCCGTTCTTCATACTCAACATTATCTTTGCCGCCTGTCCGGATTGCGAAGTGCCCGAACATGTTGTTAATACATGCCTGTGGTTGGGTTATGTTTCCTCTACCATAAATCCAATTATTTATACAATATTTAATCGGACCTTTCGAGCTGCTTTTATACGTTTACTCAAGTGTAATTGTGAAAGGTAAGTGTGTAGATAGATTGACAAGGTGGGTTATTGATGGTCGTTAATGAATGAAGTGTGAAAAATAAGAAAAAAAATAAAACAGAAATAAAGATTAAAGATAAAAGTTTGTGGTAGTAAGTTAAAAGGGAAATTAAAGGCTTAATTCAGTTTTGATGACTAAATTAAGGTTGAAGTTCAAAAGATTTTAGTATTGAATATTAAATAAAAAAAAATGGAACTACAATTTTCTTTTTTTTTAATTTTTTATTAAAGTAAAGAATTTTGAAGCCAAAAACTTTGAACTAAATTACAAAGATAAAAATTGTCTTTTAAAAAATATATTTAAAAGAAAAATTTTATAATAATTTTTTTTTTTTTGACTTTCAACCGATTTTCATTAAAAATATATAAATATTCCCTCTCTATTTCAGATCTGGTCGCCCCATTCGCTATCGCTCAGTAACCGAGGGTCGCAGTGCTTTAAGTCTATGTGCTCCTTCTGCTTTGCCATTGGCCATTTCATTTCAGGGTGCCCCCCTAATGGCGCCAACAACAAACGCATCAACAAATACTAATACGAATACAACATTAAGTAATTTTCGTGGGAGTTATTCAATTACAGATGATGAATGTTGATACAATTCTTAATGTTTGCACCTTCACTCTCAGACAACAAAAATACAAATTGTTCATACGCTCGAACAAACACATAAACAATCTCATTCAGAAATATTTTCATTATTCTCTTGTATATAAATTAACTTGTGTATTTGTTTACTGTTCTTTTATTTATTGTATTATTAAGAAAAGAAATGTATGAAAATAACAATGAAAAATATTATTTAGAATAATGTGTAATAAAATCCAGACGTATAGGCATGTAGAAAAATATCCTTTATGTTAAAAAATTAAAAAAAGGATAACAATATCCTTTCAAAGCCCTTTTGCAAACAAAATGTTCTTAAATATTAAATTAAATTAAATTAGGAATGATTTAGAATTAATAAATTAGTATAATTTAGAAATGTTTTTAACTTAGTTTTATTTATTTTAAAAAATTTTGAAGTTTTAAATAAAATTAAATTTCTCTTTGCGTAATAGGAAACTCAGATAATAAATTTCCATTAAATTTTTTACAGATTGAATTCTTTAAGAAAATTGTTAAAGATTTTGTTTACTTCCTTATACCGTATTTTAAAGGAAAATTATTTAAACCAAATTTTTTTAAAACGCACATTTCATAGCATTTGTTTTCTCTTGCTGTGATTGATAGCAGACTGTGTTATGTTACTGACGTCACGTCTTTTAAAATAGCGAACACTCATTAAGTAAAAAAATATTAATAGTATTCGTACACCTAACCAGAAGTGCTCGTTCTTCAATGAATTTCGGTCGGTATACTTTAAGGGGTTTGTTAGGTTTGTTGGCTTGTCTTGGTTTAATGGAAGTTGGCATTACTTGCAAGCAGTCAAGGATGGTCTAAAATGACCCTCTTTTGACATGATCATACCTCTCGACAGATATTTGGTCTCTTTAAAGCCATACTAGACTAAAACTAATAGGATAAGAACTAACCAGTGACCAAAAGTCACCTTGATACCCTACAAAGGTCATCTAGTATATAACTGCACAGAAATCTTAGTCTCCTGTCCTAGCAGGATGGTCGCAGAGATAGTAAAAATTGTTGTGGTTTTTTTACAATTGACGCAAGTGTGACCGTGGTTCTAAGTCTTATTCTAGCAACAAAATCTTTAGAAGATGTAGAATGTTATCCTAAGCTGCTTTTTATCTCCCACTTCTGGCTTCTGTACTGTACAGCACCTTTTTGGGTCCTTGACCAGAGTTTTTATTTTATCCTTTTTCAAGGCTTTCCACCAGAAGAGTAAGGTTTAGTATTTAAGTCCATCGCTAATTGAAGATGTAGCCCTTAATTGTAACCTATGGAATTTTTACAAGTAAAATAGACACTTAAAGCTTTCCTGGCAATTTTTTCCGCGTTCACCCTCTAAAACAATTAGGGGATTCACAAGTTTTTCTATTATGTCCTATTGGCATAATGTTTTAAAGTTGTACAATGGTTAGAAAACCTTCACCATACGACATTTTTTTAAAACTATTTTTGTATAAAAGACAAAAACAATGTTTTTAAAATTTTATAATATTATGACAATAGAAAATAATAGTACGCCTTGTGAGTTCCCTAAATATGTTATTCAAAACGATACCCATATTTACCCTCCCTCCGCACCGTTTATTACATTTTGAAATAATCGTATTTAAAAATATTAATTTGCCACCAGACACTGTTTAATTAGTAATATTTCTTTTCTAAAATTCATTCTTGCCCTTTTCTCTTTATCTGATAATATAAGTGGATCATACAGCGGAGCTACGAAGCCACTATCTTTATTTGTTTTTAATTAATTATGTCACTACTTACTGTCTTAATGTTAAGAATGCTGGTAAAATCTTTAGGTTTTAATGAGGAAGCGTGGTACTTCTCAAGCAAGAATCGAAGAAGGGACGTAGTACCCTTCAAAAAAAATTTATTTATGCCTTTTTAAACCATAATTATTCAGATCTGATACATTCTAATTTTAATTAAAGAAATTTTAACTTTCACATTTCTTAACAATTTACATTTATTTCTACTTTATTTTACATTTCGTCTTTAAGAACTTTTCTCTTAAGAACCCACCCTTTAACCACAAGTTTGTAATAACAATTATTTTTTTATAAGTTGGAAATTCAAGTAAAAAAAGTTATTTTACAGTAGCAAGTTTATTCTTGTTTTTTAATTTTCTAAAAAATTTGTTTAACTCTTTGCCTTTTTTTCTTTTTATAGCTTCTAAAGCAATTGTAATCACTCATATAATCAAAATTAATAATGTGTAAAAATGTTTGTCTATATGTAGGTATTAACATACATACGCAGGCATGCATATGTAATAGAGAGCTGCAGGGATAAACTTGAACTTGTTAAAGACTTGAGTACTTTAAAAGATGAAATCATATTCGTAGTGCCTCTAAATAATAAATGCTTTTTTCTATAAACTTCATCATCGTTAACTATATATACTTGACAGAGATTTTATGTAAGATTTCTCGTTCTCTTTTTCTTTCTGCCAAAAAAAAATCAAGTTGATAATGAAAGTATGTATCATCTACGACTACATTCGTTCTCGCAAAACGAGTTGATCAGGAACAGACACAATTTACATTTTGTGTTTCTGTTAATTTTTTATTTATTTTTGATATATTTGTATGTGTATGTAAACACAAATAACATGTGGTGGTTGTTTTTATAACAATAACAAAATTTGCACAATTTTTCCAACAGAAATTAGGTGTGTTCATTTACAGAAAATTGTCAATAGTTTTCGATAATTATTACTAGTAAGTGTTCACGTACACAAAAAATTAGCAACTAGAGGGCCAAAAAAGAGCGTAATATGTTTAGAAACAAAATGTTTCTAATAATTTCTACTAGAAAAAATTTAACTATCAGAAATTATTCAAACAGTCTTTCTGCCATTATTATTTGAAAAAAAAATTAAGTTTTAATTTTTTATAATTTTACAATAACAAAATACATTTGCTTGCAAGTTTTGACTGTAAAAGTGTTCATTTACTTTTAAATATTTTTGAGAGCAATTTTGAAAATATTTCTTTTTACTCTCTCGTTACTAGTAATTACTGGAAAGTTATTGAACACAACTATTATAACAACAACACAGCCAGCTATTAGCTCTTTTAAATAACAAAACATACAAAAAACGTCGCACATACAAGCAGCACAGTATTTTATTCGAACAAAAACGATCCACAAAAAAAGTACATATTGTGCCAAAAAGTATTGGCACAAGAAGTTGTAGTTTTTATTTGAAGTATTCTCTTATTTATGTTCACTTTTTATGTATTTCTTTTGTACCAAACTCATAAATGTTTTTTTTTTCGTATTTCAAGTGAATAATCTCTTTTATGTCAAATTTCAAAAGTTATTTGAAAACTTATTCGCTGCAGGCCTCTAATATATAAATTTGTATTAAGTCTGTTTGTATTAATGTAAGTTAGTAATTGTACTTATGTATATAAAAAATATGTAGATATCTATTTATTTAAATAACCATCGTAATACCGAAAAACTAATAAAAAAATACGCTGTAGTTTTCAATAAATTTTTATTATATAATTATTTCAATTTCTTTTAATAAATATTTATGAAAGAGTCATTATGATAAGAAAATATTATAAGTTTCTAAAGTTTGCATATTTTTAAAAATATTTTACCAAAAATGTTTGTCAAGTAAGAAAGTATTAAATATAATTCTTAAAAATTAAAATTAAAATAGTATCTAATATACAGGGTGTATAAGTTGAATTGACATTTTAATTTAGTTTTAAGCTTCTTAAACAATAAATAGTTAAAATAAATGTTAGTTAAAATTATTTAAAAAAGAAAATTTTATTAAAAAATGTTTAAAAATAAAGGGTAAGCTATAAATATTATTAGAAACTTTACTACAGGCCAGATATTTTCAAAACAACAGACATATCGTTGCCCCGAATTAATTTTAACGTTTTTAAGCAAATTTAACAACCACACAACATACAGTGATTTTTTATCGGAAATGAATTGGCGGTATTTTATTAATTTTGTTTATTTTTTGAAGACTATGATCGTAAACAAGTATCTTTTGTAATGAAAATTTTGGAAATTTCATATAGTAAAAAAATCCCGTTATAGAGGTAAGTGTGTACGTGTTAATAGAAACCTTTTTTTCAATATATACACAGAAAAAAATAAAAATCATTTTTAATTAAAAAATTTGTTGATTTGGTTGCAAAATATTGAGATTACAACCTATCAGGAAATTCGTATATTCAATTAACAACTTTAATTAAAAATTTTAAAAAATGTTTGATTTTTAGTTTGGCTTTAGTTCATATAATTTCTTTTTATTAGAAGAAATTATTATTTTCCGTTAATGTTGAAAGAAACTTTCAATTTGAAAAAAGCTGATTTTTCTACCGCTACTAGCCGAGTAGAATGCATTTTCGAAAGCAGCTACGCAATTTCATCATCAGTACTCTTTGAACGGTAGTAGTGTATTTGGTTGTAAACATCACCTATTTTACTTACATGTAACAGAGAAAAGTATACGGTATCAGTGTTTTCCTTCTGTTTTTATTTTGTAAGTTAGGACGAAGTTTATTTTTCATATACACTATGTTTTTTTCCATTAAAAGTCTCTTTGGCAACACTTGACCAACGGACAACTCGGCTAGTAGCGGTAGAAAAATCAGCTTTTTTCAAATTGAAAGTTTCTTTCAACATTAACGGAAAATAATAATTTCTTCTAATAAAAAGAAATTATATGAACTAAAGCCAAACTAAAAATCAAAAATTTGTATTAAAAACAATTAGTTCAACAATAAATAAAAATTAACAATTTTAAAAAATTTTAAATTAATTTACATTAAGATATATATTACAAGTCTAAACAATGAATCGAAACATAAACCATTTGATTGCAAAGCGTACGATCTATGCACTCAGCCAACAAAGCAGTCTATTTTATTAAAGTGTTAAACTTAGTTTTATTTTCTTACCTCCACATTTAAAAATTCAACTCCAGCAACTTAGCTTGAGGTGAGCTTTGCAAAAGCAAAAAAAGTTGTAAGTAAAAGTAAAGCTTTTTTTAAAAAAAATGTAAACAAAAATAATTGTTGTCATTTACTTTTCAAAAACCATTAAAATTTTAATTAAGACAATTAAGTTTTTAATTAAAAAGCTAAATTTTGATTAACGAGTTAATTAAAAAAAATTTAGAAATAATATTTTCTGTGTAAAAATATCTAATTGAAAATATCCTTAAAATAAATGCCAATAGCTGTCCTTGAAAATATACTTTATGGCAATTGTTTATCAAAATATTTTATATTTTATTTATCCTAGTTTCAATATCAAAGCTTTAAAAACACACACTTAATCACGTAAATTTTCCTTATAATTGCAATATTTTTAAATAAATACTACTTGCTATAGTAAACTAAATATTCAATTGCAATAAAGAAAGAACACCACAATAAAAATAGATATGATGACACATAGATAGTTTTAAAAATGTTTATATTTACTATAAGAGTATCCACTTAAATATGCGTATTTAAAAGAAAAAATTATCGCATGGAAATAACAACTAAAAACATCCATAAGCCACTATTAAATAACAAAAAGCTCATTTTAAAATATTTTTGTCTAGAATATGAGACAAGAACGATTTTAAGTAAATCAATAAGAAATTTTTGTTATTTTTTTCATAGTTTTTATTGCTTCAAAATCTGAGAAAAGCATTAAATATATCACAGTAAGTAAAACTAACTTCTATCATTTGTATAAACAACCATTTTTTTCAAATACTATTTTCTTTTATTACTTATTTAAGATTATTTGAGAAATATAAAAAAACAATATCTATTGCATGACTTCATTTTTATTAAAAATATAGATTTTGCAGAATAAATGTTTATTGTCACTATAATTTGTCAATTGTGTTGTACGACTGCCGTAAACACATACATTAGATGATACATTAGGTCATGCTATTGTTAAGTAATATGTATGATAATAACATTAAAAATAAAATAAATTGAATTACATTTTTAGAAAGGATAAAAAAATGCTAAAAAAAATTTGTTTTCTTTAATGACGCAAAGTAACTTATTTCATTGACAAATATAAACTAAATTTTATTTATTGAAATAACGTTGCTTATTAATTTGTGTAAAAGGATTATATAACAGGACAACATTTATACTAATTATTGTAGATTTATAAAGAGCTTATTTGACAATTTTCGTTTACTTAATGAGCTTGAATATAATAAGGTTCCATATTCATTTATTTCTGGGCCAATGATCCTTTGTTTCATATTTTTGAAGTTATACTCTGAAAACATATAAAAATTGACCAAAAATTTAAAAAAAACAGTTCTTTGTCCACTTACTTAGGCTCGTCCTTAAAAAAAACCAAAAAATCACCAAAATTTTGGAGAAGTAGTTTTTGCTTACCTAGTTGGCTGCCGTTCTCTTCCTATTTCAAGACTCACAACCTTACAAAATGCAAAAAACTACCAAAAATTTGAAAAAAAAATACTTTTTTCTTTTAAATGACTTCCGACCTTAAAATTAGGGTAGTATCCCATTATCTGATTATTAAAAAAAAAAAGTAGCGAAAGATGTGATTAAAAGAATGCTTATGCACGTAGTTGACTGACTTCGGACTTTTAAGTCGGTCAACAGACCTTAATTTTGTATCTCTTGACTTAAAATCTTAAACACTTTCTCGGTTTTCAAAAAAAAACCAAAAATATGAAAAAGTACTTTTTATGCACTTGGTTTATTTCCGACCTTTCCATGGGTCAACAGTCCTAAAATTATATATTCTATTATTAAAAAAGAATCAAACAAAAAACCAAAAATTTGAAAAAAGTACTTTTTGGTCACTAAGATGACTTTCGAGCTCTTTTTGGGTCTGTCAAAGGTATTTCTTGACTCATATCCTCCAAAAATGAAAACTACCAAAACTGTATAAAAGTACTTTTCGTTCTTGCAACTTCTATTTGATTCAATAGTCCTTAACTTAACATTTTCAAACTCATATATTAAAAAAAAGGACCTAAAAAGTACCAATATTAATATTTTTGGCTCTTTAAGTCAAAATTTAACAAAAGGACCGGAAATGTGATATTAAGATATGTTAAATGCAATTTAAAATATGTTTCTTACTTTATTGGTTTTGAAAATACAAAGTGGATCCCAAGAACGCCTAAAATATAATTTTACCCTTTTAGCTAAAATGTAAAACCACGTAGCATATTTTAACATATTTGATTATATATTATTAAAAGGCACACAGCAATAAATTTTCTTAATGTTACAAACAAAATGCCAGAAAAAAGAAACAATTTAAATGCTTCTCCTGTAAAAATTATTAAAATTTTTATTTAAAAATTTTGTTACATGGTTTTGCATTTCAGCTGACGATATATAAACATTAATAGTTTTTTTCATGTGTGCTATAAGACACTACATAATTGGCGAATTTACAAGGTCTTGTGAAATCATATATTGTGAAATAATAGAACCAAAAATATGACTGTTGTGAACAACCTCTCGTATATAAGTGTGGTATTTAAAATCTAAGTCAGCTGATACGACTACACAAAAACACAATTATTTTGCCTAAGATTCTAGTGTTATAAATTTTTACGGGTGGCGAGTGCTAGCGGCTTTTAAAAATTAAATAGAAAACTCGCCGTTTTGTTTTAGGCGCTTGGCGCATGACTTTGTATATAATATGACATCACAATAAACATATCAAACAAAGTTGTATTGTTTCACAACAAGTTTCGTATGAAAAGCAACAACAAAATGTTTATGCTATTGTGAAATTATATGACAATAATACAATATGCTATCGTATCGTACCTTGTGAATTCGCCAAATGTTCCTTAGAAAAACATTTTTAAGCAAGAATTGGTTATTTTGTCGTGTAGGCTCTTATTTGCTGCATGGCACATTTAAACTATTTTAATTTTCTTAAAAACATAAGCGCTGCAATTTTTTTTAATAAAATGTCCAATATAGGCAATTTTTTTGAAAAAAAACTTTATATATTTTAAAACTTTGTTCAAAAATGTATATCAAAAGTTATTAAGATTTATCCAAACAAATAAAATAGTTGATGTTTTCATTGATATACTGTTTTATTGTATGTTTGTGTTGATAAGAATTGTTAAATTTTGCAAAAGTAAATAATTAAGTAAAATCATATTTAGTGAAGTCGTGGGTATGAAAAAGGTTTAGAACTTAAAATCTTGCAATGTAAACGAGATACCGAAAAATTGATTGCGGACTCCGAAAAAGGGCGCATAAATTATATATAATCAATTTCTTACTAAATCTTTTTTTAAAGTGTGCAATAAAGCAAATGAGAAAATACACGACAATTTATGTATTTGTCTTCTTGCTATAACTTGTTCATTCTATTTACTCATTAAGTGTCGAAGATAGGAGTAACTACTCTTACAAGTTATGCTTGTATAGCAAATTTATTAAAAGTGTTAATGAAAAACTTAAATACATACATATATATGTATGTGTATATCGTTGCCTTAATCTAGAAAAGCCCTCATTCATATTTTTTTAGTCGAAGTTTTTTGGCTTATTGTAATATATGAGCAGATCATTTATCGAAAAAAGCGAAAATCTGGAGTTATAAGAAATACAAGTTAGGGCCTTTCTTTTTTAAGGTAACCATATAACGTATGTATGAACATACGGTTTGGGGTAGAAAAATTAAAAAGAAAAAAATTTTTATTTATTGTCTCTCCTTTTTCCCTTCTTGCATGAAAATTAATATTTCCTTTGCATGCAGGTATTCACGCCATCACTTACTATATTGCGAAAATTGATAAATACAGGGTGTCTGGTGGCAAATTTATAATTTTAAAAACCATTATTTCAAAAAGTAATAAACGGTGTAGAGGGAGGGTGGTGCCGTTGGAGCTATCGATCGTGTTGATTTGTTAGTCACGATGTCGCCGTGGTCGAGTGAGCATCGTGCTTTTGCTAAGAAGGCACTTTTTAAAAGTAATGATTCTTATGTAATTTTTTGTCGACAATTTTGTCCAAAGTTTGGTATTTTACGAATACGGAATGGACCGAGTGTAATTTCGTTCATGGGTGCAGAGACTTCGCCCAACTGCTTCGGCTAAGGATGTCCTACGGCCAGGGCCCAGTCGATTTGCAATGGCTCCCGAAACATTGAACTGGTTGAAAGCAGTTTACGTGAAAATCCGCGACTTTCAAAACGGAAAAGAGCAGCCTCACTAGGACTTCAAATGCGATTATTTATGAAATTTTAAAAAAGTATCTGAAGTTCCATCGTTTTAAAATGAAAATCATTCAAAAACTAAAAGTAAGTGACTTTGATTTAATCAGCAATTTTTGTGAAACGATTTGGAAGAGTTTTTGCTAAAAGGCCACGTTAACAAGCAAAACTGTCATTATTGGTCTCCAGGAATCCTCAAACCCTCGATTGAAACATAAAAAAACATTGCCTTGTCCCAGGGTGACTGTTTAGTGTGCCTCACCAGGCGGCGAATGCCAACGGTAAAAATTATTGACGCATGGTTACGGAATTATTTTTGCCATACCTACGAGCTCATCCCCCGTACTGTTCATACACGAGGATGGGGAAACTGTACGTCAGCCAGAGCTTTGATAAATTTGCTTTGGGAAAATTTCCCCCAAAAACTACCAATTCGCTTTAGGGGCATCTCATGGCCACCGAGGTCGGCCGTTTTAACTCCCATTAATTTTTTATGGGGTTACCTCAAAGAAAGGGTCTATATAGATAATATCCAATCTCTTGTGGCTTAAATGGAAAATATTCATCGAGAAACAAGCTCAGTTGAACCAAGTTTACTGCATCCTATGGCGCAGATAATAAGGCTACATTTTTAACAGTGTGTTCGACTTAACTAAAGAAACCTGGATGACATACTCTAAAAAAAATAAAGTTTGCATTTCCATTCTATCGTTTAATGCTATTAATAACACTTTGTGTCAATTATGACGTTTAATTTAAGTTTAAAAATATATAACTGGCACCAGACATCCTGTATATACATACATATATATAAAAGTACTTCTGTTGGAGAGAGCATAATATAAAAAGGAAATACTTTTTTTAATTATTTTATTATTTGTTACTTGAAGTGCACCACTTTTAACAAGATTAAAGAAGCATTAAAAAAAAAGAGAATCGTTTATATGGGATGCGGCATTCAAAAGTAAAAAACTACATATTTCTGTATAATTTTAAAACTTGGCCCTGTTGTGTTAAGGTAGCTATATGTTAAGCTGCTTTTATTTTCATCGAAAATGCCAGGCCTATTTTTGGATGACGTTATTTGACAAAAAGTTTTTGTAGAAATATTTCTATGTAAAAAACCTTGTTCAATTTGCTGCTAAGCCCAGCTTTAATATATTTTTGTATTTTTTTTTAATGATGTCCCTTGTTAAAGTATGTTTTTTTTTAACTTTCTTAAAGTATGTTTTTTCAAACTTTCCAAAAATGATTTAATAATTAATTATTTTTAACTAAACTCAATTAAAAAAAACAACAACAGCAGGTGTTCTCAGTTTTAACATAAGGATCCCTTGTATTTTATTTGCATATACAAAAACTGTTTACGTGCATATACTTATGTAAATACTTTTTGCTTCTTTATTAGAAAAACTTTAATTAATATTTACTTAGTTTATGCACATTTTCAATTTTCATATTGTCGTAGAAATTTTTTTGTTGCACTTAAAATTTCCTAGAAGCTGTGCAGGTTAAGTGAAGCCACAAAATATTACCTGCAAATGTACACACAAGTGGTGGGTGGTTGTATGTTAATGTGTCCTGGCAATATTATCACAATTTTAAAGTTTATAAATCTTTCTAAAGTTGCAAGGATGTTTAATAAAGCCAAAATTTTTTTTCTTTTTAAATTTTAAATTTTTTTTAGGTAAAATATTATAAGTAAAATTAACCTGCTGCTTCGTAAGCGCAATTATAAATCTTTACTAAAACAAAGTGCTATAAGCATAAAAAATAAAATGTGCACAATTGTATGTTTAATTTAAAATCTTTATGTAAAAACCAAAAATTAAAAAAAAATATTTTTTGTCTACTTACTTAGTAGATTCTATATCGCTTAAAAGTCTTTTTTTTTATATATCTAAAGCATAAAATAAAAAAGCCAAGGACATACCATTGTAATTTTGAGGTTAACATTTTACCAAAATAGTACGATTGTATTAACCTTATAATCCCTGATGTATGTACATACATATATGTAGGTATACACATACATTTAAATAAAAAAATTTTTTTTTTTTTTTTTCTATTTTTTTTTTTTTTTTTTTTTTTTTTTTTTTCTATTTTTTTTTTTTTTCTATTTTTTTTTTTTTTTTTTTTTTTTTTTTTTTTCTATTTCTTTTTTTTTTATAATGAAATTTTATTTTGTACTATCCTAATTTACCAAAAACTAATCCCGTACTTTAACTATAAGACTTATAGTCTTGTTGTATGGGATATCGAAATAAAATAAATAAATAAAATAAATAAAAAAATTAGAGTTGAAAATATGCAGATTAAAAAGAAAAAAAATAATTATTATGAAAAACACTCTTAACTACGGACCCCCCCGTTTGAGAACAATTGACTTAGGATCAAACAAAAAACAAAGCATTCTTCTATGCTCATACATTTCGTCCTCAATAGCGTATGAGTAATTATTAATTTTGCACCATATAAAATATTACTCATACTTACAGGGGCTTATGAGATTAGAAACTTGCAAAGGTAAATTTACATATAAAATCATGCGATATATTTTAATGAATTGAAACACTTTAGTATCCATGTCATCAATTATGTACATACAAACTAAACTGCTGCAAAAAATTGTTTAAAAGATAAACTTTTTGCTTGGGTTTCTTAGAGATAATTGAGCTACGCCAAGTGATTGCAATTAATTCTCGCCCACATAAACCCTCTTTACCCTACTCTTGCCAACTAACAGGGCAGAAATTAGATAAACTTCAAAAATATTTGGATGCCTTAATTGTGCTGTCAACAAAGCTTAATTTTTACATTTCTTTATTAAAATTGAACTCAAATACACATTGTCTAAAGTTACTTGTACTCTCCTTGGAAACCAGCTTTAATTCTTAGAAGAGAATTTATAAAGAATAATTTCTGCTAAATAGTATAAGAAAACGATAAATAAATATTTTCTTTTTTTAGCCCTAAGTAACGTTAGCTATTTGTATTCAAAAAACGAGTACATACTTTCAAAAACTAAAACCCAAATGAAAACATAATTTTCCTCACTGGTAAACTATAAGGCTAAAGCAACTTGTTTTAAAAAAAATGTGTGACCAGCCTGTATAAATATTTGTTTTTTTAAACCAAAACCTCATGGCCCCTACTTTTAGGCATAATTTCATAAATATTTTATTGCTTTAATTTTGTCCTTTTCCTTGCGATTCCCAAAATGTTACTTATTAGCCATTGATTTAAGGAACATATCAAAGAATGCTGTATGTCCTTAAATATAATTTAAAAAAAAATTTATTATATAACCCTCACACCATTGAGTTAATTTTAGGCTGTAAAACTTTCAGCATATGACCGTTGGCCATAAATTATTACATTTAAAAACAAAGAAAACAAAAGATATGCCGATTGGCCAAAGATGAATTGCTTTAATGAAAAACAAAGGCAGCTAATAAAAACAAAACGGAAACATCTAAATTTTTTATATTGTTTGTCCAAAAATAAATAACAAATCTTAGCCTTAATAAGGGTAAGGGTTGAAAGTTTATTTGGATAAGATAAAAAAATATTCTGACTTTTAGGGCAAACAAACCAACAAAACATATTTTAATCTTAGCCCAAATAAAAGCAAAACAAATAAATTTTTAACACTAGAAATATTATGAAAATAAGTACAAAAAACAAAAGCAGCAATAACTAAAGCATATGTAAATAAAAAAAAACTTAATACTTCTTTGATTTTCAACATGATTGTAAAAAAAAACGAAACAAACTGATAAATACCCTGTGTATCTACACACAAAAAAATAATAGAGGTTATATTGACTAACCTTCGTTAGTTAATTTCTTTTTAAATGAACACAAAAAACTAAGTTATAATAACTAAGTCAAATAGATGATTTCAAATTGCAAATTACAATAAATCCAAGCTAGTGTTATTACAAAGCGAATTAGGTATCGTCTTTGAAATTATTTTTTATTTTTTTTTTATTTATGAAGTTGTCAATGGTAAAAAATGTTTTAGAAAACATAAAAATTACAATAAAAAATTTTGATTGGGACTTTGTAGGAAATGCGGAAGCAATCAATAGAGATGATTTAAAACGTAAGCAATTTAACACATTTGGTTTAAAACAACAAATTCCTTATCAACATCAATTCTTAGGACAAATTTGACTTCTCAAAATTCAGATCTTGTTTCTCTGCTTCCGCAAATAAGTGATTCAAGATTTCCTTTGGATCCGGTCATGACTTTTGTGAAAGTTTATATTTTTCTTGAATTTTCGATAAAATATTGTGAATCAAAATAAAAAATTTTTAATTTGTTTGCGAGATTAGCTAATTTAAAAAAGGTAAATTTTGCTAAAGTTATAAGGGTAATGTACTTTGCTGTCATTTTTAGTTGAATAAAGTTTCTAAGTTACTTTAACAAATTTTGTAGTTGATTTTTCGAACACGTAAACCAACTAAAATTTAAGGAATATTACCTTAGGAACATATGTACTTACTGCCATTCTACCCATTTTTTTAGTTTAATTTATACTATGTTCTTAGGAATTAAAACCTATGGAGTTTTTTTTATATAAAAAATTCTGTTTTTTGTGTTCCAGGTAGTTTGGGTAACTTTGGCAATTTTCTTTTTACTCTCCTTTGTGCGGACAAGAAGATACGCACCGAAATATACTCCAATAACATAGAAGATTGATTTTGGTTTTTTTGTTAGTTACGTGGTTTTTCATTTCAGCTGACGATATATAAAAAACCTTCGTTACTGACTGACTGAGTTACTGACTCACCATCATACAGCCCAAACGGGTAAAGCTCTAGACTTGAAATTGGGACGGAATTTCGAGAAGTTTGGATTCTATAGGGGTAAAAATGGGCCAAGTAGAAAAAAGTAGGAAAGTTGATATCTTTTTAGGAAGTGTATGTGTGATAACAACATTTTTGACAACTAAGCTAGAATTTAGCAACAACAAAATACATGCTAAATGTTTACCTGAAGTTGTTGTTGTAGGGACGAGGTCACCTTATTACTCCACCATGTTTTTAACTATACATGAAGGTATTGTATGCTATTTAACAAATAAACGGATTCATTTTTAGGTCTCAAAAAATTAATGATTGGAACTTTTAAAATGCTTCTTAAAATTATTTGATACCTTTTAAAAATTCGACCCAAAAAATTTAAAGAAGGGGCTAAAATTACATTTGGTACTTTTTAGGTACTTTTAGTAACTTCAGAACTAATAAAAATAGAAACATAATTTGAATTGCGTTTGAGAGGCCTCGAAATAAATATAATTACATCGTTGGTGGGACTTTTTTAATATTTAAACTCCAATGGGCCAAGGATAAGGACATAAAAATATTTTTTAGATTTCCGTTTGACAGGTCCCAAAACTAGTAAGAAGTTTAGGAGTTTTCTACTTTACGTAATAAAAAAGGTAAATATTATATTTTGATCCTTTTAGGGTCTACTGCGCAACTTCTGAACCAATAAAGATAGAAAAATAATACAAATTACTTCCAAAAGGCATCAAAAAACATAAATTTTTGGTACTTTTTGAAATTTTTAAGCTCCAAGGGATAAAAACAAGGTAAAAATTATATTTTTGTTCTTTGCTGTCTTGGTAGAAATGAAAATTCGTCCTTATTTCTAGTTTTTAGCCACTTTGCAATAGATTTAATTTAAATATGTCGAGGTACACATTTTTGCCAATCATATTCTTATATAGTTCTTCCACCTTTTGCTGTCATACAGGCCCAAACCATTACGCTGACACCAATGTTTTTAAATAAAGCTTTTAATTTTTTTGTTTTAAAACTCTGTTTCAGTCTTACGTCTTACATATGATTGATGAACTAACCCATAAATTATGGGTCATAATAATATATTTAAGGGAAATTTTGGAGAATAACAAAGTAGAGAGTTAATCGCTAGTCATTCACAAACTATTTCTAAATTAATTTTTATTTATTTTTATTATTGAATCTTCGCTTCTGCGAACTAACAATAAGTATTCAAATCTTAAAACTTTATACTTGTTTTGAAAATGTGTCATGCGGCATATAAGAATTCACCCGACGTACTTTACTGACAAATGCACTCCTAAAGTTTCCATTTCCTTTAATGGTTAACCATGACCATGTAAAAAAAACCAAAGCAAAACACAATCACCAGATTTCTTAATGAAAAAATATGTTGCAGTTAACACCGTATCTAATCCGAATTTACCCGTGATTTATAAAAAAAATCCCAAATATATTATCATCCACCGTTTATCTTACAAATAAAACGAAATTTGTTTTTAATTTTTTCATATGTGTACATGTATTTATGTATGTATGTTTATTTACAACAGAGCTTGACAAAGATTGTTTGTATGGAACGAAGCAAAAGATTTTATAATGAGATGTGACTTAGAATAATTATTAATCAAAAAAAAAAAGTGAGAAATTAGTGATTTAATATAAAACTAAAATCTTATTTGGACTAATAAAATATTATCTTATGGACTAATAAAATAGTTTTTATAATACAACAACGGCATAGTTTTTTTATATCAAAACTAGGAATAACTTCAGTTGTCTGAGGGAGGGAAAGAGTTTGACAGCAAATGAAGAGTATTCCAGCCAAAGCCATTGCTTTAGTTTTTAAGCAAATAATCCATCTCATTTTCATTTTTTGTTGTGGCCATATATTGATCCAATTCTTTGTCCAAGTCATCTTTGTTGACAGCAGGTTTTGTTGCTGCAGACGCTTTATTTCCTAAAGATAAAAGGTTTTTTGTTTGTATTAAAATAAAGCTGAAACAAAAAGAAGGTGAATATTGAATTATGTTTGCCTGAACCACAAATATGTGTTAGGAGAGGAATAACGTCTGGTTTAAGATCCTCGGCCAGCAAATTATGGTTCGTTTTTACCTTGATTACGAGGACCGCCTCCATTGCCACCACGTCTAGTGCGACTGCGACTACGTCCACGTTGAGCTTGCGCTTTATTCATTCTACCTCTTTGGCCACTGTTAATGTTGTTCTTACCACGTCGCTGTTGACTACGTCCGCGTGGAGCACGGTTGTTGCGTTGCTGACTCGCTTGTCCTAAGCCCTGTTGCCTTTGCTGACCTAACTGACCCTTGCGTGTGCGAGAACGTGATCGTGCACGCACATTATCATTTTTGCGAACAGCAGATCTTAAAAGGAAAATGCTTGTGAAATTTAAGTATTTAAAGATAAACAGACAAGTTCTACATTAAAATTTGAATTTGAAATAACTTTATCTTTAATTATTAGTGTTCTGCAATCAAATGTTTACATTAAATTTCAATTTCGTTTTTAAACATACATATGTACATAATTTGTTTATTAACTTAACAAATATCGCTTCTTTTAGAAAATTTCAAAAAAAAAAAAGTTTTCAAACTGTAGTGATTTCAAATTCAAAGTGGAATGCAGAACATGTCTGATTTTTCCTGGTACATATAAAAATGTTCATATAAAAAAACGCACAAAAGAATGTTTTTTCGCAGACTAATAAATGTATTAAAGTATGTTTCTTGTTATTCAAAGAAAAATGTAAAAACAGGCAAGAAATTCGCATTAAATTCTTTTTAACATTTACCTTGATCGTATACGTCCCCGTCCAAATCCATTATCGTTACCAGTCGCTTTTGCATTGGTAGAATTACGTCTCTTTTGGACACGGCCTGATTGCACACCTCGTCTGGTCAAACTAGCATTACGGCGTCTATTGTTTAGAGTGCGACCTGTTATAGATCCTGGTCGCACACCTAAACGAGCTTTAATTGGCAAATTCGCCTTGTTGACAATGACAGGAATACGTCCGCGATTACGACTAAGTGAACGACCACGACGTATATTTTTATTATTTTGCAAAGTTGTCAAACGATTTCTGGAACGGCCGCGATTATTAAACTGTTGATCGTTGTCATTACGAGAGCGCGAGCGATTGCGTGCGCTGCCAGTTAAAATACGTGTACGAGAACGACTACGTGAGCGACCACGATTAATTAGGCCAGTATTATTGCGGCGATGTTGGCGATCAAGATTTCTCCGAGCAATGCGTTGAGCAGCACCTCCTGCAGTGGGACGTCTAGGTCCTAAGCGATTGGCTAAATCTGATGATGAATTAGAACGACGCAAGGGTCTGTTGCGATTGCGAAAAATTTCATTGTCAGCCTTCATGCTATACGATTCGATAATATTGAAGTAATATTTTGTTAGTTTTTTCAAGGTCTAAAAAAAGTTGCGTGTATGGAGAAGCTATAGAACACTATCAGGTTTTATAAATTATTTTTCATTCAATTTTCCCTGTAGGTTCTTGGTTTTTACGTTTGAATTAAAAGAAAAATAGATGCTTACGTTGCAACACGAGCTAGGCTATTTGTGCGTATAGCTTTTCCGTTTACCCCTACGCGATATGCTTTAACACTGCCACGTCGTATTCTTCCCATAGGTGCTCCATTACCATTAGATCCTCCACCGACGGTACGCAAACTTCTCTGTAAGATTCACACACAAATTAGGTGTGTAGAAATAGTTTTGTTTTTATTAATTGGTGTTGTCAATATTGTTTGTGTTTCTTTGTTTGTTTCATTTCTGTCTTTCTCATTTCACACTTTTTTTTGGATCTCTTTTGCCATTTCTATCCTTTGCTTTTTCATATTTTCTTGCCTTAACCCAACCCAATTCTATTATGTTGTTTTTATCATAACCGTCAATTTAATTATATTTTTATGTTTTAGCTTTGTACAGTTGATGAATAGATACAAAGTTTAAATAGTACTTCTCCCGTTAAAAAGACTTACATATTCTGTTGTTTTATTTAACTTTAATGCTGCCTTTTGTGGCATTTCTAAAAAAAATGGCTTTAAACTTTTTGCAAAAGTTTAATTGGTTCGTTCAGCTTTAAGAGCATTTTTCTGTTGGTTTAACATGGTTTTTAGTTGTTGCTGTAAAAGTGGCAAATCCTGCACAAATTTGTGTGCTTTTTGTAAAATTTCTCGAAAAGCACGTAACAGGTTTACAAAAGCATTTTAAGGATGTCAAATATTTCGGCAGTCTTTCGTTTAGTGAGTTGTTCGTTTAGTGAGTTGTTCATCATTTGGAAACCATGGACCAGATAAAATAAAAACACGTTCAAAAATATTGTTAAATATATTTTCTATGCTGCACCTGTTCTTCTAGCGTTGTGCCTAACATTTATAAATGGATACATAGTTCTTCCGAGTTTTGCGAGTAATGGTAAATGCTCCAAAATTCTGGGAATCCTGGTTCATTTAAGAAAAAGACAGTTGAATGGAGAGTACGCAAGATAGATGTTTGATGTGCGGCAATAAATCAGCGCCCGAGAATAGCTTTGAACTAAGTGTCCTCTTCTTTCCCTAGGTATCATATAAACATCATTCCCAAAATATATAGACATGTTGGTCAGAATAGTGATATTGGCAGCTTTCTTAGTATTTTTCGGGCAGTTATCGTCGAGCAAGTAACAATCCTACGTGTTTTCTAAAGTTGTCGTCAAGAACATAAATAGTCATCCTCTTTATTTTTTTGACGATTTTTTGGGAAACACTCTCAACTATCTTACATTGAGAGCATAAATAACAGCTTTATAGGCCTTAAAAACTCGATAGTTTTTCTATGCTTAGTATTTGCTTAACCTTTATTTTTGCCGTCGTTACCACTCTATAATTTCAGCAGAAGCCATGTTGTTTCTCTTATATGACACCATTTCAATGTTATTTATTTGAAATAAATGTTACCCTTTTATTAATTCAGTATTGAGAAATTATGGACTCCAAAGCTAAATAAGTAAACTGGATCATCTGTTACGAGACAGGATCATCTTGCCCTATCCCAAGACAATATATATCCGGTTTACATCTGACAATCTTTAATTTAGCATTGCTGTAGTAAAACGAAATTTTCTGCATGGAATATTTAAATATCGATGAGATTACAACATTTTGATAGTGTCATTTCATCAAAACATTAATTTAAAAAAAACATAGTTTTAAATTGTTTTGTGTCCATTTTCTGTTTTTATTCCATTTTCAGACTCCGTAAGATGAACCGTCTTCAATAAACCAAAACGTCAAAAGTGTGCCGTCCTATGGCAAAAAAGTTTTTATTGTAGATTATATTTAGCTTTTATTTCACAGCAAGCCTACAATTTGTTATAAAAACTAGGCATGCCCTTTGGTGTTAAAAAATCCTATAAGTTCTTTTACGAACAGCAAAATTTGCAAAAGAGGTTTTTGTATTTGAATTTTTTTTTGCCAAAACTTTACACGGATAGTTAAGGTGGTAATAAAGAATTGGGTTTTTTCAAAAAGTTTAGTTTAGGCAGAGATTGTTTTTCTACAGTTCTTGTGTTAATAATCTTAATCGTTTATATGAACTTAGCAACTAAAGATGGCTTAAAGTTCAACTAAATTTGACATTTTGTGGGTTGCTATTGATTTTAAAATGCTTTAAAATACACAAACATTTTTCCAATTTTTAAATTCCTTCCTCTATAAATATAAGGAAGTATGGAAAATATTTCATTCAACACGTACTCGTTTTAATTTTAAAGCCGCCTGCATTTTGTGCTTTCTCTGAAGTTGTGCCAACAGACGTTGATTTCCACGAGATGTTACACGTTCAGATGCTGCTGCCACAGGGACTTGGCGTTGTAAGCTGCGGCTACGGCTGCGGCTTCGACGCCTAAAAACTATGTTTGCGTCAATTTTAGGTTGTGATGACATGGCCGTAAATCTTTCATTTAAAGAGAGGCCAGTTGAATTAGTTACATGAATTTTATTTAAAGTCGCAGACATAATGTCTGTTTTTAAATTGTTTTTTTTTTTTCCTTAGGTCCTTTGTAACAATAATTTTCGGATAAAACCAAATATCATACTGCAATTAAAGATATGAAAATATTACTTGAGGAATATTGTCACTAAGGCCTGTCATACTAGTAATACTGTGTAATTAATATTTTTTCTATATAAGATGATGATTACTAAATTAAGAAAACCCCCATTTAAGCAAGGTAGGTAGTAGGTATATGAAAATATATATGATGTTAAAAACGAGCATGGTTGTTTTTATATATGCACAGATAAGATACATATGGCTCATTTGCCTAAACATCGTAATAATTAAAAAAAAAAACATTTCGAGAAAGAGGCGATTGAAGTTTCCAAATAGCTTAAATTTACTAGGAAAGACAAACGGCATTTTCAATTCAAACTTAAAAAGTAAAACCAATTGAAAGATAAAATTTAATACTGTATAAACCAAGGTGATTTAAAACGTATTTTGACAATAACCAAAATTCTGCATCAATATTTCTAAAAATTCATTTTCTGAGTTATGACGTTGTTTTAGCAAATAAGCGATATGTATGTACATATTTAAATATAGCTGTGACTCATCAATTCTTGAAAATTAAGACACTTCCTTATTCTCATGTATATTAACTTATCATAATGAACAGATTCCATTAAAAATAAATAAAATTTCAAAAAACTTAACTAGAAGATACATATTTACAATTAAACCTTTAAATTTTTACTTACGGTTGTGTTTTAAAACTGATAAAAAAATATTATTTTCACCAAATTTCCTAGGCAAGAAAATTTTCTTTCATGCTCTATATATAAAATTATTTAAGATCTATCTTTGCCAAGTAATTTTAAATAGTTTTTATATTTTTTTTATTATTTTAAAAAAGTACAATGTATGAATTACTTTTGAGTGCACTTAATTTTTCACAGTTTTTTTTACAATGAAAAATTAAAAATGGCTGACCTTTCGTTTTTCTACATGGTACAATTACCTTAAGGTCAAGCAGAGTTGCTTTTGTTAAAAGCAAATAGCATGGCCAGACTATCAAAAGATTATTCCCCAAACAAACCTTCTGCTTTAGCAGGGTTCACTAATACATTAGTGGCGATCAGTAACTTTTAAACACTCGACAATCGTTATATTTATCTACAGAAATTGTCGTTTGCTGCTACGGTTAAGTGATTCACTAAGAAGGGTTTAACGATAGTGAAAAATTTGTTTTTTATATATATTTTATCTACAAATAAATTGGTTGTAAACAAATTTTAACAAATCAAAATACATGATTATAGTAAAAAAATAATTATATAATATACAAAATAATATTTTGTCGATAAAACAAACACAAAAATTATTGTCTCAAAAATTAAAAATCATAACGATTGTAACATTGCTGACTTTAACGATAGTGAATATCGATAAAAAAAAAACTTTACTGAATCGCAAAATTGTTATGTATATTGTTATATTTATTGATGCGAATATCTTTAAAATAAGTTACTGAATCGCACCAGAGGTAGCGTTACGAGTTCGTCTTGAATTTTTATGAAAGCAATTGTCAGATTTATAAAGTTAGTTTAAAATTTTACATTTTTGACCTTCACTTTCTCTTACACAATAAAGAAATGCAGAGAGGGGTTTTTTTAAATTCGTCTTAATATTACCTGTGTTAGTTTATCCTGTGCTATAACTATTCGTGTAAAATTAGTTTTGCATAAATTCCTATATTACGCGAATTGATTATGATAGGGATTTTCCAAGAACTTAACTACTTCGAAAAAATAAAATTTCTTTTGTTGTGACTTTCGTTAAGTGATATGCCAAAAAAGATGTGTAAACATGTGTAAACTTTGACATATAAAACCCGATTAGTTTTCGTACCCTAGACATTCTTGTCTGAAATTGGTGATAGCCAGGGCAACCAAAAACATGTTCCTAAAAGGGGTTTAATGCGCATTAATTTCTGCGGTAAAAAATTAAAAATATACTTTAACAAATCAAAAATATATGATTTAAAAATAAGAATGATAAGAGCTTAGACTAAAGAATCCGAAAACGCGACATTTAAAATTAAGTGAAAACCAAAATGATGTTAAATAATGTTATATTAAGGTGTTTTAAAACTAGCCGGGTATAGGATTTTTGTCAAATCAAAGCAAACCACAATGGGGTTTGTCTGAAAAAAAAAATTAAATGAAAAAAACAAAAGCTAACAAGATATGGGAATAAACATTCGAAATATATTTTGCTAAGGTCTTTTTTAATTTAATATAAAATAATTCAAAAAATGCTTAAAAACGGAATATACCAGAAAAATATGCCAAAACATGCTGTTATATGCAAAATATGGCCTGAAAAATGTATTAATTTGCAAAAGGTTTTGAAGCGGATGATAATAATGGGATTTGCTTTAGAATAAATAATTAATAATAAATAAAAACACTCGAAAGATTTTCAGATAGGTTTTATCAAATTATATATGTATAAAATATTCAAAAAATGTTCTTAAATTAGGTTTTTCAAAGAAGTATGCTTTTAGAAGGAAAATTTTCCAACCTATGCCCTAACAAATCGATGCAAAAATTTTGCATGTTTTAAAACTGATGAATCACTACATTATAGGTTAATGTGGCCAACAGAAATAATGATTTTGCATATTTTTGGTTGCCCTGGTAAAAGCTTTATAATGATGCTAATAAATTAATTTAATTACTGAATTATTGGCGCTCGGAATTAAGTTTTATTAAATAATTTTATTTACGTTTTTTCAATATATGTACATATCATCTATACAAATGCGTACGTGTTTTTATTTTGCAAACCTTAAAATAACTATGTACATACAAACATACATCGATCGTATCTTAGTTTCTAATTGAGATCTTTAAACTAATACCTTTATTTCGTAGCACGGTTAATTCAAAACCAATTGTTTTTATATCTTTTTGAAAAGTTGATTTTTACAAACATTTTTTTGTATTAATAATCCCGTCTTAACATTGTTATTAATAAAAACACGTTATATTTTAACATGAGTAAAACCTTAAAATTTTTAAAATATTCGAGATTTAAATTACAACGAATAAATTTGTGACCCCAAAAAGACTGTGAAATTTTCACTTTGAAAAATGTTTTTCCCGAATCTTAGCGTACTTAATGTTCTTAATTACAATTTAATCTCTTTTGAATAATCCACATTTTGCAAAGGTATTAAGCGGATTTCATTTAGCTCTAAGCGTAGCGCATCAACATGTTCAAACAAACGCTGTTGAGACCGTTGATAACGTTCCACGGTGGCTTCCAAGGCTTGTATACTTAACTCTTGTTTTTTTATGAGTTCTAAAAGTTGAATCCTATTAAAATGCTGGTATTTATCGTTGGATGTATCAGCAAGCAATTCTTCAGCCGAAAAATCAATTTCCGTAGAAGTTTGCGTCTTTACCGAATTGACATCACATGATTTCTGCATGGAGGTAAGAAGGGAATCTTCATTTTCAGAAATTAAATTCGATTTGAAATTATTTAATTCTTTTATAATAGTGACTTTTTGAGTACAATCCTCTGACTCGTTGATGGACAGCCAGTCTGATTCGATTTCTTCAGACATTAATATCTCAACATCTGAGTCTGTTCCTGAATACGCTGGTTCACGTTTTTCTTCATATTCTGAATTGATTAACATCAATACTTCGGTAGACTCTTCACAACTACACAAACGTCGAGGTTTTTGAAGAACAGTAAAATCATCATTGTTATCTAAAATGTCAACGGCACGTAAAAAAACTTTATCGCCTTCATCACTCTCCACAAACGATGCATCCCTATCATCACCATCTGCGTGTAAGTGGTCAGGTAAAAATTCCAGGTCTTCATTGGTGTAATGTGAATCCAAAACACATATATCTGTATTATTAGTACTGGCCGAACTAATGGTACTCTCTTGCAATGGTCCCCGGTAAGTGTTTGAAGGAGTCTCTACAACTTCAATACTTTCCGACTCATTTCCATTAGGTGAATTGTCACTGCTACCCAACGGTGTCCTATATTGATCCTCTTTTGCAGTGTCATTGTGTTGAAAATGGTCAAAACAAAAATCTCCGAAATTCAACTTTAAATCTTTGCCCTCCATTATGTTTTTAATAACTTTTTTTCTTTAGTATTAATACGTTACTGGATAAGAGTGGTTTATTTTTTATTTAACAATTATTTTCCACATTTTTTCGCCTAAAAACTATAATTTGGTTGTTTTGATTCCTTTATTTACATTTGTATGTGTATATGTTTTCATTTCTCTATAATCCCATTTTTCTTTAAATTTATGCATGTTAACTGTTGCCACTTTTTAAAATAATTAAGCTTCTCTAGTGCTGCCAGACATTTACAGCTTTCTCCCAAAAACTAGTAAAGGTACCTTTACACGGTAATACATATGTTACGATGTCAAAAAATGTTGTGGGATAATACAAAGTCTCATCATGTAAAAGCATAATGTATTGGGTAGGAGAGAATACGGATGCAAATTTGACAAGTGTTCGGTAAATGTTTATTTTCTTAACCATTTTAGAAACTTGTGTATTCTCATCACATCAAAAGTGTGAAAGATTGGCAGCACTTACAGCATCTAATGAAGGTGGCTACACTTAATGAAACAATACACAAACAATCAAAATAAAAGCAGATTTTTTTCATGTTGTTTTTGTTAATATTGTTGAACCTTAATCATATGGCGTTACCCCAAAAGGAAAGTGGCAAGAAACAACCGATTTTGATTTTACCAACCTCATCCGTGTAAACATGAAAAATAGTTAGAACAGATTTTTATTCTCTTTTTTTAAACACGGAGAGAATTTCATAATATTTTGATTCTACAAAATCTAATTACTTTGTATTACCGTGTAAAGGTACCTTTAGTACGGTTTTCATGACTCGAATATTGTACATACTAGAGGTCTGCTTGACTACACCCAAATGCCTTTTAAATACATTCGTTTGTTTTTCAACAACATAGTGTTTTTCATTCAATGTTAAACAAACTAAATGAATGAACCCACAAGCAAAAGCAAATAAAAAACAACTTCAGCCGAAAACAAAATATTACCCATACATTCATATAAATAAATACTGAATAGAATGTGTGAATATTGCTGTATGATTGGTGTAAACAATTATTATTGAGCGCATTCATTTGTGTTTGCAAATTTGTCGTTATTGTTGTTGTTAAACATTCATTAACTCGAAAAAACACCTGAATGTTTTTATAAAAACTCTAACTGTAATGAGACTTTGCTATGTTTTTGTATTTTCAAGTGTGTTTTATACACATTCAAAACGAAAACTGTAAAATGAATGTGTTCTTCTTGTATCATTGAGTGTAACACACAATACATTCTTTCTTGTGTTGTTACTGGCTTAACTTTATTTATCTCCCATAGAATGAAAAATGTTTGAATGAATATTGTTTTTGTTGTGTATAGGCAATTAAATGAATATAGTCATGCAGATGTCTAGTACATACAGATTATGTGCATGTTTTTCGAAACCAATTGCTGGATTGTCTCAGTAAATTTGTGTGTTCTGTTATTGTAAACAAACAAACAAAATACACATAAATCGTCCAAGACAATGACTCAATTGTCTTCGAAAAACGGCACATTAATATTCCTACTCCACACAAAATTATATATGTAGAACCATGTAAGAGCTCTAAATTGGAATTTTATATACTCTTTACATGTGTTTTTTTACTCCTAGTGAGCCTATATATATATATATAGGTTGTTTTTAAAATGTAAATTACTTTATTGCAGGTTGAAAGTGGAAAGCTATTATTTCTAAAATGTAGCGTATCGAAAATTTAATCAAATTGTCTGTTTGTATGGGACAAACATTTCTTTTGCTCCTATTTAAATAACTTGCGTATATAGCTGTAATAATTTCCAAGATAACGCGAAATTTTAAAAAATTAAGGAGATTATAGAGGGGCTAACATTACACTATATTTTTTTTAATGTTTAGATTGGTTTTAAAATGTTATTACATATATTTTTCCAGATATATGTAGGCATTTTTGTGTATTGTTTTCAAAAAAAAATTTTTTTTATATAAAAAAAACACATTTGTTATTTTTATTGATTTCATAAATAGTAGAAAATAATTATTCTTATAATCATTTCTATTTATTCGGCCGAATAAATAGAAATTATTATAAGATATAGAAAAGTTTAAATAAAAACATATAAAATGTATTATAATCATTCTATTTGAAAAAAAAAAAACAAAAAATTGCTTTTATTTATAATAAAAGAATATAATATATACATAACTTCATAGTTATTTGAAAATGCAAAATCTAAAAATAAAATGTTTTTACGTTTTATACAAGATGCATTACCACAGGTGATCCATAGGTGGTTCAGCGCCTACGATAACTGACTTCTTTTGACTTTTGCGGACAGCATTCTGTTCTCTTTTCTACTCTTCTGAAGGGATTCAGAATGGGCCTAGGAGCCTCTGGGGGCCACTACCCTTCGTAACCTAATTTAACCTCGGTAATCCAACGGCTAGAAAAAATAACCACCTTGGTTTTGTACCTATAGCTTTTATTGACTTTAAATTTTCAAATGTTTTTAGTTTGTTTTTTGTTTGGGCTTGACAAAAGAAATTTACAAAGCACTGTACATTTATAAAAATTAGTTTTAACAATTAAAATTCGATGCTTATAGTGAACATCAAAAACTTTTATACATGGGTATTATAGAACCTAGCACGTACTGTGAGCCGTTATTGTAATTTTTTTTTGCTTACCAGAAGCTTGATATATAAATTAAAATAATTTAAACTTATGCATACATATATTTTATAACAAATACTTTATCATCTTATTATTTGCATTCATCTCCAATAATGATCACTATACTGCCATTTTCGGCTTATGGGACTCAGCACGCTTACGCATGGCCTTTATGCGTTGATTGCAATATACTCTCATAAATATGGCAAAGAATACGACCATAACTCCAAATATACCTAACACTGAAATGCTGTGTTGGTAAATTACACAAGAAAGTAAAATAGCAGCAGCCTAAAATACATTTAAAACAAATATTTAATGGTACTTCTTTTGAAAACAGAACAAACAACTCAATTCATCAAATAAATAATATATTATTTTTTTAAATAAACATCAAACAAACTGTTTACTTACTTGTCTTAATGTCATAATTATAGTAAAAACAACTGGCCCAAATACAGATATCGTATAAAATATAAACAATTGACCTACAGCTGAACTAATGGAGAGTATAACAATATCAAACACAAATTTGGGGTGCTAGATTAAAAATAAAAAATTTATTTATTTAAATTTGTAACTTGCGTTCATGTTTTTTCTTTAATATTTACCTCCGTAGCAAATTGTAAAGAATCAACAAACCCACTTTGCACACTTAAAGATGCGGCCGTAAATATGGTCGAAAATAAATTAACTCCACACATCATCTGCAGCGGTGTCATGCCATAGCCTTTAAATAAACCTCCCTGCCAATTGGCAGTAAAACTATCAAACACCATATACATGGCTAGTAAAAATATACCAGTTACTGTGGTAACTCCACTAGACTTTGAGCTATCAGCTGAGCCCATCATAAAAAATATCATACCCACTGATATTAACACAGCCGTAAAGTATTCATAGCATTGATATTTATTTTTGGATAAAATTTTTCCCATCAGCATAACAGGTATTATTTTACACGATTTTGCCAAAACTTGTGTAGGAAAATTAACAAATTTCAAGGCTTCGTATTGAAACCAGGCGCTCATTATATTTGAAAAGGAAGCAAATGAATATTTATATAAAGGCGCCTTATGGCGAGTAGACGGTTTTTTGTACTTTAAAACTATAATTGCTACCGTAAAGGCTAAAATCCGATTAGAAAATACTAAAAATTGTGAATCTTTAAAATGTGATGCCACATCATCGAAATTATAATATTCCTGGGTCATTATCTTTTCTTGTAACACTCCCCATGTTAGATAAGATACCATAAGACCACCAAAACACCAAAGCAGAAGAAACGCTTCTTGGGAGCTAGAACGTTTAGAAGATGTTGCAACAGCGGCTAAAGGTGTAGATGATGAGTTTATTATTGTAGTTGTTGTATCATTGGGCATTCCGGTTTTTGTGGATGTTTCGTTTCGGTCGGATTCGCTACCGCTATTGCCAGTAATACACATGCTAACAGCCGTGTGTATAAATGATATATCTAAAAATCGTAATAAAAATTTAAGCTGAGCACAAAAGAACAAGTTAAAAATTATTTTTTTGATTTCCAGAAGGAGGCCAAAAGATTTTAAATATTAATTTAAAAAATTAGAATTAACATTTTTTTTTAAAACCTTTTTACTCAATTTTAGTTATTTAGGGTAACTGCTAAATACTTTTTTTGGATAAAAACACATATGTATATGTGCATATACCTATATGTATTTTAAAATTACCTTTCGATTCCAAATAACTTGTGCGTTGAACATATTTATATATTAAAAATCCAGGTACAAAAACACAACTGTAACCAAAACAATTTACTAATAACTTTAATATCCACGAATAATCCTTAGACTGCGACTCTATAAGTTTTGATAAGGTTTTGTCTGTATCGTAGCCACCTAATGCAGACCTTAAAATTCCAGAAAAAAAGTGAATGACGAGAAGAGTGCCAATCAGTAATCCGCTGTTTATGTTAATAAGAAAAAGTTATATGCGGATATTAAAATAGTTTTATTATATGGCCGTGTTGTATTAAAATGTGTGCAAAGATAAGATACATACCATATTATAATATCTGGAGATTTAAAAGTCATTGTTGTAATTGTAACTAATTTAAAAGAACTAATGTATTGTAAATGAAGGTAAGTAATTAAAAATCCTTTAACACACGTTTTTATTGATAGTCGTGCAATTGCTTTAATTTTACAATGTTTTTTCGAAAAACACACGTTTGTCTTAATGTTAACAAACGTAAGTATGTACTTAAATTTTTGCTGCCGTTAATTTAAGAAAATTTTTTATTATAATTGCTGAGTTAAGCAATAACAAACACCAGCAAACGCAGTGCAGTAGACTCTGGGGCCTTTCATATTTGGCAAAGCTTTTGAAATACTTTGATATTTCTATAACTTCTTAAAACTCATTGTTCTGAATAAGATAAATTTTGCATATTTATAACATTTTATTTAAAACGATTTCAAAATCCAGATACAATAGCTTCTTTTTGATATTCCATAAGTTCATTGACCGGTTAGATTTCTTTTGAAGAGTAGTTGTATTGCCAAAACATTTTGCTTAAAATCTGAATTTTTAATTTATAACTATTGTTTTTGTTTTTCACTTGATTGAATATTTGAGTTCATACATATGTAATTGTGTATATCCAAAGATTTATGGTGAATGGTTTTTTTCATACTCGTTTATCGCTGCTGTTGTTATCAACTGCCCTCGTAAGCTTGAAGTTGTTTTATTTAACTATTAAACTTTATATTTAAGAATAAACTAATTTGAAGCTGTATCAGGGCATATATGTACGTGTACCCTGGTACATGTTGGCTGTCAACAACGAAAATATTAAAAAACATATTCTAAAACCAAATCAGTAATGCCAACCCGAATTAGGTTTTGGTAGAAAAAAGAAGTCAAACATATACATATGTATTTGCATAACAAAAACACATTGTTCAGTTAAGAAAAAGGGATAATCATTCATGGAAAGTCTCAACTATGATACAAAGAACCAGGCAGTCTCGTCTGCCCATCTGATTAGTGCCAAAGTGTCAAAATTATGCTCTCCCTGTGAAAATAAAAATACAAAAATTATTACTCACTGTTTTTTTTCTATGAGTTTTTGTTTGACACGTTGGTACTAATTTGTAGTTGTTGCAGGGACGAGATTACCTGATTAGTTGTATCATGGTCTCAACAAGAACTGTAGGTCACTGCATGGTATCCCGTTACCGCTGATTGGGGTCATTCGAGCCCTTTTTATTTGTCTTAATTTTTGCTGTGTAGTTAACATCACTTAGCTTAAGCAGCTGTTTAATGAAATTCCCAAGGCGAATTGATTACAAGGGGGCGGTGATCTTACAACTAATTTGCGGCAAAGAAAACTTTCGTTGTTAATATTTAAATAACTACTGTGAAAAATATTTATTTGTTGAATAAAACATTTACGTAATTTATTTAAAAAGTTTCATATAAATTTTGGGTTTATTTGTTTCCTTTGAGCTGAAATTAATTATGAACAAAATAATTTTTTATGTATAAAATAAATGTCAAATAAAATCAAACTAAATAAAATTTGACCTTTTTTATTTGAATATTAATAAATCTAATAAAATTTTTAAAATTAATTTGTAGGAAAAACATAAGAAACTAAAATAAATAATGTTCAAAAATATTTTTAATTTACAAAATTGAAATCAAATGTTTGTATTTTCCAAAAAATAAGTTGAATTAACTTTTTTTACCAGAAAGCATAAGTCTATAGTTAAAAATCCTAACCACCCCTCTCAGAGTGCTTCTATAGGATTAAAATGTATGACCGAATACCATTATTTTATTTTTCTCCCAAAGCTTTTTCCGAAGAAAACTACCCCTAGCTTCACTCCCAAAACTAAATTTTTTGTGAAATCAGAAATCTTTACCCCCGCTTCCATAGTATTTCTCTATGTTTATATGTTTGACCGGCAACTATTAGTTTTTTTATTAATTATTTAAATGAAGAATCAGTACATGTACTGATGAAATCAGTACGAATGGTCCCCCTTATCTTGACAAGACAAATTTATGCCTAGACAAACGTCAAAATTCAAATAAAAAAACACGGCTAGCTGTACAAAAACAACTTAATCGTCATACAAATGTCAAAGACAAATAAAAAACACTCACAAATTCTATACTATCACTCTTTGAGCTTTTCTTAAAGTACTACAGCTACAAATCACAACTGAACAACAGTATTTCGGTATATAAAAGTCAAAATTTTTTTATGTTTGTTTTTTTTTTCTTTTCTTCTAACAACTGTAGAATCTAAGAAAAGCTCGAAACGTAGAAGAAAGAGTTTGTGAGTTTTTCTTATCTGTCTTTGACATTCTTACATTAATTTTAGTTGTTTTTGGAGAACCGCTCCTCCTGTATGCATGCGCCTTGCTACATATCGAACAAGCGACTCAAGGCGCATATACAGTGTGCGACAAAACATATGCACGAAATTCTGTTAAGTAGAATATGTCTCAAAAACGAAAGCAAACACATTTGGATTTGGACCTATTTATTTTTTTTTTTATAAAGTTAATAACCTAAATTCAATAAAATATAAGAAAAACAAATGAAAATTCTTATAAAACTTAAAAAATTTCATATTATACAATAAAAACAGCTTTTTGTATGCACGTCTTTAGGAAACTCAAAAAAACATTAATATTTAGTTGAGTAGTCATTATTTTTTAAAACTTCTTCACATCTTCGTGACATGGACTCAATTAGGTTTGATAAAATTTCTCCAGAAATTTCATTCCAAGCAACTTCCACCTGGCGAAAAATTTCATCCCTATTTCCGCAATTATCACGGTTAATTTTACGATCTACAAATATCCCATAGATTTTCTATGGGATTGAGATCTGGCGATTGCGCTGGCCATTTAACAACATTTATTTTATTAACTGCAAACCACTGTTTGTTGCATTTAGCCGTGTGTTTAGGATCGTTGTCCTGTTGATACCTCCACTTAAGCGGCATTTCCTCCTCTGCATGTGGTAGCATTATGTTTTGTAGGATATCCTTGTAAACGAATCGATCCATTACATCATTTATTTTATGAATTGGTCCGATTCTGTGGCCAGAAAAACATCCCCAGACCAATACATTTCCTCCTCCATGTTTTACCGTACCTTTGGTATATCAAGGGTTAAGGCGTTGTTCTTTTGGTCTACGTACCAGCCTAATTCCATCAGAGATTTTAAGATTGAACTTAGACTCATCAGAGAAGAGTACGGTTTTCCATTGGGTTGTGGTCCAGGTGATGTGCTCCTTTGAAAATTCGATTTTGGCTAATCTGTTTTTAGCAGAAATAAATGTCTTTTTGCACTTCTATATAATTTTTATCCACCTTCAACAGATCGTCTTTGGATGGATCTAATCGAGACATTTAAGTTTAACTGACTTTCAATAGATCTTGCTGAGGCAAATGGATCCTTTTTTATTAAGCGCAGCATTGCCTGGTCGTCCCGTTTGCTGGTTTTCTGGGGTCTACCACCTCTGTGTACGGTTGCCAACGATCCTGATGAACGGAAACGGCTTACAATGCGAAAAATGACACTGTGGTGAATTCCAAATTTATTTGCAATCGACGTTACTGATTCCCCTTTATTGTAATCGTTTATAATTTTTTCTTTTAAATGATCGGAATATTTGCTGTAAGCCATTCTTTTATTAAAATATTGCAAACTGTGACCGATGACGTTGAAAGAATATAAATAATAATAAACACGTGCAAAATGTTTCAAATTATTCCGTTTATATCTAAAAAATTGTGCATCTTATTTAATGGTTCTTTTTGTTAGTTATTTGTTAGAAAAAATTAAGAAAATAAATTCCAACTACTTCGTGCATTTGTTTTGTCGCATGTAAAATAGCGATTTTGTAAGTTCATTATTAATTTTTTTTTTGTTAAACATTTTTTTTTTCTTTGTTTTTGTCTTGTGTTAGTAAGAGGACCCTATTATCATTACAAAAAAATAACACAAGTAAAAATACGAATGAAATTTTCTACATTATAAAGATATTTGATTGTAAGTACAATCTCGTGCATATGTTTTGTCGCATACTGTATATCAGGTGGGATTATTTTATAAAAACAACTAAATCGTCATACGAATGTCAGACAGATAACAATAACTTACAAATTCTTTTTTCTTTTTTTTTAGCATTTCTTAAAACCCTGCAAATGTTGTTTATAAAAAGAAAATACCCCAACTAAATTTGACATATAAATAACGAAATACCGTTACTCAGCAGATAAACTAGGGCCACCTGACATACGTGTGCCTTAAATCAACTTAAAAATGTTTGTGCCATAGCGCATTCATTACAGGTGGCCTCGGTTAATCAGCTGAGTAACAGTAATTCGGATGTGTAGTTGTCAAAATTTGTTTATGTTTGTTTTTTTTTTTTCTTACAACTTTACAATCTAAGAAAAGCTCAAAGAGAAAAAGAAAGAATTTGTGAGTTCATGTTATGTTCCTGACATTCGTATATCCAGTTTAATTGTTATTGCAGAACCTCTCCCACCTGTATGCATGCGCCTTGGTTTGTGCTGTAACACTGAACACACCTTTTCTTAGCAATGTTGCTGCTGTTATTAAACTGAACAAACCACACAAAGAAAACGAAATTTGAGTCTTGTTGAAAAAAGTGTTTTAAGATGAGTTACGATTGTTTATGTAAAATTTGAAGTTAAACATAAAGAGGGAATATCAGCTTAAATACAATTAGTTTATAATAAATTTACAATAAATAAATAGTTATCATAAATCAAATTAAGGAACAAAAAACAGGGAAAACTGTTCAGAAAAGACGTTATCTGAATCATTACGATTTTATTATTATTCTTTAAACTTCAACTGTTTTTTGTATACTTAAAAAAGTTTAAATTTAGTGCATTGATAAACGTTAGGTAATTAAGTTCAAAAGAAAAGTGTATTAACATTTGCGAGTCAATAAACAAAAACGATATGAATATAACACAAAATTTTGAAATCGTATGGCCAAAATTAAAAGGTTTTAATGAGCCTTTGGAAAATGGCAAAGGGGACTTTGAAAAAATATTAGCTATGGTCGTATTAGGTTTGGGTAGTTTTATTGCTGGTATTCTACCAGTATTTATATCCGAGCGTAATCGTCGAAGATTTCCTTTAACCACTTCGCTAATGTTGTGTTTTGGTGCGGGTATATTGTTAGCCACTGCACTTATTCATATTTTGCCAGAGGTAAGATACATTTTCTATATACATACATAAGATATTATCATTACCTTATTATAGAAAGACCCTAACTCGGTACGTTTTTTATAAGCCTAGATTTTCATTTACTCCGACAAACTGTCTGCTTATATGTATATCACGATTAGTCAAACAAATCTCGACCTACAAGTTTGGGCTTTTCTATGATAAGGAAACGGTGTTTTCAAAATACTAAAAAAAATTAATTATATAATGTCTATTTATTCGGCTTTAAGCTCATTATTAAAAATGTGATAGCTAAGAATGGAAATTCTAATAAAAATTAAGTACATAATTCCGATTATTTTTAATAGAATTTCCATTCTTAGCTACCTATCACATTTTTATTAATGAACTTAAGCATTAATTATTAAAAAACTAAAAATTTTTGATAAAAAAAATACAAAACTAATTTTTTTTTAATCTTGAAATAAATTTAAAAGTATGATTTTTAAAAATTTAAAACTTTTTCAACTTATTTGCAGGTTAGAAAACAAATGAGTTCCAATTGGGCTGAAATTTCACTCTGTGCTGGTTTCTTTGTCATATACTTTATCGATGAGTTCATACACTATTTCTTTGGAGAGGCTATACAGCATTCACATGAACAAAATGACGTGAATAGTTATAGTAGTATGCAGCCACAGACTTCTACTTTATCGTCAAATAGTCGCTATCGTCATAATTATGGTTCTTTGCAAAATACTGAATCAGCAGCTTTATTGAGTGCACAAAGCTTAGAGACAAAGTAAGTTGTTTTATTTTAAATTTGCTTTTAATTTTGACCCATTTACTTTGACTGGGAAATGGTATCAATTTTCTTTTTTTTTTGCTAATAAGTTTTTACTTATTGTAAAAAAGAAAATTAACAATGAGTTTTTTTACAACATGCAACATATCGCCACCTAAAATGCACAAGGGTCTCACAACAAAAATTAGGCCTTTGACAATTTTAAATAACTTTAAGAAAAGTTAAAAGGTAGTTACAATAAATGATATCTTCTTTACAAGTCAAAAATGCCTAACAATCATTTAGGCCGCACCAAAATTGTGACAAAACTATAAATTAAAATCTCTTTGTTGCTCTAACAAATTCATATTTATAAAAATTTTATTTTATTCAGTTTTATGTATATCTCCTTATCAATCATTTTTTTAAATTAAGCTCAAAAGTTATGTCAACGAAAAATGTCGTTTACATATCATAAAAAGAGTGCGTCTGTTTGTTCTTCTTAATACTGATGGCACAAAAACTTTTAAATATTGATAACAATTCTTTTAAGAGTAACTTTGTGTCTAATGTACATAACATTTCCAACTGTTATCGCATTTTCTATCTATCAAATATGTACGTTGAGAGTAAATAGTAAAAGTAACATTTTATATAGATTTATACATACATACATACATACATACATACATACATACATATGTGCATATGCATGTAATAATCACATAAAAAAGTGTGTAAATACATACATATATGTGCATTAGGTATGTCTTCGGAAAAACTTCTTAAACCTGAAATCAACTAAACGGATCATAAATCCTTTTATTTTTTACTCAAATGTAATGTATACAAAAATACCAATAGCAAGGGTATATTGGACTCGGCACAGCCGAATACAGCGCCCTTACTTGCTTTTTTGTTTTGCTGGTGTATTGCACTTAAAACGTAATAATTTTTAAAATATCTTTTTACAATTACAGCGCTGGATCATTAAGTCATAACCATCAAAATTATCAGCATGAACATGAGAATGACAATCATCATAGATATGATGAACATCATGAGCATGTGCATTGTAGCGATGAGATTGTTGAAGATGCTAATGCTCGAATTTGTCACACTAGTCATACTGAACCATGCTCTCAATCAATGACCGGAACATTGGGTTTATTTGTTGCCCTTTCATTGCACTCAGCCATTGAAGGCTTAGCTATTGGTGTTCAAGACTCGTCAAAAAAGGCAAGTTTATTATAAAAAAAATAACTTTTAAACGCTTTAATTTCGCAGTTGTTTGTATTATATAAAAAAAATATATTTTCAAAATTTTTTTGTTTTGCACACGCATATTTGTATTTAAATACTTAAAAAATGTTGTTCTTATTTTAATTTGCATAGAATACTCTTAAAAATTTCCCCTCAAGTAACTTATTCAAATGGGACCACCTAAGGGTTTTATTATAAAATGATAGGGACTGGGGTCATTAACAAAGTGGGCCAGAGCTGGAGGGACAGGGCTCATTGCGGGATTTCCTGACTTTTGTGGCCCTGGCTCAAGAAGAGCATAAGGGGTTCTGAGGTGTATAGTTGGGACTCTCACAGAGCACTGCGATGTGAGATATTTGGCAAGTAAATGGGAGGGGAGATGAGGAGGAGATAGAGACTAGGCTACAGATCTACATTCGGAGGTGATTGGAATGGCGCTTCTTAGATGGACTTGGTGAGGTCTATGGCTGTGAGTTGTTGAATATAAAAGGATTCATCAAAGAGGTTGGGTGGCTGGGTAAATAGGTGGTTTTAGGTTGACTGACTTTTTACTGGCAGCGGTCTTGCCTTCTACTTTTTCTTTTATCATTCTTTGTTTTTTATTTTTATTTTTCAGATCTTCTTAAGAAATTTATAATGGGCTTACAGGCCTGTGAGTTGGGTGGCGAATTGTATTCGCCACTAACCTTAGTAAGCTAACCAAACTTATTTTAAACAAAAGCAAATCAAAACTTCTAAAAGATGATATGATTTTCATACCAAAACATTAAAATGTAACCCCGTTTAATCACTTTCTTAAAGGTAGAAATCTAAAAATAAATATATTTTTTTATTTTACTATGCGGGAACTTTTATCTTAAATTTAACTTTCATTTGCTTAGAGGCTAAAAAGGAGGCCAACTAATATGTACTTTTTACAAAAATTGTTAAAAGTCCAACTGTAGTTTAAAAAAAATAACGAAATAGGTTCAATCTTAAAGAAAAATGTAAAGTTGGTTTATTTTCTAATGCAACAAAAAAAAAAAAAAAACGAACAACACGCGTTTGATGTTATCTGATAAATAAGTAAATATTGTACATTTTAAGATAGATTTTGCTTTATGAAATTTTATCTATTTAAATACACAAAAGAAGAAACAAAGTTAAGAAAGTAATTCTTTTATCAACATTTAAGTTTTAAAATGATTTTGACCTATATTTAGTGATGCTTTATGCAGCCCTTTGTTTAAATCAACACGTTTTTACATACATTACTTAAGCTCGTTCTACATAAAATTTTATGTACAAGGGGGGCCAAGATAAATCACCCTATTGGAAGATGCTCTTATTTTTTCAAATGGCGGCCAATGTCAAATCTGTTTTGACATTTGTGATCTAGACAGATGTAGAATACAAGTAAACAAGCCATTGAACGATACACTCCCCAAGAACGCGAAATAATCGTGTCGCTAGAAACAACGACCTCACCCCGTGCCTCGCAATTAGCCTTCAGCCGGTAATCCCTAAGGCGAATTTTGGTCAAAGACCTGCGCATGTTCGAGTACAAAGTCTGGTCCGTGCATCAGCTGCTGCCTGTCGACCGCCAAACGCGTGTAACCTGCGCCCAAGCCATCCTCAATCTCGAGGCCGAAGTGGGTGATTTTTCAAACAAAATCACGATGAGGCTCATTTCCACCTCAGCGGGTACAAAGCAAAACTATCGCTACTGGGCCACCGAAAATCCACGAGTGATGCACAAGGAGCCATAATACTCGCTCAAAGTGACTGCATGGTACGCTGAAGGAGTCATCGGGCCATTTTTTTCGAGGACGCCGCTGGTCAAACGACAACAGTGGACGGTGCGCGCTATAGGGACCTGTTAGCAGAGTTTTTTCTGCCGTAATTGAACGAATTAAGACTGAAGAACATGTGGTTCCAACAGGAAAAAGCAACGGCATACAGTGCTCGAGCCACAACCGATATTCTGAAGGCGGCGTTCCCAGGTCGCCTCATCTCTCGTTTTGGCGATTTACATTGGCCCGAAAAACCGCCCGACTTAACCGTTTCAGATTTTTTTGTAGGGTTTTTTAAAGTCCAATGTTTACGTGAACAATCCCAAAGCCCTGGAAGCCCTCAAGGGCAACATTCGACACGAGTGTCGGAATCTGTCGACCGAAGTGAGGAAAAGCGCAATAAAACGAGCCCGTTAAGCAATCAATTATGACGGCGCCCATTTGGTAGATATCATCTTCTCTACTTGACCAGAACAGAATCAAAGGCCCTTATTATGAGCTGCATTCGATATTCGTTGGTTATCGAATACCGACTATCGAATGTCAATTTCGTATTATGAGCTGGCAGCACTGTCGAAATTTTCGTTACGCACCGAATTTTCTATCGAATGTATTTTTGCTTTTGACAAAGCAATTTAGTGGGTGAAATTTTTTAGCCGAATGTAGGTCATAATACCAAATGAAAATTCGTTCAATCAGTTTTTCGATCACAGTCGAAGATAGAATTTTGTTCATAATAGGCATCGAAGTCTTTCATTTAGATAAAAAAGTTACGTATTTCAGTTGTCTCTCATTAAAAAAAAACACAGTTTGCGAATTCAATTACTCTGAATACTCTGCCTTATTATAAGTATTGCTGTCGTGTCGATTTTTTCAGGAAAACGTCACAAATTGGACAATTCATTTGCGTTTCTACAAAAACTACAGGATACCAAAATATTAAAAAGCGACAACGACACTCATTAATAAAAAATGACTGAAATTTAAATTTAATAAAATTTTTATTTTTTAAAGGTTTTGTTCCTTCTGGGGGCTGTAGGCTGCCATAAATTTGTTATGGGTTTTTGTTTGGGCTTGGTTTTTCGTTCGAACCCTCAAACTCCCTTAAAATCACAAATAATTGGCATATCTGTGTTTGCCTTGGGCGCTGTTTGCGGTATTGGTTTAGGCATGATCATAGTCGATGTGCCTAGTTCATGGTCAACGACAGCATTGCCTGTTATACAGGCTCTAGCTGGAGGAACTTTACTTTATGTAACAATGTGTGAAGTAATACCCCGTGAGAAAGCAAGATGGCATTTTAATTCTGAACGACGTTTAGCCGGATTTGCCCAGTTTTTAATAGTGGCTATTGGTTTTACTGTCATGTGTGTAATAACATTTTATTATGATGGTGAGTTTGTTAGTTGGTAATAAGATTTTGCTGTATCCCTTACGTGAACATAAAAATAGTTTTTAAGCAGTTATATATCTCTTGTGAAAATTTTGAAATATACATATATATTTTTTCTTTTTATTTCTTTTTAATTTTATTTAGGTGATGATGCTCAAGAATGATCCAAATATTAGCCGCCTGCTGTAATGTAAGATTATTAGATTAATAAATAAATTTTAGATAAAAAAATGTGTTTTAAATTTTTAAAAAGATTACTAATAAATTGTTATATTTTTATGCAGAAAAGAACTTGGTTTATTTTATTTGTTTTATGATACTTTCTATTGTTTCATGTATGTTTACTTATTGCCTAAAGAAAACTTTTTATCTTTTCTTCAAATTACAAATATGTTGAATATTATAAATGTAATGTAAAATTGCTAAACTAATAACTGTTGTATGGTCTCTTTTGAATTAATTGTTTTTTAAATTAATGAATTATTTTTCTTTTATATCTGAAACCAAAGGCAAGTTACTTTGTTTTCTTATATCCTATCAATTTAAAAAAATTTCTTTTGAATTGTACATACAAATATATAACAAAGATTAAATCTTCAATTTAAATAATTAGTTTTTCCTAAATTGTGGTAATGTTATAATAATTTAAGGAAAAAATTTTTATTTATAACATACAAATATATGTATGCATTTACGTAAAATATTTTAGTTAGAAGCATTTCCAATTTTAAAATAATTGGAAAGGAAATTATGGAAAGTATTCAAAAGCAACTATTCTGCATATGTATCTGCTTCAGATATAATAGTATGACTATATTTTAAATAAAGTTTTGAATTATAAAAATTAAAATGTTTAAAACTAATAGATATTCAAAAGAGAAAATCGAATAGATTTTGTTTTTAAATACTTTTTTTTGTTTTTTTTTTTTGTTTGCGCATTATAAATAATATATATTATTATGTATGTTGTAGGTATGCTTTATATTTTAAAATTACCTTACAAAGTAAACATGCGAATAAAAAATTCATAGATTTTTCGTTAAATCTGTATCATTTTCCTCGTCATCTTCATCATCACCCCATTCACTAATTAGACTTTTAACACGTTCCTCTGGCGATATGGTGATACCCTCTTTAGCACTAGTCGAAGACACTTCAGCCACCTCTGTAGTACTTGCTGCTTGTTCTTTGTCGTCTGTCGTCGCAGTCGTGTCAGCCGTTGTAGCGTCATTTTTTAATAAAGTTTCATCCGATGCAGTTTTTCCAGGGGTATCATTTAAAAATTCACTTTCAATGGAATCGGGATTTGTATCTTCCTTTTTAACGGATGTTTCCCCTTTCTTTTCATCTTTAATTGAGGATTCAGCAGCAGATGCAGCAGTAGTCTCGGTTGCCGTGTACTCCATAGTTTCAGCTTGTTCGCTTAAAAGGCTATCTATCAAATCTTTTTTGGTGTCTTCATCTACTTCCAAAGTTGTTGATGTGGCTGCTTCTGGTTCTTCTAGTGTTTCAAACTCTTTCGCTAGATTTTTTTCCGGTGCAGTATCTTTGTCCACACTTTTTGTCCGTACTACTTCCTTTAATTTTTGTTTTTCAATTTCGACGTCTTTTACTGGTTCTAATTCATCTAATGACTTATCTAAATTATCGTCATCTTCCTTCTTTTCAGATTGTTTTTTATTTTCAGCAATTCCCTTTTCTGTGTCATTCATACCTATACCTTCTTTATGCAGACTTTTCAAAGCCACATCAATATCGTCCTCATCAACATTTCCAATATTATCTAATAAAGATGTTTTCTTATTATCCTTATTACCAGGGGATTTCTCAACACCATGCATTGAAGTCAATAAGCCATCGTGATCTTCAATTTCTGAATCATCATTTTGTTGCTGTAGTTTACTCTCCTCATTTTCTATCTTTTTCTCCATTTCAACGTCAGCAGCCGATGGCATTTTTTTTATTTCTTTATTTTTAGTTGTTTCGTTTAACGACTCTTCTTCTGGCATATCTTCATCGTCATCTTCAGACCAATCGCCTGTTAGCTCTTTTAGTTTTCTACTTATTTCATCTTGGGATTGGCTATCTTCCTTACTCAACTAAAAGAAAAAATTTGAAATTTTTTATTATTTTTTTAATAAAAATTTGAATTATTTAAGCTAAAAATTACCTCTTCTTGTTTTTTCTCGCCCTTGATGCTCTGTGCATTTCCATTTGTAGTTTTTGGTGACATGTCGTCAGCTAAATCATGTTCTGATAATAAATTTTCCGCCCATGCCAAATTATCTGCTGATTCTTTGCTTTCATCCATGTGCTCGGGCCTATTTTCGCGTTTTGTTGCGGATTTTCCATTATCTCCGTCTTGTTGTTCATGCAGAGAATCTTCTTCGTTTGTTGCTTCAGTTGCAGCGGCTGCCTCATTTTGAATGTTCGATTCTTCTTCTAAGTTTGTTTGCAATGCTTTCATTTCGTTATATATTTGATTGTCATCGTGTTTATCGTCATCCTCCTCAGCCATGTGCTGATCTTGTTCCTCTGCTGCCAATTCTCGTTCTTCATTTGTGGCTGTGGTTGCCTGTGAGGTTTCATCATGACTTATGGCACCTTGTTCCGATTGTGTCTCAACGTTATCATATGGCTGTTGCGGTTCATTGACAACCATTACAATGCCCGAACCTTCGTGTTCTTGATTTAGTTGTGATAAGATTTCTTTCCGCTGCTCTGCAGTTAAAATCAATTCACTGCCATCGGCTGAGACAAATCTAGTTTCTTGCTGCTCTTGATCCTGATCTTGTAAATATTCTTCGGCCGATTCGTTTTGCTGCACAACCGTTTCGGTCTTGATGATAGAACTAGCTATAGGTAAGCTGATATCGGAAAGTATATTAACTTTTTGTTGTTCGGATTTTTCTTCCTGTTCCGATTCTGGCTCATATTCAGCAGGAAGCGTAGGAGCGTGCCCTTGATTTTCATCATCAGAATAATCAATTATGCCGTCTTCCAAAGCTTGCTTCTTATGGAACGTCTTCATGTGGGTGTACAGCTGTATTTCCTCAGGGAAGATTTTATTGCAATAAATACATTGTTGTTTATTTTCATCCGGATGGCTGTCAATCAAATGCTGGTTCAACCCATCACTATCGATGCACATTTGCAGACATAATTGACATTCGGGAAATATGTATAGACTTGTACGAATCTTATGCTCCATTTGCATGTGAAAATGCAATTCCCTTTTGTTGGACGAACGCCAGCCACAGTGTTCGCAAAGGGCAGCATCGATTATTTCCTTGTGGGTATTAACTAAATGACGACGGAAACCTCTATATGTTGGTATGCTAATGGGATGCCCATTACGTCCACAACGCAAACATAGCCAAGGGCCTGTTGTATTCTCAGCGCCCAAGGCAATAAGAGCATGCATTGTTTTACTATCGATACGTCGCTTTTGCGTTTGTCCCGCAGCTGCTGTAGTTGAGGCCGTAGCAGTTCCTTTAGTTGAAACATTTGGTGATGTATGTTGAAGTTGCTGCTGCTGCACAATTTTGGGTCTACTAGCCACTATGCCAGCAGCCAATGATTTTATTGGCTTCTGTTGCTGACTATCAGCAACACTTCTGACTGTTGTGGCAGTTTTCTGGACCGGTAGTGTCTTTGCATTTTCATCTTCCATTGGCTCCTTTTTTACAATAATTTTTTGTGTTTGCCCACTGGAATTAGGCATTATTTTCAATTTAATACTCTTGTTACTTTTTATCAAATGTGGATATTGACGTAAAACTTCCGAAATGATCTTTGTATGATTCATTTTTGAATTCAAACTATCCTTTACCACTATGGTAGGTGGTTTATCGGGTCCTTCGTGCTTAACGATAATTGTTGTAGTTCCAGGTGGATCTTCTAATTGTTTCAGTTGGTTTTGAGAAGCCACTGTTTGTACTGCAGTCGAAGCAGAGGTGGCCGAAGTTTGAGGTGACTGTCCGGTAGCAGCCAACATCTCATCATCATCATCATCATTATGGATAGTATCATCATCCATTATATTACTGGCATCATAATCGTCATCACCGTATTCTGCGGCAATTTGTTTGCGCATACGTTGTTGCTCGGCAAACTCTTTGACATCTTCCAAATTTGGTTTTTTTGCCGGTGGAGAAACAAATGTTGATACTGCCGGGCGTTTGTTGTTGTTATAGCCTTTTCTTAGCTGTTCAAAAGGAGATGAAGGTTGCTGTTGCGTATGCTGTTGTTGGTATTGTGGCAACTTTTTAATTAGGGAATATCCACTTCCAGCGCCAGTTGTTGCATTTACATCATGTTGTTCATTTTCTACCTTGACACGCGTAAATGTTGTCGAGCCAATTTGCCTAACGGGTAGTGTTGGTATACGCGTAAGCGTAGTCCCAGCTGAAACATTGCGTTGTTGTGTTGCATTACTAACAATAACGCGTTTGCCTTGATTAGTTTGTATAATGGAACGGCCAACGGTATTGCCAGCAGTATTGATACCTGCAACTTGTGAGGCGTTTTTGCGTTTTAATTTCGGACTAGCTGACTAAATAAAGCAAAAAATTAAATGTTAAAATTTAAATGTTAACAATTTTTGCAAGCCTTAATTGATAATAAATAGTTAAACTGAAATTTGCTTAAAGGGCTTTAAAAAAAAAACAAAATATTTTTAAATTAAAGAACATTAATATTTTTATAGTTTTTTGTCAATCCGCAATAAAACGGTTTGTGTTTACTTATATTGTTGATTGTTTACATTATTCTTTTCAGTGTATGACATTTTTAATAAAGCAATTAGAGCCTTATAAGAATTATGGCAAATTTACGTGATATTTTTTTATAAAATCACTTTCTGGGGGAGGAGTGTAAAAGTAGGCTCTGCATTACCCTTTTTGTTTACAAAAAATATCATGAAAGTAATTTCATGAAAAATGTAAAAAGCGACCTATAGTATTTGTTGCATAAAACAATCACGTCCGAAACCCTATTTTAAGATTAAATCTAAGCTAAAATAAAATCAATCAATCAAGTCAAAACCTTTTTTTTTTGTTAAGATATAGTTTATATCGTAAAAATTTAACATAATGAGTGCCAAAGTTCCGGATATTATTTATGTAAATACTTATTTAAAGTTTTCAACTCCTGGAAATGCCAAAAAGTGGTACTTAGTAAAAAATGTGTCGCTTTGAAACTAAAATAATAGTAATAGCAAAAAAAAAAGAAAAAAATACAACTTTAACTTACACCAGCTAACTTTTGTGGGTGTGACTCCATAGTACGCCGATGAGCTTCCAATAGCTTCAACAACACTGTCATATTCATATCTTTTGCCGTTCGCAATAGGCGACTATACATTTTTAACTCGAACTCCAAAGTGCCCGTATACATAAAATTGACAATAGGCACAACAACATCGGCCTGTAGTCCATTGGGCATAATAATGGCATCATCCACCACTTCGCAGGTCTGTTCCAAAACATTAAAATAGTCCGTACATGCACTTAAAACCAAACGATGTACCTTTAACTGGGAATTGTCGCGAAATTGCAAAGTCAAATCACAATAATCAGTTTTGTTAAAGAAGTTTTGTAACTTCTGCAAGAAGAATACTCCCCAGTTGTCAACTTTGACAGATTTTATTTCACCCATGATGCAGTCAGTATTAAGCAATTATAGTGACGGTAATTTCTAGAATTACAGAAAACTCTCACTTCCTATTTTTTACAGGATGAGCTGTTTTATAGACAAAAAAAACATAGTTATCATTATTAACTATAATATTTTTTCACATATCTTAAGAATTTAATGTTTGCCAGTCTTTTTTATCAATATGTGGTAGTTATAGCAGGCTTAACATTTCGTAAAGACCCCCCCTTTCACAACAAACCCACACACAAATAACCGATGCTGTACCATATTTTTCGGTGACTGTCAGCATCTTTCACCAAATGTACAAATAATTTCCAAATTATTTAAAATTTTATGTTCTTTTATCAACCTTCCATAACACTTTTTTTTATATAATTTTCACATTTATATAAAAAAAATAAGAATTTTGCTCGGTTTTACTGTTTTCTTTCACTTTTGTCCACTTTGTTTTTAACGAAAACTTTGACAAAATTTCTTTTGCATGGCAGAGTTATAACATTTTTTTTTTGATAGTTTTACCTCTGTTTTCCATACCTTATATAAATTGGTTTATGCCCTTTCTATTTATGCGGTTTTTAACAAATTTTTGGACAATTTTGAAAAGCTAACAGCTATTTTTTCTTTCTTTGCACAATATTTTTCCTACACTTTTTGGCTAGTTTGTTGAAAAATATTTCAGCGTTGGTTATTTTAATCACTATGTTGCCATATTTTTGACTTAAAGCAAAATGGCGACTTAACGAAACCTGTCATTGGTGTGTGTATACAATAAAGAAAAATCGGTGTTGGTAAGCGAATTTTTATATCATAATATATACTGTTTGCGTAAAAATTTAAAAAATTGAACCGAAAAGTGGTCATCAAATGTAGGGTTGCATTAAGATAAATATTAGGTATTCCCAGGGACAGGAAATAATAATAATTTTTTAATCAAAAATCATGTTCAAGAAACACAAGAAATTCAAATATATTACACACTCTTGGTGTCATTAAACTAGACTTTTTAATATACAAGTACTTTTGAAACTTTTTCTCAGAAGATAGTTATATATTTTGAGCTTTAATTTAAATATTTTTTGATTTTAACTTATTTTTAAACAAATAATTGTTATATATGTATGTATGAAACATACAAATAAAATATAATATATATTTATTTATAATAATTGATTTGTATACAAGTTTAAAAATAATTAGTTATACATTATATATGTGTATGAAAATCAAGAGTTATAACTTTTTGTTAATGACAAATGATGTTAATTACTACAATACAACAGTAAAAAAGTGTTCACCTACATTATTTATCACAATATGAGTATTTTTTATAGTGTTTTTCTTTCTTAACGAGAAAAGGCTGAATTTCTTAATTGTTTATTACTTGGCCCAAAGTAACATCTATTAGCTAGTATTACTCTTATTCGTAATTTCAGGCTGGTGTTGTTTATTTTATTGATGGCAGTACCGAGGTAAACAAATTTATATACAACCTCGGAATTATAGCTACCAACGATCACAGTTCCATCAAATCTAACATTTAAATCTAACATTTAAATCTAACATTTAATGGTTGTTAAAACCATTATTTTGTTTTAGTTTCATTAACTATAAGATCTATGTTCCTTGACTCATTCTCAATGTTTGTAAAAGCAAAGTTCTTTCCATGGTATCAATATCATCGGCATATGCAAGCAACATGTGGCTCTTGTTAACGTAGCGGCCAGACGTTCAATTTTTGCCTTTCAAGTTGCAATGCACTCAAATCTTTTTACTTATACACTCAAACTTTTTGAATTTTAAAGCAACTTGATTATCACTTATTTAAGTCGCTGATCACGTAGCCGCGCAATATAGAGGAACCACAGAGTCGTCACTCTCTTATTTACGCTTCTCTTGGGTACACCTTCTGTGGGGGTATACTTATTTATATGCGGTATCCACGTCACAGCCTCTTCGTTGGCCTTTTTTCCTTTTACAGCACGGTCTCGGATTCTGTTGGCCGTCCAGGTATCCGCTTCCCAAAGACCCGCCTAGTAGCATAAGCTCAGCCCTTATTGTGTTTTATATATGAAGTTTGCCACGACAGGTTTATACGTCCGGTGCAATAGACCTAAAAGGGCCATTAGACACGCATACTTGTCTTACGACATGTATGACATACCAAAACTCACTGTGTAATAGCATGTATGTCGAGTATGTCAGACATGTATGTTGGGTTTTAAAAACTTTTGAATTTCTGATGTCTGTCGCATACCAACATACTCATCTAATAGCGTGTCCGTCATACTTCATACAAGAATTCAGTTAGCTTTTTCCGCTGCTGTGTGCATGTCGCACATTCTCAAGAAATTTCGGTAGTCTTCAGGAGCGGTTTCTTCAAATTCCCTTAATAATGGGAAAATTAGATTTTTTCCCAACCATACCTTTACCCATATTTTCCTTTTTCCTTAATTTTCCTTTTCCTCCTCTTGTAATAATATGTCGTTGATAATCATAGCCGCTACAACTTTCTGCTTCATTGCTCTGTTTTCGCTTCAAAAATGTCTGTGTACTGAATTATGCCGTCAGCGTTCGACAGCGTAATAGCTAAACCCAAAGTATGCCATCATACATGTCTTAAGACAAGTATGCGTATCTAATAGCCCTTTAAGGAAACCGCAAGCAAAACCTATAGATTTTAACTCTATACTCATGTACACATATAAAAGCCGGTGATATCACAATTTCATAGATGGGTATTACCGAATACCACAATTGAGTAAAAATAACATTATCTTTTGGGTTTATTTTAATAGCCTACATCTTCATACACAAAATGTTCTTATCACAGTCTTAATAGTCTTCACCAGAGTTCATTCACAATGGTCTTCACCAGCTCGACTTGCAGTCGACCTATATCTAAATAAAGGAAGCTGGAAATCACGAATATATTTAAATTAACAGTATTAATGGACTTCAACAGGGTATTCCTCTTTTTAAAATATAATACACTTCTCCAGGTCAATCTTTTTCTTTTGAGCTTTAGTTTAACTGGCTGCTATTTGCTTATTGCCAGTGTTCCCTCTTAGTATTTTAGCTTGTGTTTAAATAAGTTTATTTTAAAAATTATTATCTTCGTTCATTTCACTTTCGGGTCGGCTTCTTTTTTCTTTTTTGCAGGACAGGTCACAATAAACATATACTTTTGAATGTATATACATTTAAAATTAAAAACAGTATTTTTAAAATCATTTAAAATTTGTCTCAACAAAAACGAGTGCACATGCTTCAATATATCAAATTGTACACCAAACAGTTATACGAACAGTGCATTAAAACAATGTTAGTGCTACACAAATCTCTCGAAAGTAGGGTTGTTAACCGTGCTCTTTTTTCCGGATACTGTCCTCTTTTTCGGGCATCCGTCCTCGAAAAAAATTAGCGTCCGGAAAAGTCCTACATTTTTTTAACAACGCTTATTTAGTTATTTCGCAAAATGCAACGGCTTAAAACAATATTAATAGTACTAAAATATTTGGAAACAATCCTTTTTTTTTATTTTTCCGAAAACAACGTATCTTTTATTGTTAAAAAAAGATACCAACCTCGTAAAAATGGTGTTTTAACTTTTTATCATGTTTTTTTTCTTACTTGAAGTACCCTGTGTTCAGAATTCTTATCTTACATATTTACTTCAAGTACTTTGCTACTGAATTACTTTAAAAGTATATTTTTGCCGTTAAAGCAACTTTTTTTTTGAAAAAGTTTATTGTGACTTAAACCTACAATAAACCCTATAAATAAATATAAAACTGTTTATAACAATTTTTTGTTGATGTCCGGAAAAGTCCGGGTTTTTTACGCTGGCTGTCCTCTTTTTTTGAATTTGGAGATAACAACCCTACTCAAAAGCAAATTTTTTTTTAGTTTTTTTTTTCGGAGACTTGTAGACATTTATATTAAGTTTTCTTCTGAAAGTATGCAATACTAATTCACTTTTAAATTGAGTTAAAAATATATATCGAATTATTTGATATATCAGTACTTTGGGTACATTTTTCAAAAATGCTTCTTAAACTTAAATAAAGAATCCATTTACGTCACATGAGTTTGTTTAACTATATATCATCGTGTGATTTCTTATTTGCTGCACGGTACATTCAAAGGATTCCGAAAAAAACTAGTAAGCATTTATAATAAAATTTTATGAGTAAAATACACGCAGGAATGATTTTTAAATAAATTGGCCGATATAGACATATGTTTTGAATAAAACTTTAGTTTTCTTTTAAATTTCTTTACAGTATTTTAAAAGTTATTTACATTTAACAAGAGAATGACATTATTGTGTCATGAAGCAAAAATAGATCACACGACTATATATTTGTTTTAGTAATATTGTATCAAAAACAAGAGAATACTTCTTATGTTAGTAACTTGTGTACTATGCACACCCTAGTTTAATTTATATAAAAGCACCGTCTACATCCAGCTTTAACGAAAAAAAGCTTGTAGTCTGGCAGCACACTCAACAGCTGCCTGCCAATATTTTTTGTAAACAGCCAAATTAAAACTATGCCACTTTTAGAGAAGTTAAATAAAATAAAACATAACAAATCATTTAAATACGGAGTTCCATTTTTGTTACTCATGGTAGGTGGTTCGTTTGGACTTCAGGAATTTACCCGCATAAGGTTTGAATTGATATTAATATAGAATGTCATACATATAACCTATTTCTTTCGGCTACTCCAGGTATCAATTTTCTAAGCAAAAAACGGTTACGCCAGAAGAAATGGCAGAATTAGGTATTTCAATGAAAAATCCTGAAGAGGTAACAATAGAAAAAGTGTATGAAGAAGTGAAAACGTTAAATGTAGATAATTGGGAAAACAAGAGAGGTCCCAGACCTTGGGAGGAAAATTTTGAAAACAAGTAATCTGAACAGAGAGTTTTAGTTGGCTTTGAATTCACATATATTATAATTTTAGTTTTGTTATTAATATATTAAGAATAAATGTCGCTGACTGTGATACAAATTTTTTTTAATTTAATTTTTCGCCAATTTCAAAATGCCTTTTGTTTTTAACATGTTTAAATTGGGTGTCAACTGATATCTTTTTCAATTTATTGTATAAAACTGAAACTTACAATACGAATTGCCCTTCGAATTAAAAGTTATTTTTTAATCGAATTACATAATAAACCAAGTAAACAATTAATGCAAAAATTTTGTTGGCGTTTTATTTAGGAAAGCGAAACCCTGTCCCAAAATATGGCATTCGACAGTATTCGAACACTTTTTAAGAGTTTTCTTAGCAATAACACTGCCTAAATCGAAATTTAAATATTCCTCTGAGCTCCTTTATTAAAAGCATTTAAAACTTAATTGATCGAGAAAAATTTCTAAACGTTGAAAACTGGGTCGATCGAATAATGGGCTTTATTGTGTTTAGCGTAGTCGTATCGAATTCGCCACACAAACGACAATGGTGCTATTCAAGGCACATTAAACAATGTAAACCCAAGGCACATTCAACCAGGTAATATTAAGAACCCAGCTGATTAAAATCAATTTGACATTTATACGAAATAAAAATTCATTTTACATGGAATTTTTAAGTTTTCTGACGTTCTACCGTCACGCCAATAACAATAAGGGTAAACATTTCAACCGCTATCGAGTGCCGCAATTTACTCCCAGAACTGAAATTACGTTATTCTTTTCCAAGTCTAAATGTGTATATCTGTGCCTCGTTTCTGTAACTTGCGAGAAGTTTTCGCATCGAGAAATTTTTTAAGATTATAGAAGTGTTCCAGTTATTAACAGGGCGAGTCATATGATTTTAATATATTGCAAGTTAACATTAAAAATTTATTATAGTTTTTCTTTGATTCATTCTGTCCTTGACAGGGCGACTATAAATTTCTCGACTAAAGAACATCTCACATACCATACAGAAACGAGGCACTGGAGCGTAATAAAATGCTTGTTATAAGCCTCTGGTCAAAAAGACATAATTATTAGTACCTAGCCTATTGTAATGTATTGCCCTAGTTTCTGCCGATATGGCAATATGTTAAGTCGTCAAAGTAAACGAAGCTTCACAGCTGTGTAATAGTTAACGAAAACAACAACACTACTGTACAAAAATAACACAAAACCCAAAGATAAAAATTGTGTTTATTTACAAAACTTTTGATAAGTTTTATACAAATTATTTGCAGAAAAATACATATTTTGTATCTTCAACTCAAAAAAGTCGCCAAAATAACACCAACACCAGAAATGCAGCCAAAATATAAATTCACGGAAGGTAAGAAAGTGCGCGTATAGACGTTTTTCTACAGTTTATATTGCCACCAATTTAGTAGCATGTAAATCACTTTAATTAATTAATTTTTTACAGGCGAAAAGGTATTATGCTTTCATGGGCCACTAATTTATGAAGCAAAAGCGTTAAAAAGTACGATTACGAAGGACAAACAACTGAAATATTTTGTCCACTATGCGGGCTGGAATAAAAAGTGAGTGTTTCTCATTATAGGTTTTATTCTTGGTTTTCTATTTTTTAATTTGTAGTTGGGATGAATGGGTACCGGAACATCGTGTTTTAAAGTACAATGAAACAAATTTACAAAGGCAAAAAGAATTACAAAAGGAACATGATGCCAAAAAAGAAAAAAATAAAAAAGGTAATTTATTAACTGTATTTTTAAAATATAAAAATCTAAAGAGGACTTGTGTCGGTAAAAAATATAAGCTAAAAAATACTTGGGAAAAAACGTGTGTTTTCGTTTTTAAAATTAAATTTAAACGTCTTAGGTATATGCTATTAAAAATAATTTGTAAATTCGTGATTACTTTTTACCTACTGGCGGGGGCTCTGCAGCACAGTCGAATGTATAATGTCACACGAAATTTTCCTTGCATATACAAGGCTTACACTATACCAATATATTACCTTCTTAAGTAAAACCGAGTATTCCAACCAAATCAGTAATCCTTAGAAAGCAATTTTTTTTAAATTGCTTGCTATCTAGTAATGTTTTTATACCTTTCAGTTTCATAAATATGCACCACCCTAAAACGTTAGATATAGGTGTATATAAGGTCCAAAAGTATACCTCTTGGTAAAAATAAACAAAACCATTTTTAAAGGTATATAATGACAGTGTTAATAGCACCGATAAAAGAGTTGCTGTAGGTTGCTAAAAGCTACGATAGCTCAATCGGAGGCTTTGAGTTGTCTGTTTTCTGGCTTTTGGTTTCAGTGAACATTTCTACAACAAAAATTTATTAGCATCAATTTTATTGACTGCGTACACTACCTTATCCGTCTTTAAAACTTAAACCATGATAATGCTTTTAAGCCATCAATTCTTAGAATACACCCAGACACTGTTGGGTGTTTATATAAAAGATTCTTTAGGCATTTGATGAGTTCGAAAGTTAGTAACTACGAAGTTGATCTTCTCTTTGGATCTTCCTTGTATTTAATGAGGCATACTTTCAATCAATGCTGTCGTTAGAAATAAATATTTTAGAATAGGCTGGCTTACAAAAATCAAGAAAAGGAATATTTTTTAGGCCTGAAATTAAACTATATATGTACTTGTAAATCTGTAAAATTTTCACTTGATGGATGGATACATTTTAATACATTTTTAAGGTACCCCTAAGGGAAAAAAAGGTGATGCAATGGCTACAGCACCCAAGGAAAGTGGTGCTTCAGGTAGTGGTGGTAGCGAATCAAGAGCTTCGACACCTTCAAAAGAACTGAACACTTCATTGAGTACAACAAGTGCAATCAGTGCTACAACTACTACAGTTGGAAGAAGCAATCGTTCTAAGCAAATTTCGACACCCGTAAATACAGAAACAAAGAAAGAAGTCGGTACAAAAGAGGATGCAGCAAAAGATGATAAAGAAGAATATGCCACTAAAAAGAAAAGGGGCACCTCTACGTCAACAAATCCTGATAAAACTGTAACCACAGCAGCAGATGAAAAGATAGCTGCCACGAGTAACAACTCCAACCTTACCATTATAAATAGTACCACATCGTCAACAATTGCTTCTTCTGCAACTTCAGTAACAGTAACCACAGCGGTAGCAACACCAACTTCAGCTTCCACCGCTGCATCTAATATTAATCGGTTAGATTCTTGTGTTGAAAGTGAAGAAACTTTTTTGTCTAAAATAGAGGTTAAGATTAAAATCCCTGATGAACTGAAACAATGCTTAGCCGACGATTGGGATGCCATTACGCGTCAGCATAAACTTTTAGACGTTCCCGCCAAGATAACAGTCCAAGATATAATTGACCAGTATATCAATTTGAAAAAGTCAGCCAAATCTTCGAACGCATGCAAAGAGCTGGCCATATCAGATGTTTTAAATGGCGTTATAGAATATTTTAATGTTATGCTAGGCTCACAACTCCTCTACAAGTTTGAGCGTCCACAATATGCTGAGATTTTGCAACAATATCCCGACACTCCGTTGTCGAAACTATATGGATCTTTTCATTTGCTGCGCCTTTTTGTTAAGTTGGGGTCAATGTTAGGCTACTCAGCCTTAGATGAGAAATCAATGCAAATGCTTTTAGTTCATTTACATGATTTTCTCAAATTTATGGTTAAAAATAGTGCTACATTTTTCAGCATGTCCAATTTTGTGAATGTAACTCCAGAATATCATCGTCATACTCAATGATTTTAATTATTTTTTCAATTGCCTTGCATACTTTTTTTGTTAAAATGATATACTTTATAATTTAATTTTTTCTTTTTTTTTGAGATTTATATTTTTCTTTTTTAGGAAATGAAGTATGTATGTTCTTTGAATTATAATACATAATAAAAAATAAATTTTTCACTAAAAAATAGAAATCAATTAATAAAGTTTTATTAATATGTATAAAATGTTTTTTTTCTGTTAAGAATTTAAAAAGGAACTCTTTGGAAACTAAGGGTCATAGTTCAAGTCAAAGTATTTGTCCTTCCAAGCAGGTACATAGGGTATCTCTATAGACTAGTAAGTATACGAAAATATCAGTCTGAAGGTTGCGGGTTCGATTTCAGCTAAAAGCTTCAGTCTGTTTTATTTTTTTATTAATCTTTTTACCTCATCTTTACTTATGTTTCCAAAGGAAAAGGGACTGGAAGAGTAGGCCCTAGTGAGCTATACCCTTCCCTTTAACGGCTGCTTGTTCTACCTTACACTATAGGGTGCCCGGTAGACTAGTAAGAGGCCAAATGTGCACTCTGGGGGTCGCGGAATCGATGCCGTAGAGACTGGTTAGTTTGTTTTATCCTTATTTCCTTATTTATAATTTAAACTACCTATAATTATATTTACACACTTTCTTTTCGTCTCTACAGCTAAGACAAAGGGACTGAAAGAGAGGACAAAAGTGAGCTGTCTGTTTTACCCAAGTTCATAGGGGAATACAGGGAGTATGAAATTCTTGTAACGGTTTTAATGTCTTTTTGTTAATTTTGGTTAAGAAGTAATAACTTTCTTTTGCCTACAATTTGCTGAAATAAATTGCCAGGAGTAATAAATTTGTTGAATTAAACTCATTTCATTTGCATGCTTTTCAATATAAATTTTTTTTAATGCCACAAAGTTTTTATAGATACATATGTTTAATTTATATATATAAAAAAAATTTTATAGACTTAATTATTTTCACTTAAAAATAGCTCATGAAGTTGTATGTTTCCCGTCGCTTTCCTCATTCTCACTACTACTACTGCTGGTTGGATAAAACTCACTATAATCCTTAGGTTTACTTCTAGCATCTTGCTCCTCTTCCAGATATGTATTTTGAACTTGTAGAATTTCCTCACTTGACTTGCAGGCTGCATATTTTTCCAATAACGTCTCATTGAGTTCCAAAAATGAATGACCCCAAGAAAACTTTCCCATATACCATTTAGCTTCTTCACGAAAACTGCATATGAAGAGGGTAGCTGCAATTGCCTCTACGCAACTTAATTTACAAGGCTTTCCATAGTTAATAGGATTAGCAGCGACAAGAAATGGCAACAGACGTGGGTGAGGACTACGCATTTTTGAGAATGGTGTTTCATTTAACTTAGCCCATGAACAATCGACCACAGCTACACCAGAGTTAGTAACAATTTCTTTATCCAATGGACTTACACAGCTAACACCCACAGGTGTTAACACTAGCCCAGCAAATTTTTGTCCCAAACGTAAGTTTTCTATTAAGCCCAACCTAGAAAGTTTACGACCTGAACATTTTTTGGGATCACAGTGGCTAAGATCCCACATTGCAATAGGAAAATCAGGTGCTTTACCATGACCCTCAATTTCTGCGCATGAAGATGAACTTTCAGAGCCAGAACAGTCATCTGAATCAGACCCCAATTCACACTTACTTTGAGCAAAATATCGTTTGCAGCTTCGGTTTGATTTGACATTACGATAAGAACTATTTTTTCCACTGCCTCCTCCTCGCTTGCCTTTTCCGTTACGTGAGCTCATTAAAATTTTCTTAAAAACACCCGGAATTGTTTGCAAGAATGACAGCTCGTTTATCAATAAACATATTTTTACTAAAAAATGGGGGTGCCAGATCAAAAAAATTTTTAATAAAAATATTACATTTTAGGAATACAATTTTTTCTATGAATTTTTTAAAGGAATGCTTCCATTTATTGACAATTATTTGTAGTTTTGAAACGCATAAGGTCAACTCATCTATTAAAAATAGTTCCCAACTTGTTCCTTGTTGTCCAAGAATACACTTAGAAAATCGTGTAAAAATACAAAACAAAAAAACAAAAATATGAGATGTTATTAAGTCAACCCCAAGTGGGTTCGTCCTGGTTATATGCTTATCAAAATTCAAATTTATTAACGATCAAATCTATTATTTGATTTCCGTCTAATTGATTATTATTCTCAACAACAAGATCCCATTGATCATAGTCATCCAAACCGCACTCAGATTCAATATCATCAACGCCTGCTGTGTAAATCCAACCTCTTTCGGCACGTATTACTTCAGGACAAGTCAAACGAATAGTCATAATTTTACTATCGTAATGTTCTCGGAAATATTTTATATCAGATTTACGTCTTACATCACAAACTATAACGATTTCTGCTTTAGCTAGTTAAAATAATAAAACAAAAACATGTCCATTTGAAAGTTTAATAATAGAAACTATTTACCGTTTTCCATGGCTACTTTACAGAAGTATCCATAATCACTAGCTCTAATGTCATCACTCCAGGTAATCATGTCTTTTCGATATTTTTCCTTGTACGGACCATCACTTAAAAGTTCCTTTAAATTAAGATTCATTTTTCTTGCCCATTCTGATTTAATTGGTTCAGATATGCGCACAATTTGACTGCGTTCACCTAATCTTTTTAAAAATTAAAAAATTAGTATACATATTGACCTTTCTTTTGAATGAATTGTGATCTCACCGTTTTTGTAGTTTCTCTGATAAAAAGTCTTTGCCACACTTTCTTTTTCCACTTATTAAAATTAGCTGTTTGATGTTGCTGGTCATTTTTTACTTATCCTCTATTTGTGATGCTTGTGAGTTTGTTGAATTAAGATATGCTTACAATTTCAATCTATTAAAGTATTAAGTACGTAGGCTCATTATATTTTGTTTTTTTTGTATTAAATTTACATTGTAAATATAAAAATTTATAAAAATAAATGTTTATTTAGATTTCAATGAATACAGAGAACTAAGTCGGCCGTCTTAAGATTAACGGCTAGTTACTATTTTTTATATTTACGCCGTCACACGGTGTGACTCGGTGTTGAAGATGGAGTTTTTATTTAAAAAAAAACTTTCAAGGGTACTTTTTTGATACCAATAATACCGAAATATTTTTTAAACTGTTTTACTTTTGTTTACAAAAAAATAAATATAGGAAAAGAACCGTAAAGATTTAAGCGTTTTATCAGAAAAGAAGCGTATACATTTTTCGTTATTAGTGGTTTAGATTCTTGAATACCATTTAATTCTTAAGATCCGACCTATCATTTAATTTTTTTTTTAATTTGTATAAAAACTCTGTTAGTTTTACCGAAAAAGCCTTTTAAGAGAAAAGTTGTTAAGCTACAGTTTAAAAAATTTTAATTAAAATTTGTAATTTTATTGTTTGTCCGAAGTCATCTTGTAGAATCTCTTCAAAATCTGTCTTTGGAAAATTTTAGAAATAAACATTGAAACAAGATGCCCTTTTTTCTTTTATATATGGGGGATTTCATGTCAAGTGACCCAACTTTTAAAACCGATGTCTTTCGATTGAAAAGAAATTTGGACCAAAGTAACTTCTTGCAGAGAGTAGTTTAGACACAATTTTTTAACACGATCGGTCAAGAACTCTCTGAGCTAGAGGGGTTCAAAATTTGACGTTTTCGGCAAGTAGGTGTTTTTTCTCATACATGTAGTTTATTACCTTTTGCTTTTAACAAAATTCGTCCCAAATACTTTCGATAGCTTTTTTTAAAATTAAAAAAATTTTTTTTTTATTTTTTTTTATAAAATAATTAGAAAAATTTTTTTTTCCAAAAGTGCCCATTTTTTTTTTTTTTTGCTCAAAAGAAAGCTTAGGTCTTTTGTTTGAAGAGCTTGGAAGTCGCTTAGTGGGATGCGAGTGGGATATCTATAAAAAATAATGATTTGTAACTCAAGGTAGAGGTTTTCCAATTTTCGCGTATATTCTATTTTGATTTTTTTGCTATTTATGTAAAATTTTCTCTTAAGCAAAAAAAAAAAATATTTTATGCTAAGAAACAAAATAATTTAACCTTTCCAACGGTATGCATTGAAAATAAAGTCTCATACACATAATATTTTCAATAACTTACTTTGGTCCAAATTTCTTTCCAATCGAAAAAAAAAGTTGGGTCACTTGACATGAAATCCCCCATATGTATATACAAAAGGAGCAGTTAAATAAATACTTGCCGTCCGCGCTTACAAACTACAAACTAAAATTTTAAATTTTATATAAGAAAAAACCCATTATCTAACAACTTCTAAATAATGTAGAAAATTTGTAATAGTCATAGAAAAGTAACTTGTTTTGTAATGACTAGTTACTTCTTAGTTTTGGCTGGGTAGTTTCGAAAAACAAATTAAAATATTTTTAGAGTAAAAACAGTTTCTATCTCAAAAAATATTTCGTATTATATCAAATACCACGTCACGTTTCGGGACATTTTTCTTACTTTATAGTGATAAACCGGAGTCAATTTAAGCACTACGGACCAGATATTGTTGACAAACTTTTGGAAATATTCCTGAGATGATGGCTTTTTTAAATTACCAAGATCGTTTCCCCACGGACCTAGATATAAGCAAAATACTGCGATTTTCTCAGTTTTTTTTGAACAAACACACAAACTCCATAAAAAATATGTAACAAATAAAAACTTGCAGAACTGTCAAACATGTATTATGGATGGGTATAAAAATATCGTTACCATAACATAGAAAGGTCCTAACTCATATTTTTTTTATAAGTCCAGATTTCGTTTATTTCGATAAATGGTCAAATATAAAAATTAGCCAAAAAAGTCCCGACTAAAAAATACGAGTTTAGGCCTTTCTATATTACGGTAAGAATATGTATGTAAAAAATTTTTTTGCTTTAACATTTTCTAACTAAAAAAAAAAAACATAAACATATATGTATGTATGTACCTATGTATGTACCTTATCTACACGCACCTAAAGAAATGATTATAATTTATATTATTTTGGATCATTTAAAACATTTTAAAGTTAACAGAGCAACAAGTCCACGTCCATACATAATATTCAACCCACACAATGACGCAATTAATAAAAAGAACTAGGAATTTATATATATGTATATACAAATATTTAAAGATAGATATAAATACATATATGTATATGTATGTATATTGCTTTTCTTGAAGTAAATTATTTTGAAAAAAAAAAAACAAAAACCGAAATGTATCTACGTTATGATGACACTAAACAAAAAAAAAACAATAGGTGATGGATTTTTTTTTTAAATGCGTACACCAGAAAATAGCTGGATCTTACAAACTTTTTATTTGTGTCGATATAATAAAATAGTTTTTTAATCATAAACGAACAAATGTAGGGGAAAAATTGCATTACCTTTCCTATAGTTAACATTTGAAATTAAGCATCTAAAACAGCGTAGTCAATACTTGATAACATCACTAGCTTTGCCTTATACTATGATAGATGTAGATAAATTAAAATATGTGAATAAAAAAATATAAAAACAGTACATTTTAAATGCATTTTTGAGATAAATTCCAACATCATGGAAAGTTTTGTCGCATTAAAAATGTCACATCACATTATTTACAACATTTTATTCCAATTCGCAGATAATTGCATACTTCTAGATGCAGTCGAAAGGAAGTTTCATTTTTTATCGCGTGCGCGTCTGCATATTAATCAAATTTCTGGGATTTTTATATTCCTATATACATGTTTTTTTATACCCTTCACATACATAAGTGATGAAAATATATATGTACAAGTATAAGTTTGTCATTCCGTTTGTAATTTCTTTACTATCCCTTTTTGGGCCCCATAAAGTATATATATTCTGGATCTTTAGAGATAGGGAAGTCGATTTAGCCATGTCCGTCTGTCCGTGTTATGGTTGAAACTGTCTGAAGCCCCCCGATGTCGCATAGACCCGTAGGTGGCATCAAATTATCAGAAATATATGCGGGAAAATTGATATCAAAATCCAGCAAAATCGCCCGATAACTGACCGAGATACATATAAGCGAAAAACCAAGACTACCTCTGTTTATTTCTTTAAAAATTGTACATAAAAACCTCTACAACTGCCCCGGAGTTGTCCCGTACATTGTGCAATGTAAGACCGATTCCAATTAATTTTTTCCCACAAACATTTTTTTGAACATACTTACACTCTATCAAATAGTGATGTAAAAACGCCCATTACTTTCCCAGAGTCGGCCTTAGAGAAATAAAGTGAACGACCGACCCCTATTAGCTTCTACTCGCAAATATATTCCTAGAACATTCTTACTCCCTACTTCCACGCCCTAATAGGGTTGTCAAATTTGAAAAAAATAGGACAAACCCCCTACAACACCCCTAGAGGAATAAAATGTATAACAGCCTCCATTACCCCCTATCACTGTCACCTAATGGAGTGGAGTGCCATATAAAATTTACAACAAAGATGTAAAAAATGCCCACAACCTAAGAGGGTTGCCATACAAAATTTAAAAAAATTAAAGTAAAAGTCCCTAGAAAATTTGAAAAAAATTAAGTTAAAAACCCCAACAGCGGCCCCTATCACCCTAAAAGGGTTAACATATGACACCGACCCCTATTTAAAAATTAGAAATATTTCATAAATAAAAAACGGACAAAAATAAAAAAGGTTCGGGGTTTCGAAAGTCAAATGCAAAGGGTATCTAAGATTCGGCACATCTGCTCTTACTTGTTTATTTTAAGACGTACGGTCTTACTTATTTATAAGACGTACGAATTTTGCGTTCTCCATTCTGGAAATGTCCATATGCAAAATTTGGTGAAGATAGGGTAATTCTTAATGAAAGCAGTTTTGGCCAAAATACTTTTTTGGAGAATATTTGTATTAGGGGCTTTTAAAAATAATACGAAGATCATCGTCAGTTTAAATAGGATTGTCCTTATATGCAAAATATTTTTCTGTGCAAATTTTATCAAGAAAGCTTCAAAATGTACCTGTCCTTTGTCTACAAGAATGCATAGACACCCAGCCATATGAAAGGACGGATAATCAACTCGGGAAGTGATTCAGAGCCAAACATTATAATTAAAAAGGGCTCGTTGACGTTCATCTTCACAAACATATCATACCCTACCATGTGTTGTGGGTATGCACATAAATTTAAAATTGTGTTAATGTAAAATAGGAATAAGAAACTTGAAAATTTTGTGATTTTTTTTCAAGTTTAAGAAAATATTTTTTTGTTTTTTTTTAACAACAATAAAACTTCAAGTTCATTTGCTTTGCTAAAGATATAATTTGATTAACTTAATATAATAAAACTTTTCTAGCTCTAAGCTCTACAGAATGGTTTTATTTAGATACAGTTAAAAAATATTAATTTTGTTTTAAACAACAACTTTTAACTTGTTGGAAAACATGCTCCTTTTTTGGTAAAAGTAAGTATACGTTAAAAATTAAAAAAAACAATGTCAACGTACAAATGTACTTGACTGTTATTACGATAAATATATGAACATAGATGTAAGTATGAAAAAACGTCAACACAAAATTAGTTAACAGATACTGACTTTTCACATTATGGGAAAATTTCGATGATTAAATTTAACGATCAATATATATGTACATTCATACATTTTGTGTACCTTTGTATGTATGTAAGTATGTTTAATTTTAATTTTGTAACAAAGCGCCATTTTGACGCCATAATTTTATTTATATTTTTTTAATAATCAACATGATCTGTAAAGTGTTGCCAGAATAAAATTTTCAATATACGCTAAGTCATAAATAAACAAGTGAAAAAGTTATAAGTAGAATTTAAAACCATGCACTCGAATGAAGGTCCTACTATGGGAGATAGGGTCAGTAACTGGCCAACCGATCAAAAAAGTTGTACTATAAGGTAGGCTCTTATTTTTGCAAGTGGCGGCCAATGTCAAATCTGTTTTGACATTTGTGAACTAGACAGATGTAAAATACAACTAAGAAAGCCATTCAGCGATACACTCCCCAAGAACGCGGAATAATCGTGTTTTTTTTTTGCGTAACAATTCGTCTGTGGTGTTGGCGAAGCGCGAATCCCGTAGCGACCCCGTATAGCAATCAATTGCGACGGCGCCCATTTGGCCGATACCGTCTCCCGACTTGACCAAGAAAATTCTAAAGGTTCAAATAAACATAATCAAAAAACAGAATCCAAGTTTTTCATTAAAAAATTAGAGCTAAACAACATTAGAAAACTTCTTTTGGCCCACCTTGTATGTGGTACCGATACCGTGTTTTTTTTATAGAAGTAAAAACTGTTATATGTATATAAGCATGTACAAACATAAGTGGTTACAAGTTACTTATATTGAAACACATTAATGTGAAATAATAAAATTTTTGTTAGACAATAAAAATAAAGTAAAATAATTGTTGTTGTTATTTTACATACTACAGAATGCAACGCTTAAAGTATTAAGTAAATAATTACTTTTAGGTATTGAGTACCTGGAGACAAATTTAATTGAGTACTCAGTACTCAAATCATTTACAAAACTATTAGCTTCCATTTGATAGGATTTTTTTGATTGATTTGCCAGATGTTTAATCCGCGAAAAAATCCTACAAGCCAAATGCCGCTTATGATGTGTTAACCTTTAGATCAAGTCAATGCTATTTCAGCAGGTTACTAAATCTTTCCTTTAAGCCCCTTACGAAAATGCTCTAGTATTTAGCTACTCGGGAATTTCTGTTTCTTAATACTGATGGGAAACAACATTCATAGAGAAGGGCAAGAGTTTACTTTACCTTTGCAGCAGTGATCGTTAAAGATGAATAAAGTTTCTGAAATGGCAACACTGAATTCGCCGTTAAAATAGGCTCAACTTGTCTGGCACGCTTAAACTGTAGATTATTTACTGTGACTCAAATGGTGTGTATTCATTTAAGCTCCTTTAGATTGCCTGAATGTTAGACTTTTTTGTGTAAATTAAGATTATGTTATTATTTTGTTTTGTTAGTTTAAATTTTATAAAAGGAAATATAACTTTGAACTACTTTTCTAATGAAAAATTAAAAAACAAAATTGTACTTTAATGGTCAAGGCAAACCACTTTTAAAGCCATTATGTTACATTTAAAGCATTATCTTAAAATGTTTTGCTTCATTTTTACTGTATAGATAGTTGTTTGTTTTATATTTATATAGACTGTATGGTTTTATTTATATTTGGGAAAATTTTTTTGAAAAAATTTTTCTCGGATAATCTGTTTTTAATTAAGAAAATTTTAAATTAAACAAAAAACTAAAAAGTTATCGTGTTTAGGTCTCACAAAATTACTTTTATCAAAATTGTTATTTAAAAAGGTTAAGGTCAATTCCACGTAAAACGAGCCAAACTGGGGAAAATCGATTTTTTCTTTATTAAAAAAATCGATAAATATACGTCTAAAAAAAAACCAGGGACCGAAAATAACAGTTATTTTTAAAATTTGAAATCAAAAAGTCAGGTGGATATAATTTGTCTATCAGATATTTGAATACAGCATATTGATGCTGTTATGCTAAGGAATAATAAACTTAAAAGACTTTAATTTTTTTGACTTTTTTCAAAAAAGTCAAAATATAATAGTTATTTTTTGACTTTTATTCGTTCGGTCAGAACAAGGCACATTCAACAAGGTAAACTCAAGGCGAATTGAAAAAATTCGCCCTCTGCATTTCCTTTTTGTGTTTGAACGGTAGAATGTCAGAAAAATTAAAAATTCCATATAAAATTAATTTTTATTTCGTATAAATGTCAAATTGATTTTAATCAGCTGGGTTCTTAATATAACCTGGTTGAATGAGCCTTGGGTCAGAAATTAAAGTTAAAATCTGACTTTAATTTTTTAAGTCAGAAATAAAAGTTAAATTTGACTTTTGTTTCTATTGAAAGCAGATGTTAAAAAAGTTAAATAAAATATTAATTAAATATTAACACAGTTTTTATTTTTAGAATTATAAGTACATGTTGTATTTGTATTAAAACAAAAAGAAAAAAAATATAATAGAGTACATATGTATATAAAAACGGTTATTGGCTAGAAAGTTAAGGAGTTGGTGTTTTGCATATTTTTCTCTGAAAATACAAATTACATTTAACTTTTATTTTTGACTTAAAAAATAAAAGTCAAATTTTAACTTTTATTTTTGACTTAAAAAATAAAAGTCAAAAAATAACTATTATATTTTGACTTTTTTGAAAAAAGTCATAACTGTTACGGTCCCTGAAAAAAACAAAAATGATCCAAGTACAATATAAATAAATTGGTTTATATTTAATTTTAAAATAAATGGTCACATACTGAACAATCGGCTCTTTTTCACATTTTGATGAATATGGCATACCCGTCACATTTTATTGAAGGTTTTTCCTTAAGCAAAAACAGTTTTTTGTAGAAATAATAAACCAAATACACTTTGAACTACCGTAGAAATCAAACAATATTACTCGTTCTCAAGAATAATTGCATAACTCGATCTAAAATTTAAAATTTTCTTAAATTTCAATTTGTAAAGTCACACCCATCACAATTTTCAAATGATCCTTGTGACTAGAAATTATGCTCTTGCAGTGTCTACCTACTATTAATCGCTTAAAACCATACCAACCCTGGAAATCAAAGTCTTTTTTAAAACAAAAGTTTTTAGCTGTAAGTAAACTAGTCACACCCGTCACAATGGAGTTGCCCTTCCCAAACAATAAATTGTTAATTAAGGGTTAGCAATGCAGTTAAAATGCAGCTATATTTCATTTGTTAAGTTTCGTTTTGTTTTAATTTTGTCTGTAAATTTGTCTGTTTATGTTAACTTTATTAACGATAAGAGAGTCTGTGCGATTTTTTCGCCCACAAAAAACTATTATTTCTATTTTGGATCCTTGCTTTTATTAAAGAATTATTAATTCTCTTATATGCTTTTAAATCGTTAAAAATAATTGAAATACAAATTAAACTCACAACAAATAAGTTAAAAGAAAAATTTATTTTACCCTTTGCGAAATCAGAATCATAATTCATCTCTACCATCTCATCTGTTATCAAAAAGATTTTTGCAAAAAATGGTATCAAAGCAAACTTAATCTTTATCCGTTTTATGTTTAAAAAGACTTTTTTAATTACTTTGTATTTTAAATTTAATTTCTTTTATCTAATGAGTTTTTTCTTACATTAATAATCTCAATGTATGCATGTTATATACACACATATATTTACATATGTATAGTAAAATAAATTTAAAGATCAGCTGCCAGGAAATGTAAATTTAAATTACATGAACGCCTTGCCATTTATTTTTATAAATTGTATATTAACCAAGTTATAAAAGAATAAAACAAATAAAGAAACAAATAAAAAAGCATAAAATTTTAGTTTCTGTGAACGCCTATATGACAAACTTATTTAAAAATTGAAAATCATTATTATTTGTCTATACGCATTTCTTTGACCAAATAGTACGGGATCGCATGTACAAAATTTTGTAGGAAGTTAAAGGCCGTAAAAATTATTTAAAGAATCTGACTTAGATGATTCAAAAGTAAAAAAGGGTTATCTGCGCAAATTTCTTCTTTCTCCTTTTGGCTAAAATAATTTACTTTTTAAGATTTTATTCAGGGGTTTCCTTGGACTGATTTTGGTCACAAATATGTTTAGGATCTTAATAAAACAGTTTTTAATTTTTAAGTTTTTGCTCGATGTTTCGTTGGCTTTTTTTCCAACTTCTTCAGGAGCGGGATCTTTATTGAAGTTATTGCTACTTTTACATATTAAAAATCTGATGTATTATCAGATTTGTATAAAATTTTTTAAAACTGGACATCACAATATGAATAAATAAATAAATAAATAAAAAAATAAACAATTATTTACGGCACAAAATTATCACAGTCTATTATGCTATCACAGGTTAGAATAAAGTAATATTTACGTATGATTAACATAATTGTGACTAATATTTATCATACGTAACCAGATTGTTAGTATTTCCTGTTTTTGTGTAATTATTCTGAAAAAAGTTATAAAAAAATTAATGAAACGACTTCTGGCAGAAAACGAGAATAACTTTTAAAATACATATAAATAAATGTTGCTAAGTCCAAACGGCACTTTTAATAAAAAATCCAAACAAACTGCAAAAGAACGGCAAGAGAGCCTAAAATAAGTTTTTTTCGGCAAAAAAAGAGCAGCCCGAAGAGAATATTATTCTCCTGTTTCTTGAATACAACTAAGATAAAAATAAACAGGATTGAGACCTTACTGATCAAGCGTTAATCAAATCAAAAGTCTACGCCTAGTAATTGGACAAAGAAATGAATACAACTTAAATCGCAACTCGATCGCACCTTAATTGACTTTGAAAAAGCGTTTGCCACTAATGATGGAAGTACAGTCTGCTCCTAGAAATAACATGTTGCCTAAATCAAAAATCCACATTTATAAAAAAGTATCCTGCTTTATCATCATCAGCTTCAACCATTTGTTTCCAGATGTCTGTGATATATTAAAAAAAATGCGGTCAAGAATAGTCCGAAATTAAAATGTTTTACAAAAACGGACAAAAAAATATCAACACTCAATTAAAAAAAACACAGGTGACTTGGCTAAAACTTTAAACTTGCAAGGATAATGAAAACGCGAAAGAAAATCATTTAGAGACGCACAAACCAGGAAAAGCGTTTTTTGATCTGAGGCACATAAAAAAGAACAGACTTGCATGGAGATTCTATGTAAACATCCTGTGCTTCTAAAGACATTTGTTAAAATATATGCACAAAAGAAACAAAAATTAAAATTTTTCTCAGACTACAGTTTTGGCTTGATTTAAGTTGTATTAATTAATTGACTGATTTAAGATTTAAGCTGGAAACACATTTAAATCCGCTCGCTCGAAACATCCTACAACATGAAGGACACTCTTGCCCTTAGATAAAACCTTTCGAATTTAATATCCTTAATTTGAAAACATAAATTTTAGTCTGGCCCTGGCTGGACCATTAATAAATATTTAGTTTTAAGATTTGAATACTTATTGTTAGTTTACAAAAATGAAGATTCAATAATAAAATAAATATGAAAAATTATCGTCTACCAGTAACAGTAACACGATGGGAAAATCAATGTTAGTGACTTCATGTCTAATGGAGATCACAGGTTAAAGAATTGTTTTAATAGAAATCAGGGACCGTTAATATGATTTTTTTTTAATTAATTTGGTTTGTTGTTGGTTTAAGTATGCACGCCTCTATGCATTTCATTGATTCATTTAAGAATTTTCAAAGTAAAGAACAGGTATAAGGAAATTTCGGGGTGTATATAGTAACCACAAACACTGTTTAAATCATTTAATTATTTAATCTTAACTATTTTTTTAAGAATTATTAAATTATAAAAAATATTGTTTTTTTTGCAACAGGCATATTTAAAATTCCAAAAAAAAAACGACGGCATGAATTAGTTTTTTATTTTTATAAGCAACTTTTTTGAGCTTTCATATCAATAACGAAAATTTAAAAATAAAAATTTTATTTTTGTATAAAAAAAAAGGAAAAATGAAAGTATTTAACAAGAAAAAAAATCTTTATAAATATATGTATGCATATATCGCGCACAAAATTAAAAACAGTTACAATGTGAAATAAAGTTTTTTTTTTAATTTAAAAAGCAGTTTTGTTATTTAAAAACCGCATTAAGTTTAATAATGAAAAAATAAAATTTTCTTTAATTTAAAGGAAATTTTCGCTTTCGTTAGAGACTAGATTTAGGATCTGATTTATTAAAAATGGTTTTGATGAATCTTGGGTTGTGACTTTTTATGGTTTAGTGTGCGATATGCAAAAATATATAAATGTTTTTTAAATTCCAAAAAAAATATGTTTGTATGTTTGCATTTAAACAAATTTTTTAAAATAAAAATACGGGGACACCATGAATGAGAAAGGAAATATTACGAAAAAAATAAAGGGAAATTTTTTATTTAAATTACTAAACTTTTCTCAAAACATGGGGGGAGAGTAAAAAAAACACCAATACAAGAAAGGTAAACCTCTACTAATGAAGAAAAGTACTTGTGTGTAGGTAGAAAGGAAAGAAGATAATTTAAGTAAAATGAGATGTAAAGAAAATAAAAAAAACAGGGAGAGAGATTTTTTTTAATCCAAAAAGAACTAAGGACATAAATTAGGAAAAAAAGTTACAAAAGCAAAAATCATTAAGCCTAATGCAGCTAAGAAAATACTGCAGAGGTTAGATCCTTACCTTCTTAAAACATATACATATGTATGTACATATGTAGATATGTATGTTCATAGCAAAGGTGGATAAAATGCACTTTACTAAAATTATTGAGTTGTGTGATTTTAGAAATTTTGGAAAAATGCATTTTGGTAACAATTGGATCAGAAGCTAAAGATTAACAAACTTTAATATTTAATATTTAATATTTAACACATGCGCAAAATGTTGTTAATAAAGAAAAATACAAAACACACATACTAAAAACTTTTTCTTCTTAAGTTTTTAAAAAAATTTGCTACTAATACATTTACCCATACGCATACGCATACAAATACAACTACATTTACAAAAAATCTTTAGTCTAGCAACAGAGATCGCAGCCAGTTGAGTCAACTGTTTGCACACAAAATTTAGTTGAACATCGCAATCCGTTCAAGTCGCGGATAACTCCTAAATTAAGTGTTTTTATATTGTAAGTAATATTAATTAAACAAATTAAAGTTTACATAAATAAAATAAATATTTAACAAATAAAAAAGAATATAAAAAATAAAAACTAAATAATGGAAGTATACATACTTAAATATAAAAATAATAATTTTAAAGGAATATTGAAATTATTTAAAACAAAGTGGCAGCATACAAAAAGGTTAAAAAAACGTCATATTTAAAGCCTTTTTGCCTGAGTTTATTTTAACGCTCATGCATATTTATGTATTTGTAAAAAGTAACGGCTTTTTATTTGGTTCGCTCTTCCCTTTACAGTGTTGTAAAGCGTTAGATTTTATTGTTATTACATACTTTGTTTGGTTATAAAAAACACAAAAAGGGGTTTCTTCTTAAACTTAATAATTGGATTTGAATATTGTTTGGTTTAAAGCTTTATATTTCAAAACATTAACTGTAAAACCACAGGTAACTAATATTATTTGCATATATGTATGTATGTACAATACTTTGTTAAAGAACTTAAACTAGATTAATTGAGGTTAAATAACTCTGTTTTTATATTTACTTAATTTTCTAAAAATAAATAATAGACGATTTTGTGTTAAAATAATTTATTTTAATTAATAAAAACCGCAAAATGTAGTTTAAAGTTTCAAAAAAGCATACAAGAACAACCTTTAAGATTGCAACTAATAATCCATTGACATAATTATTATTAAAAAAAAACAATAAGATAGAGGTAGAGTGATTTTGTGATATATTCTTAATTATTTATATATTTGTAAATGTCAATTGTATGGTTTTTAGACTAGTTAAATTTTGTGGTAATAAGAAAACTTTTTTCTTAGTTCTTGAGGACGTTCTATCTAAATTAATAAAACTTATTATTCCACGCCACCAAATCTCAGGATAAATACATTTAAGTCGCTAAATAGCTAATTTAAACATTGAAAAAACAAATAATAAAATTCCCCTTAAAAAAAATCAAAATGTTTTTAATAAAATAATATAAAATTTTGAAATTGCCAAAGAAAAAATACTAAAATACTGTAACAACTGAAACATAGACTACGTAGAAAATTAAAAAAGGATTTTTATTATTATAGTTTTAAAGGTGCAAAAAAAATGCTAAACATCTAAAATTCCCAACAATCCAAAGCGATTTAAAAATATAACAAGCTTTTTTTTCTAATTTTAATTTTTAAATTATCGGAAAATCCAATTTAACCAAAAATTTGGTTAAGAAAATTTTCTGTATTCCCTAAAATTAAAATTTTTTTTTTGTTAAATTGTTACGCAACTTATTTAGTTTTGTAATAAGGAAAAAAAAAACAAAGAAGGAAATAAAAATATCCACATACAAAGAAAAAAGCTTTTTGATTTTTTTTTGTGCATAAATTTTCATGAAAATTTTGTATCAGAGCCAACCAATAACAGATGCCTTGAAATGTATTATTTTTAGCTTTAAAGAGAAAAAAATCAAAAAAAACGATCTTTAACATAATATCTATTTCAAAATTTCAAATCTATAAGATGTTTGTATTTGTATATGTGCTTAAATATGTATGCGTGTGTTTGTTGTAAGTGATGGCTGCTAAACTTCTCTCATGCGTTAGAAAAAGAAACAAGTATGATGCGATTTTCCTCTTTGAAGAAAATTTTTGAAATGGAAAAGTTCTAAAAATATCAATTAGCAATTTCAAAATATTCCATGGATATGTATGTATTTCCAAAAAAGAACTTAAAACTCGTCATTTCTTTGTAAAATCAGTGCACATGTTTAAAACAACTTGACACACTTTGTTGTAGCAAAAACAAAAAAAAAAACAACTCTTTTCGCCTGGTGTTATTCTTAACATTATTTTGCTTAAAATCTTTCTCAACGAAATAAAAATTGAATCATTATTACTTTATGGTATTGTATGTGATTGGAATTTAATTGACAAAAAAAGTACAATATTAGCTTAACAAAAATACGTTTATACAACTAAATTATGCATTTTTGACTGACAAAAAGTTTGAAATGCCAATAGCCCCTTTTAAAATGTGATGGTAGAATGATTAACCCATATGTTACTGCCCTTTTCAAAAAACATTTTAAAATTAAAAGCATTTTTTTTGTTTTGTTTTATATACTAAAAAATTCTTTGTCAAGTACATTTTTTTTTGTATTAAAGATTTTTGCTGATCTTAGCTTAAATATTTCTTTTGCATAATTATTTAATATAATTTATTAACGAAACTAAAAAAAACTAAATATATCGGCAGCTTCGAACTTTATATACACTTTTTTTGGTATAAATAAGTTATTTTGTCTTTCGATTTTTGATGAGTAAAGTTTCTAAAGTTTTTTGAAAAGCTTCATCCATGGTTAAATTATTGATCAGGGGTGTTACGAGCACAGCTGATCTACATTTTTATGCATAAATCGAGGCTGGGTTGTCAAAGTTGTTTACTTTTACATATCTTTTTTCAAACATAAGTCAACGAAAACTCAACAAAAACGACAATTTTATTCACCACAATTAAGTTGTGGAATCACCACCACCTGATTCATTGATTCACCTTGGCTCCGTCTTCAGTTTGCAATGCATTTTTAGTGACAATTAAAAAACTTTTACTTTAAAATAGTGTTTTTAAATATTTGCTTTAGAAAACAATTGATTTATATCGGCACCCGCTCCTGTTTGAAAATCTTTTAATAAATCAAATTCAATGCTTTACCCGTAACAATATATTTTCATGTTTAAAAAAACAACTGAACTCCTGTGTTCAGAGAGAAGAAAGAAAGAGACTGGTTCCACAGTTAAAATAAGTTTTCGTTTTTTTTTTTTTGTTAGAAAAAATAATTTTAGTGTGTAAACAGATATAAAAACTTATAAAAAATTGCACTAAATTTTGTTAAAGCGCTCCCTCTAATAAAGTTAAATTTTTTTTCGTGGCGTAGGTCACTAGGTAAAGTAAATTACTTTGTTTGCTTTGTTTAGACGTACTGCTTGCGTATATACAAGGCACATTCTACAAGGTAAACTCAAGATGAATTTAAAAAATTCGCCCTCTGCATTTGCTTTTTGTGTTTGAACGGTAGAATGTCAGAAAAATAAAAATTCTATATAAAATTAATTTTTATTTCGTATAAATGTCAAATTGATTTTAATCAGCTGGGTTCTTAATATCACCTGGTTGAATGTGCCTTGCGTATATAGAAATTTCTGAGGGAGGTTAGCTAAGCCCTCTTTTTATATACAAAGTTTTGACAGCATGAATGCACAGAAATTGTGTTTTTATATTAGCTTTCGTAGAGTACACTAAACTAGGTAAACCCAAGGCGAATTCAAAAAATTCGCTATATGCATTTCCTTTTTGTGTTTGAACGGTAGAAAGTCAGAAAAATTAAAAATTTCATATAAAATTAAGTTTTTATAACGTTAAAATGTCAAATTGATTTTAATCAGCTGGGCTCTTAATATTACCTGGTTGAATGTGCCTTGGTTTTGTGTTTGAATGTGGAAATGTCAACCGAATTAAAAATTTCATACAAAATTAATTATTTGCAAAAGTAAATGTCAAATTTATTATAGTTAGCTGGGCTCTTAAAATTACCTGTATGGGTGTACCCTGGTACTACCCCTCTGTTCTGTAACTTGTGAGAAGTTTTCGCGGCGCTTGTATAAAACCACTTTGATTACATTTGTACATAATTGTACGTCTTGACGAGACAAATTCATGCCTAGACAAACGTCAAAGTCAGTATATAAAAAACCCAGTATAAAAATACAGCATTTTTTTATTTGGATTTTGACATTTGTCTAGGCATGAATTTGTCTCGTCAAGAGGTACAATTATAAGTGGGAGCAGGATCGTCAAAAGTTGCATCTTTGACACAACGGCTAGCCAAAGCAATTAGAATAAAACCAATTTGTTTTCACCACGTTGTGTTTGTTATAATAATAATACCACCTTATTATTAATTTGTCTTGATATATTTTATATTAATAAATAATACATTTCCGTCTCAAATACTTAATTTTTTAATTGTAGACACCCTACTCTTGTAGAAACTGGTAGGCTAATATGTGCATAAAAAATGCAATATTTTGATTCATTCTCATATATATATTTCTTTTTTGTTCTTTTACTTGTTTTCTTTATTCACATTAACATAAATAATGCATTTTTTGTTTATTTAAAAAATAAAATAAAACCTTAGGAAGGTGAAATTTTAATTTATTGAAGTTGTGTTTACAAAACGTAAGCTTTTTTGTTGCTTGATTTAGGCTTAAGCAAAGTTTTTGTTTAATAGTATTTTTAATGTCTTACTCATGCAAAAAGTAACTGACCCTTATATGGTGGAAAATATTGTAAATATCTTGCAGCAGCAAGAATCACTTTTAAATAGCTTATTATTTAAACAACCCAAAGTAGAAACAAATTTAGCCACTTTACAATATTTGCTGTATCGTTGCAAGTTAAAATAAATATAGGAAAAACATAGCTTTATAATGTGCAACAATAACGTTTAAATGACTTCTAAGTATAATGCAATGTTTTTAACTTTCATATGGGCAATTCCATTGTGACGGGTGTGAAAGTTTTTTGAGTTTTGGTAATAAAAAAATGATTTGTTCTTAAAAAAGCCTATTTTTTCCAAGGTACAAGGTAGACCTTGAGTATGAGTTTTGCTCATATGGGCCCAAGAGGACTTTAAAGGTTATATCTTTAGTCTCAAAAGAATTTTGACTTTAAGTGACGGGCCTGACTTATTTTTAAAAATACAAAAAATGATTGAGATCGATTGATATTCATTAAAAATATGGAAATTATTGTTATTTAGATTAGGTAAACTGCCCATATTTATATAGTTCTTAGAAATATATTTTTAGATTAATAATTTACCACAAGTCATCTGATCTGTCAAAAAAAAGTTAGATCCAATGGTGTGAAAATATTTTAATTAATACAAACATAAAATCCGATTGCGAATTTTGACAGTCCGATGATTGCTTCATATTATTTAATGAATCAAAAAATACTGGTTGCATCAGGGTTAAACTTTGGCACACAACAAACAAAAAACACTGTATCATCGAAATTTAAAGGATTCTGAAAAAAACTCTTTGAAAATTGTACTATTTCATACCGTTTTTTTGCTAATTTGTCAAATGTTAGGTAAGTTAGGTAAAACAGGCAGCTGTTGAAAGGAAAGGATACTGCTCACTTGAAATCGCTTATTTGGTCCCTTTGTGATGCCCGAAAAAGAACATAAAAATAAAAAGAGTGAAAATTAAAGGATATCTAAAGCGTAGAGAAGAGTTTAAAAGTAGAAAAAATAGGATGAAACAGACTTTCCAGAGCCTCTGGTGGGAATCGAACCCCAAATCACCTAGCTGGTAGGCTTGCGTACTTTCTTACTACCGGGGCACCCTTGTCAGATGTTAAAACCAACGAAATACTCCATAATCAAAACACCGCTTAAATTAATAAAACTAATGTCAAGCATATGGGGTATATATTTAATTTTTATTTCAAACAAAAAATTGTATTTTGTTGAGGCAATTGGTGGACACTTTTTAACTCTGGAAAAGTTAATCAATATGTGTTAAAATAAGGCTATTATAAGCTAGAATAATATAATTGACTGTGCCGAATCATACATACATACCCTTCACATAAGTATTTTTGTATACTTAGTAGACTGATTTATGTAGATATTTTAGCGGGTTTTAAAATATAAATATCAAAAAAAAATTACTTTGTCGCAGGATGAAGTAAATATATCATAAAATGGCCCGCTTGTATGGAGGCTACCATTCCCCTTGCTTTATGCCAATTTCGTTTTTCTAAAAATGTACAATTCACAATATCATAACTTTATAGCATGTTCAAGGCCTTGAATATGTTTAAAGTCTAAACCGAGATGTAGCGCATAAAACATTTCATAAAACTTATGTAATTGTGGAGGGCTACCACTTTCTTCCCTTGCACCTGACCAAAAAAGAGTTTTCCTATTTAGCTCACTTTTTTTAAAGCATCTGTTCCAAGTTTTGTGGCAACAGTGGCCATATTTACTGGATATATAAAAATAAATGCATGGATTCTATCAAAAAAAGATTTGTTTCAAGTTTTTGCTAATATCTCCGTCCGAAATGAATCGACTTGCTGATGATTTTAAATAGCGATTTGCTTTTGAATATTTCTGACGATTTGACAGCTAAAATGAGTTTCGCCATATAATTTTTTTACTTCCTATGCGCAGTCAAAAACTTTTAGCCATTTATTACAATTAAGCTCAATGTACACATACGAAGTTGGAATATATTTAAAGTTATACTAAAAAAATAATAATAATGATTTTATTTTTTTGCAGTTTCTTCTCAAGTAAACACACAAAAAACTTACAGCCATGGATGCCATTAAAAAGAAAATGCAGGCGATGAAAATCGACAAGGATGCAGCTTTGGAACGTGCTGCTACTTGTGAACAAGAAGCTCGCGATGCTAACATTCGTGCCGAAAAGGTAATTAAACTAAAACAAGGAAAGCAAAGAAAAAAAAACTCACAAAATAATATCAAAAAAAATATATTTCAATGATATATGTACATACATATGTATATTAATATATTTCAATTTTTTCATAATTTCAATGATCTCTAAATGCACTTAAATAAATTATTGTTTTCTTTTTTTATTTTTTCCCTCAAAAATAAAGGCCGAAGAAGAAGCTCGCCAATTACAAAAGAAGATCCAAACCGTTGAAAACGAATTAGATCAAACACAAGAAGCCTTGACTTTGGTTACTGGCAAATTGGAAGAAAAGAACAAAGCTTTGCAAAATGTAAGTTTTTTTAGAATTTTTTTTAAGTTAGCAAATAATATGCAAAGAAAATAATATGTTTTAAATTTGAAAACTATTTTTTATTTTTAAATATAAAAAATAACTATTTTAAACATATATTTTTTTATATTTGGTGTTTATTTTAGTTAATAAATCTATATAAAACCTCAAATATATGAATTTTTAAAGGAGTTTAATAAATTTTTCACTTAATTTTTAAAATCAATAAAACAGGTCTAAGTTAAATATTAAGAGCTTTTTTATTTATAATTAAATATACATAATTCTAAACTCAAATATATGCATCTGACAGGGATTTAATTATTTCTTTCATTTTGGTGAAAAAAAATGTTAAATTTAAAGTAGACTTCAAATACGGATTTTATATGAAAATTTCGTTTAAAAACCCTATGTTAAATTAAAAAAAAAAATTTTTGGATACGACGACAAAAAATTAATTTTCTTCTAATATGTGTACATGGAAAATATTTAGAAATCATCTTGCAGCACAGTGCACCATGTTTTATGAACAGGGCTATCAAGTACATATGTGAAAAAAACGTCAAAATCCTAAAATTTAGGTTGTAATACATATTTAAAAAATCAATATAAATCGTCAAATCGACGAAAAATCATGAAATCTTACAGCCGTGCTTGGGACATAAACGGTATTTAGAGCTAGGTACATTGAACAAGGTAGGAGCAACTGATCAGCTGACTTCTATTTACGCCATATGTTTTCTACATAGCTTGTCAAGTTTTGAATGCTATATTTTTGTTGTGTATACTATGTGTATGTGTGATTGCAATATTTTTTAAAAACTTCGCTAAAATTTAGCAACAATGAAATATGTACATGCTGATTTCCACAGGAATTTTCTGTTGGAGAACGAGGTCCCCTTATTATACCACCATGATAGCACGTATGGTAGCTTTTAAAGCTTTATGCAATATTTTTTTTCGTCAGTTTTTTGAGATGCCAACTGCAAGAGAATTTAAAATTCTGCTATTTATAAACTCAAAAAACAAATGAGCAAAAATCACATATTTTAACATTGCTTTATTTTAATTTTTTGTTTCCAACACAATATATACATATACATATATTTTTTTATGTATTTAGAAAATTCATTAAATGTATGTACATATGTATGTTTATACATACATACGCACATATCATGCATAAAGTTCAAATAGAGAAACTTGCGTATACTTATGTAAGTTAAAAATATCAAATAACAAAAAATCTAATGAATGAGAATTACTATAAAAGAAAAAAACAAAACAAAAATTAAAATAGAAAATTGTTAACCTTGTTAACAAACTATATTATTTTATATCATAACGAAAAATACTTAATGAACTAATAACTGTTAAAAGCCTAACGGATATACATACATACATACATTTGAATGTACATATGTACATAAAAATGCACCCATCAATATTGGAAGACTTTTTAAAAATAAGTATTAAATAAAAGAAAATAAATTTACATACACAAATTTAATTAAGATCAAGGTTAAAATCTTAATTTATTTCATATGATTTGAAATTGGCTAATTTTTAATCAAATAAATTAAATTTTTGTTGCTTAAATTTTAAACATTTTTAAAAAATTTTAACATATTTTTAAGGTAGGAGAAAATGTTTCTAATTGGGTCTATTTTTATTGTTTCCTATTATTCACTATAACTTATTACCTTCCCCATACATATTCTTCTGCCATATAGCCACTCCAGAAATAAATATAACGTATTTGTGAGTAATAGATTTTCTATATACAAAAAAAAATTAGTTGAAAATTTTCCTGAGATTTTTATGAACAACACCCTAAAAACTTTGAATTTTTATTTTGTTATTGTACTTTTATAAAAGAACGGAGAATAAAACAAAATCAAAAATGTGTGGGTTGTGTAATGGCTGTAGAGATCGGTAATTAGAGCGCACTTAGGAGAAATTTATGCATAAACTAACCAAAAAAGAGATTGTGCGCCGATGGCATTTGGGAAAAATAGATATTTTTTATTACTCTTTCTAACGCACGCACAGTAATGAGTGTCATGGTTAACCTAAACAAAAGAATACGGCAACGTTTTATAGCTTAGAGAATCAGTTATATTTATTATTATTTTTTTGCTTTTTGGGGGAGCAAATTTTGAAATGACTGCAAACAAAAAAATCTCATATAGCCAATTCAAAGCACAACAAGGCAGCGCAGCGTGTACACAAGCAAATAACTATTACTATTTGACTGCATCTCATACTGTCTTACCTCTTTCAATCATTTACAAAATTTTTTAAAAGAAACAGTAATAACTCAATGTTTTAGTAAATAAAATATAAAAAATAATAATATATTATATACGAATGATTGTCTGTATACGTTGTTTTAAACGTGCATACATACGTACATAATATTTAAACAAGCCGGAAAGGCAAACTACAACAAAATATAATCAAGCCTTTTACGCTATGTTGCAATTACAAACATAAAAGCCATTAAATATTATAAACTCAAACAAGTGAAAAGTGTGCAAACTATGTTATAAAAAAAATCATATAACAGAAAACATACCTCATACATATTTAAAAAAATATCATCGTTTTATGATGAGCTAACAAAATTAAACTTTAAAAAAGATACAACAAACATTCAAAAAAACTTGCTTTTATTTTTTTCGTTTAAAATAAAATAACAAGTTTAAATAATTTTATTTTTTTAATGTAAAACCTAATTTTCTTTATGCAAAATTAACGTGTTTAAAAAATAACTTTCAAGTGTATTAAAACATTTTTTTTATTTGATTGAATGTTTTCTTTTTAAAAATAATAAACTTTAAATTATTCCATATATTATTATGGTTTTCAAATACAAACTTACGTACTTTTTTTATAAGAATTAAGTAAAAATCTTTATTCAGTATTTTGTTGTGGCAATTTGTTTAAGACTAATATACATACATACTTAAAGATACATGTATTGAAAAATTTAAAAAAAATCGATGCTATTGCTTAGAAAAATTTTTGACATTAAAGGAATTTAAAGAAAATGCGTTAAAATTCTGCTTTTATTGTTAAAAATAAAAAGAAACCGGCAAAAAGTTTAAAATTAATATGGTGGAGAAAATATTACAAGAAACAAAAACAAATAGTTATTACAATAAATGGAACATTGTTGCATATGGCAAAGCAAAACAAAAAACAGCAGGAAATAAACTTAACAGTCATACAACAAAAAGAGACTTAACCGCAACAAAGACAAATCCCAAAAACAATACAGCAGCGAAAGAGATCAAAGAGCAAAAGCTGGCATCTCTGAAAAAGAAACAACAAAAAGAGAATAGCCAACCAACAGCAACAAACCTAACGGCTGCTGGCAATACTAAGCCAATACAGCAGCAACAAGTACGTAGAAGGCGCTCGCATTTGCAAGAGATACGGCAAATTAAACGTGCTCACCGCCATCTATTGACAAGTGGCGGTAATGATAAACAGCAAAAACAACACACGAACTGTCAAAACAACAGCTGCTCACCATCAACATCATCATCATCATCGTCAACCTACTCCTCTGCATTACAGAAAACACCAAAAAAAATAAAAAAACAAAGTATTGGTAATAATAGAAATTCACTTGAAATAAAAAATAATAAAAATTGTTTAAAACAAAAAATACACAAAATAAAATCAGCACAAGTAGCAAGTACACAAAAGGATCAAAATTCAATAGCCTGTACCAGAAAACAACAGCAGGAAAAGAAATTAAAAACAGAAATATTTAATGATAACGAGTCAATAATATCATCGCGTTGGTGTTCCATAGAAGAACAACTTGACTTATTGGATAAGCTTTTGTATTATTGTGATGAAGAACAAAATGTTGCTCTAAAGGCGTGGTATGATTCCATAGAAAAAGAAAATATATATGAAAGAAATTCTTTTAGTGACGATTTAGACCAAATAGCACCCGAATATTTAAGTGAAGGTGTTTGGACCTGGAGTGACATTATGTCCTCCACATCCTCAGCAGCAGTCTCTGCTAATAAAAATGAGGATGAAAAATCTACTATAAGCAATAACAGTTCAACAACATCGGCCTTGTCATGCAATTCATCGCTGGTGCCGCCCTCATTAAAGCGACGTGGTCATCAGCATCATCCACGCTATTCAGGGACTCGTCGACCCAATGTTCCACCAAATGTTCAAGAAATCTTGGCAGCTTTATACAAAAATGAAGAAACAAATACAACTGCGATACAAAATGATGCTAGCAATAATTTAGACTCTGAAGTAATAGACGATTCCTATGCACACCAATACACAGATGAACCCGAAGATGATCCAATAACAGCTCAACGCATTAAAGCCTCATTAAACTTGCCTTTAACCGAATCGGTTACAACCTCTATGGGCAGCAACAGTCCTACGCCTACAGACGATAGTAGTATGCTGGACGAGGGAGTAGTATCAGTCCAAACGCCTACCTCAGCTACTGTTCAGCCACCCAAAGAAAAGAAATCCAAATCGAAACGTGATAAGTCTGATAAATCGGAAACAAACAAAGAAAAAAAGTCAAAAAAATCAAAAAAAGATAAATCAAAGCCTTCCACTTGTCTAGCATCCACAGAGAACCTAAACGATAATGCCTCGGCAGCAACCGACGAAGGTATAGCAGTTGATGATGATGATGTGCAGGCGGCTGAGTGGGCAAAACTACGCTGCACTAGTGAGGCAGCAGAAATCGTGGCCGAACGCGAAGCAAGGCGTAATAAAAATCGTTGTGCTGATTATCCAGGTTTGGCATTTGGTCGTTCCATATTTTCATCGGACACTATGATGAAATTTAATATCATACGCAATGAACTACACAACATCATGAATACACAATTAAAAAGGGTAATTAGAAAACAAACAAAAACTTAACAATCTTATTTTGTTTGAAAAATCAAGTGTTTTTACTTAAATTTTGTGATACGGTTTTAAATAAAACACAGTGTATAGTGTGCATAAAAGACTAGAAACAAGAATTTGTTTTAAAATTTATTTTAAAAAAACAAAATTTTTTTACATTCGGTTTATTCGTTTACTTTTCTAGCAAAGTCCAATCACTGAGTTTATACTGAGTAATTTTAATAAAATACTCTCATATAAATTTTTATTTTAAAAAAATTTTTATTAATGAAAACAACTGAAAAAAATTATTTGATAAAGAAATATTTTTGCCGAAAAAGATTGATTTTGTAACTTTTGTTTATTTGTTTATATAAGAAAACATATGCCTCTTTACTGAATTTTTTTAAGTAGCAGAAAAATATATGATACAAATTTTAAAATACTCAGTAAAATAACTACCAATTTACGCTTATAATTTGTGTTCTTCATTAAATGTTTTCCAATAACGAACGCAATCCAGTAAAGATTATAAAAAATTTTTTAAGTTTTGAGTAAACGAATGAACATTTAATTTTGTACATTGTTCTAGTCTTCAATATGCATGTATGCATTTGTCATATAAAAAATCAAATCTAATTACATATTAAGATTTTTCAACAAAATGCAGATTTTTTAAACATTTTTATATTTAATATCAATAACATTTTTGAAAACTATGCCTTACATTTGTACAAAAAAACAAAGAATAGTATGCAAACATTTTTAAATCGTTTAGGAAATCCATTACTTGGGTTTTAAACTGAGCAAAAAATACTTTTACATTTATTCCAAAATTAAAGCTATTAACTCACATTATAATACAATATAAAAATTTAAGGTTTTAGAAAACCAATTCTGCAAAAACCCATTACTTTTGATAAAACGCAGTTAACTAACAATATGAAACTACAGATAAGTGCCATTTTGCCAATGAGGGCTAAATTTTCGGTTGCATATCATATACATATATAGTCCATTTTTTAAATCTAGAATCTAGTGTATTTTTTATATTTTTATGCTTCCTTTAATTTTTTTTTAATTAATTGATTTTAAGTTTAGTGCTTTTTTTGCATTTAAAAAATGGCAAGATAAAATCATGTGATATCTACATGTTTATTAGTTTTGCCAAGTTAGATAAGAATAGGGTATTTTTATTAAATTTTTTTTGAAAAAAAAAACGTATTGTCCTCTAGAAGCTGCAAATGTTAAAATTATATTTAAATATTGTCGAATTTTTCCAATCGGTGTATTTAAAAAAAATTTTCTATGAATAAATTTCCACTTTAAAAGCCTCAAATCGAACTTTCAACAAATTTGAATAATCTTTTTCTATTTTTCAAGATTTCAAATAAGTAATTTCCAATTTAAAATGAAACAAACTTTACAATTAATTTGTATTCCCAAAACATCTTCCCTTTTACAATTTTTACTTTTATAACAATTAACTATTTGCAAATGATTACGTAGTATTATAAAGAATTTTCATTTTATTTGCTCTATATATTCCCTTACTCTTTGCAATATAAATATGTATGTATAAATATGCATGTATGTGTATATGTACGAATGTATTATTGAAATTATTAAACGATTTGACTACATTTATACAAAAGAATAAAACAAACAAAACAAACATTTGTTAATACATGCCCAGCAAACGCATATTGCACCTTTGAGATATTTGACTAAGTTTGTAACTTTTTCTAGAGTTTATACTCCGTTGGCATTTGGAAGATTGTTTTGAAAAAACCAACAAACTTAAGTTATTTAAGACTCGTAAAAAATGATAAAAATTTACTTAAAAAAGGTTCGAAAACAAAGCCTGAATATGCTTAGAAATTAATGTTTTTTTAAATAAAATGAAAATGAATAGGGTGTGCAATCGAAACCAAATCAATCAAAAACGCGATTAATAAATGATTCGTACAGAAGAGCAATAGGTGATATACCTTTAGAATAATTAAAAACAATTCGAATATATTATATGATTTTAATTATAATTAAATTTAACAAATATTTTTTTTTATTTTTTTTTTTTTTTTACTTTTTTAAATTAATTTTCAAAGGCTTTTAATTAAGGAAAGAGTTTGACTTCAAATCATTTTGGTTTAAACCCAATTCTTTATGCTAACTGGGTGGCTAAGAGTGTATTAACATAAGTACATATTATACAATGTCTTATATACAATTTGCCGGTAGAGCAAGCTGTTATTTTAAACGGTTTTGCTTTAAATACAATAAAACAAAAATAATTACACAAATATAAGGAGTACGCGCGGAAAATAATAACTACGATTTTAAATAAAAAAATAAAAAAAATAACTTAAAGTATGTTGTAAGCCAAACCTAGGTTTTGTTATCGATTACATAATATTCTTAACTAAGTAAAGAATTAATTTCAAAAGCATTTGTTAATTTTATCGTGGTGATTGCAATATGGAGAAAATTTTGTTTCTAATATTTCTTATATATAATGTTTGGCAATTGTGTATTAAAAGTAGGGATTTTCATTTGGCGTACTGATTCAGCATTTGTGTAGTGAAATGTAATAATTGTGCTGATTTTTTGGGGATAATTTAATATTTCCCCCTCAAAATATTTGTTAAACTATTTTAAAATAAGACAGTTGAGTATTTTTCTCACAGCAGAAAGTGTTTAAAAATTAAAATAATTTAATTAAATGATCTCTCAAAAATGTTAATATTATTTGAATTTTTTTAATTTTTTTCTGAATCTAATGTTTTTAAAAATGCGACCGTTTTTTAATTAAAAGTATTCATAAAAAAACCCGGACAGGTGAACGGACGTATATTTTTTTAATTAACTTAGAAAGTAGTTTTTATTCGATCGCTATAAATGAAAAACCAAAATACGTACTGATTTCAAACCAGAAATGTATGAACACCCTAATAATTCGGATAATTAATTGCAGACCCTAATCCGGATTAAAAAAAAATAAAAAAATAAAATTTTTTTAATATTGGTTTTGCATTAAAAAAGCTTTTTAACACATATCGAATGGTATATGTATGTATTATATTAATTAATCATTTAAATATGTGATTACATTTTAAAAGAGCAAAAAAAAAAATTTGTATAAATATTATATTGTCAGTTTAAATGCAAAAATAAAACATGGATTACTGAATAATCTGCATAAGCGAGGTCCGGATTATTAAGTTTTTTTTGTATAAGGATAAGTTTATGACCAGTTTCTCTCGTCAGTCTAATATCACACACAACAATTTTAATTGCATAATTTTTTTAGAAATTTCTTTTGAACTTGCTTTAATGTTCACACACGGCAGTTTCTTGGGCAGTGCGAAATTATAAGAAATTTTAAACATATCTAAAATTTTAAAATTTTACATAAAATATTAGCCTTATAAATTTTTTGCAAACTTTTAACAGCCATTTAAAAATAAGATTATTGAACCCTAAAGTAAATATTAATTTTTTCGTGCACATTCTTTAGAATGGGGAATACAACAGCATTTAGCAGAACAATACGTTAATGTAAATATTTTCTTAAAGCTTTCTTTAAAACGTTTTCTTATTTTTTTAGTGTGACTTTAGCATTCTTAATTTCTTGGCTAGTTTCTTTAAATTAGAGGTTAAGCCGTTTTCTTTCTGTCTTTTGTTAAAGAAAACAGACGTTCCTATATGTATGTGTGTAAATATGCACCTATTTTTGTCTTTGAACTCGTTTCTTGTCTGTTTCTACATTTATTATTTGTACAATGACCCACTTTTTTATATACCTTCATACTTACATATGTATGTGCATATATTTTTGTGTTTGCCACATTCTTTTGTCACACTTGTAAGCATTTTGTTTTAAATTTTGTAAAAAATAAGAAGAAATATATTGAACTATTGTACATATTATTGGATAAATCAAACAATATATCCAGTCAGTTTAAAACGTTTTTGTATTTTAAGAGGACGCCAAGTAATTATTCTTCTAGAACAATGTATAAAAAAAAGTTAGTAAAAAGAAAAGGGTTGTCATATAAAATAATACAAGCGAGGGTTGCCAAGTCACTAAAATATACAATATGCACATTTGGGAATTCATTAATAGTGAGTAAGCAATAACATAGATTCATTAAGTATGGGTATAAATTTGCATTTAATTAGTTTCCAACACTCCTCCTCAAATTAGTAAACATTCGACTGGAGCCTGAAGGCTTCAAGCTTTGCTGTTGGCAGTGGTTTGGTCAGCATGTCAGCAATCATTTCCTCAGACGGGCAATATTGGCAGCTGATTATATTCTTGTCGACATAATCTTTGACAAAGTGGAACTTTGTATCTATATGCTTCGACCGATTACTCAGCTTTTCATCTTTTATCAGGCTCAGGCAGCTTCTGTTGTCCTCATACATGGTTGTTGGGTGTTTTTGCGGACATCCTATATCGTGAAGTATGTTTCGGATCCAAATGGCTTCCTTGGCAGCTTCGGACAGCGCTATGAACTCCGCTTCTGTTGTCGACAATGAGACGCTAGTTTGCTTTTTACAAGCCCAGCTTACTGCGCTTTCGTTAATCATAAATATATAGCCGGAATTTGATTTTCTGTCCATTCTGCACTCCGCCCAATTTGCGTCTGCATAACCGACCAGTTGATTTTTGTTTGTTGAACCACCATTCAAATTGAGATACATATCACAAGTTCCCTTCAAGTATTTAGCTATACGTTTCAGCTCGTTCCAGTCCTCGTGGGTTGGATTACTTGTTTTTCTTGCTAATATAGCGACGCTTGCAGAGATGTCAGGACGTGTGTTAACGGATATGTACAATAGAGAGCCTAGGAGGCTTTGATAATCATCGTTGCGCAATAACAATTCGGACTCATTTTTTCCGTAGGACGGATCGAGGGGATATTTTGAACATTTTGCATCTTGTAATCCAAATTTCCGCAACATTTTCTCGATGTATTGTTTTTGTCGTATCCTGTAGGTAAAATCAGTACTTCTTAAGATTTCCATTCCGAGGTATTGAGATATGGCCCCAAGATTGTTAACTTGAAATTTTGTGTTCAGTTTGTCATATACAGCTTTGATTTGATGACGGTCTTTAGCAGCTACTACTAAGTCGTCAACGTAAATTAACACGTAAACGCCTTCCCCATTGACGACTTTGTTGTATAGACATGGGTCAGCTTTACTTTGAATGAAACCACCGTCAATCAATACGTTGTGAAGAGCTTTGTTCCAAACATTTGCAGCTTGCTTCAGACCATAAATACTGCGCTTGAGCTTGCACACCAAGTTATCGTTACCTTTGACAAAGCCAGGCGGTTGCTTCATATAAATCGTCTCCTTCAAGCACCCGTTCAAAAACGCACACTTTATATCCATGTGCTCTACATGTATTCTTTTTGTGGCAGCAACAGACAATAAAATACGAAAAGTTGGTTGACGCACAACGGGGGCAAACACCTCATCATAATCGCACCCGTACTTTTGATTAAAACCTTGGGCAACCAAACGAGCCTTAAATCTCTGGATGCTACCATCTGCAGCATGTTTAATCTTAAAAGTCCATTTGCAGCCAATTATGTTCGCGTCAGGGGGAGCGGAAACTAAGTCCCATGTTTGATTCTCTACCAGAGAACTTATCTCCTCCTGCATGGCCGATTTCCACTGAAGTTTTTGCTCCGATATAATAGCTTGTTTATAGGTTCTAGGCTCAATGAAATTTCCTGACTCTACCAAGTTCAAGTATCTAGCTGGTGGGATGCCTATGTTTCTTCTAATTGATCGCCTTAAGGTTGGGTCGTTAACTGCACTGCCATCTTCGACGCTGACATTTTCAAAATATTCAAGATCAGTGTCTATACTACAAAAAGATTCGCCGTCGGAGATATCGAGAACATTTTCATTATCGTCGTCGGCACGTTTAGAAGATATTATTATTTCCACGGGATCGTTGTTTGGTGGTGAACTACACTCACCCTGCGTCTTTATTATAGCGTTCGAAGATACAAATTTATAGTCTCTACTTATAAAGACTTTGTCATTACTCGTGTCAACAAAACGTAAGCCCTTGCAGTGCTCGTTGTAGCCCATGAAAGTCAATAATTCTGATTTGTCATCAAGTTTTCCTCTCTTTGCCTTAGGTGTCAATACGTAGGCCTTCGAACCAAAAACTTCAAAATTAGAAACGTCAGGCTTGTGACCCATCCATCTTTCATAGGGGGTGCACGGTAGAGAACTGGTAACAATTCTGTTCTGCAGATAATTAGAGCACATAAGAGCTTCACCCCAATAAACCTTAGACAAACCTGCTTCTGCCAGGAGGCAACGAGACATTTCAACAAGATATCTGTTTTTCCTCTCAGCGACTCCGTTTTGTTGTGGATTATACGGGACGGTAAATTGGGATCTTATACCATAACTTTGAAGCAAATTTAGCATTCTTCCCGATTTGTATTCGGCCCCATTGTCCGATCTTATGCTCATAGGAACCTTTCCAAATTTGTTCTTGACCATTTCAATGTATATTTTCACCTTATCGAAGACCTCAGATTTTTCACCAAGCAAGTATACCACAGTATAACGACTGTAATCATCGATCAATGTTAGAAAATACTTTTTGCCGCCGGGGGTAACAGTTTGCATTGGGCCGCAAATGTCCGAATGTATCAATTCAAGAACTTCCCCAGTTTTGGTGTCGGAATTTTTAGGAAATGGTTTTCTACTTAGTTTGCACCTTGCGCATACATCGCATGTTCTTTGAATTTTACAATCAATAATTTGAAAATCATTTTTAACCTTACCGGATTGCATAGCCTTAACTGCATTTATGTCTCTGTGGCCAAAAATTTTGTGGTAGTAATGTTGACATTTGTTTAGGCGACAGACGGCAACCATAGCCTCTTCACATTTTCGTGTTTCAATTTGATATAAATTGTCCACGCATTTAACAACACCAACCTCGTTATCATTTACATCAAGGATCTTACAATTCTGACCATAAAATAAAACTTTGAAACCAACGGCAGACATTTTCTGACGGACAGCAAATTCCCTTTAAGTGACGGAATGTACAACACGCCGTCGATAGTGACGTCCCTTTGAGTACCATTACCATTAACCAATTTTATCTTACAGGAACCTTTACCAGCAGAATACACCACATTACCGTTTGCGACAGTCACCTTCTCGCGCCAATCTAAATCAAGGTATACGAATTCTTCTTTAATGCTACAAATGTGGCAGGTAGCCCCGGAGTCAACCACCCATACACCAGTTTTATTATTTAAAACGAAACAAGAATTAACATCTGGCTGGTCACTTTCAGCAAATTTTGCATTTTGATTATTATTTGATTTACTATTTTTCCATTTCCAGCAGTTCTTACGAATGTGGCCAACCCCATGACAATGATGGCATACTATCTTTTTAGAGTTATTATTATTTGGTTTAAATTTGTTGACAGTCTTCAATACGGTATCTTCACCCGATTGTCGTCTTTTATGCTTTTCGTCCTCTTCGAGTAATTTGTTCTCGACCAAAGTCATTGTGAGATCTTTTTCGTCTCTTACCTCGAGAGCCGTAATTAAAGTGTCATATGTATTTGGCAGACTACTTAACAACATTGAAACCATCCATGATTCAGACATCTTTTCTCCGAGCGATTGCAATTTAGAAAATAAAAGTTTCATTTCGTTAATATGTTTGTCCATATCACCACCAACGACTAATTTTAATTCGCAAATCGTTCGCATCAATTTGACCTTGTTACTTAAAGATGATTTTTCGTGGTACGCTTTTAAAATATTCCAAGCAGCTTTAGCACTACTGCTACTTGCGATGCGAAAAACTTCCGACTCTTCAACGGACAAACCAATCAAAATAGATGCCTCTGTGTCACGCTCTTTCCACTTTGCATCAGGAATTTCAGGTATTTCGTTCTCTATGATATCCCAAACCTTTTCTTTCTTCAGCAGCAACTGCATCTTGTATTTCCACAACTCATAGTTGTTACGATTCAACTTCGTTATAAAAAGTCTTGCATCAGCCATTTTCAACGGCAAAAAAAAACCAGGACAGGTTACAAAGAAAAAACGTCACCAAGCAAAAAAACTTTTAATGCCTCAAACAGGTTTTCAATTTACTTTCTAACGCGAGCACACAGCAGAATTCTTCTTATCATTACCAAAAAAAAACGAATAAACAGGAAAAGGCCCATAACCTATTGGATAAATCAAACAATATATCCAGTCAGTTTAAAACGTTTTTGTATTTTAAGAGGACGCCAAGTAATTATTCTTCTAGAACAATGTATAAAAAAAAGTTAGTAAAAAGAAAAGGGTTGTCATATAAAATAATACAAGCGAGGGTTGCCAAGTCACTAAAATATACAATATGCACATTTGGGAATTCATTAATAGTGAGTAAGCAATAACATAGATTCATTAAGTATGGGTATAAATTTGCATTTAATTAGTTTCCAACACATATGTATGTATGTAGGTACCTCGCATTGACAATAAAATAAAAAGCTCTTTGAGTTTTGTTTCTTTTTTTAATCTTACTTGCTCTAAAATTTCCCTAAACTAAAAAAGATTTTTTTATTTTCCCCTCTAAAAAAACGAGTGACCTTCTTAGTTTTTTTTATCGTGTTCTTTTTTTATATAATTATTTGTACGTTTTTTATGTGCCGTAAATAATTTTGCATTAAACAATTATTTTTGTTTTTTACGCTCTTGCTAATTAAAAAAATGTTTCCTCCTTAGTCTGGCTCTTATACAAAAGCGATTGTATGAAAAGAAATTTTTTAAATTAATTTTCTACTTTTTTGTTTAGTATTTTTAACAAAAATTACGCAATATTAGCTGTTTCTTTTTCTAATAAGGCGTATTGTAGTGTTAGATGTATTGTACATACACGATAAACATTTTCATAAAAAACGCATTGAAGACTTTTAAAAATTAAAAATATTTCAACTGTAACGTTGTTTATAGGGGCTATACCGCAAACATAATTTATTAATTTGTTACATACATACATACGTACTTACATTTTTTGTCAAGCCGGTTACAAATTGTTTTTCGGCATGAGTTTTTTTGTGCCACAACTTACATAATCTAAAGCGCCACTTTAAGTTTATGTATATAAAATAAAAATCTAAACTTTTTTTTTAATTTCTTAAAGAATGTATATTGGTTTAGGTTTTAAAGACAACAAAAGTTCGCAGGTATTTCCGGTCAAAATTGGAAACTGAATGTCAAACGAGTGAAAATAAGAAATGACACCCAAGATTTTTAAATATTTAAACCAATTTGGCGTTAAATGTCCCTAAAGCGCAAAAAAATAAGTTTCTTTGAAAAAAATCATCTTACGTCTGGAGAAAAATTTAAAATGATCTTTAAAATCTGCTTTTGATAAAAAATATCACATTCTCTGAAAAATCTTTTTTTTAAGAAGAAATTTTTTTTTAGAAATTAAATATTAAATGCGCCCAAAAACTCTTTCAACCTTCAAACAAATCGAAAATATTGTGCACGTTCTCTAGAATATTTAAGGCAATACGATACTAAAATCCAAATTCTTTTAAACTTCAATTTGTGAACAACAAATTATAATAATATGGGTACGTGAGTGAAATAGAGGCCTAACATTATATTTTAGTATTTTTGCAGCACATATTTTATAAGCTTTTTACATTAGTGGCAAGCAAGAATTTTTAATAATTAGTACTTTTAAAATTTTCTATTTTTTAAAATCTTGAAAAATGTTTATACTTTTAATACATGGTCAAATTGCACATATGTATAAACAGCTGATTGTCAACTGTTGCTCCCCTAAATGTCACAAATTCATAAACTTCTTTCTAAACTTTTAATTTAGAATTGTCAAATTTCGTATACAAAATTTTTTTCTAAAATATTCTTATTCAAAGTTATTTTATCATGACAGAAGAAACTACATTTTATTACAATATTAGGTTTATTTATTATTATTAGGTTTGTTCGATTACTGAAAATTGTTACACATGCTACTTGAAAATGTTCATTTATGTGCTGTTTTTCGAAGCCGAGTAGTGATCGTCTGGCTACGAATTATATGTATTTTGTTTTTGTTTACAACAACTAAATTAAGAACCTTTTAAGTAGCAAACATATTTTCATGTTTAAGTTAAAATAAGTGTTATTTTCTGTATGCAACACTCTAACTTTCAAACAAACCAGCTGTTTGTATTTTTTTATTTTAAATTTTTAAAAAAGTCAAAAATTATGTTTATCCTTTTATGGCTAAAACAATTACAAACGTTTAAATACCATATTAAAAATATTCTTAAAAAAAGTTTTTAACAAGTTTAGTTAAAAATACGTAAAAGATGTGTTTTTATTTATTTTTTGTTTGTTTTTTTGTATGTCACTAGCAAACATGCATAAATGATATTGCCAACGACCTTCCTAACGACGTGTGTAACCATATTTGTTGCAATTTATTCATTTTTTTTATAGTTAATTGTGCTTATGATTTTTTTTGGTTTGGTTTGTTGAGCTTTTTTTCCATACCACAATACCTAAGAGGAATTTACTTTTAATTTCTTTTCATTGTCAGTCAAGTGTAATTAATTGCTTATATGTATGTCCATAAATATGTTTTTGATTCATATATTAGATTGAAAAATGAAAAGCTTTTTATGGTTTTAACTAAAAATTTTCTATACATAGTACATAGTACATGTGCATAAATGTTTTTAGATACGATTGCATTATGAAATAAACCAATAACTCCATATTTGGCACATCATATTTTACGTTTAAACGGTTAGATTTTAGTTGTTGGCAAGTCATTACTCGTTTTTAAATTGCTAATTATTAGTCATTTACATACACACATACATACATATCTACATATGCATTTCTTTTTCACCTTTGATATTACTACTAATTATGATAAGATTATTTTAAAAGAAAAATGAATTATTTGCATAATTTTTATATCTGCATATTTTCATAAAGAAAAGATAAATATTTTTAAACTTGTGTTAGTTAACTTTCTTAAAGGTGAAGGACATTTATATAAAAAGGAAACAGCCTAATTTATAGTAACAAAAATATAAGTGATCTGGAAATTTTATTAAAATTTTCTAATTTTAGCTATTGTTTTATAACGAAACGATTTTAAAATGTTTGGTAAATATTTCTACAAACAAAAAAAACTAAGTTATATTTACCCAAATATTTCTTTCCGTGTATGATTAGAAATTCTCTCTCACACACATTTTTTTGTTTTTTTCTCTTTAAAATTTAACACTTTTTCATAACAAATCTAACTAGATTTTTTTAATTTTTCATATTTGCACACATTTCCAATTTGAAAAGTTGAAGAAGTTTTTAAACAAAACTTAAATTTTATATTGACTTTGTGTAATTTTTAGCTAGTTATTATATTTTATTTTTTAAAAACAATTTTAAATCAACAATTTTAAGCGGCATTATATTAATAATTTTTAATGTATGCTTTGATAATAATATATGCAAAACTATATACAGTTATCTCTTTCTCTCTTGTGGCCCAAGAAGTATAATAAATACATGAAAATAATTAAAACAGAGTGAAGAAAATCTAGGCGAGGCTTTTTGTTGTAGATTTTTATGCACACATTTACAACTAGTTTATTCTTTTTCTCTTATTATTACTTTTAATCATCTCAATATGGAAAAAAGCCGATATGTTTTGTCAACGTAATCGTTTGTCACCACTCAAATAAAATTGTAAATGAGCTCATTCGCTGCAAAAAGTTCGGTACGTAAGCTACGTTTTGTGTGTGGTTTAAGTGTTATTGGCATTAAAAAAAGAAATTTTAATATTGTTATATTTATTAAAAAACAAAAATTATCGCTTTTAAAGTAAATTAACCTCAATTTATAAGATATTGTAAAGTGAAATAATAAAATAAATACGTGAAATAAAAAACCACTCGCAAGATAAAAAAATTAAAAGAAAGGTAGAGGAAGAAGCAGAAAAACCGGTGGACGTTCTTTTATCTATCGTTTCGTTTTGAAATTTATTCATTGTCTTTGTCATTTTATCTGGTATTTCTTACAACCACAAATATAAAAGATTTTTTATAAAAAAATCTAAAACAAAAAAAAAGGTGCTTAAAAATATTTAAAACCTACTTGTTCAAAGTAAAACAAGTGCTAAAGTCATAAATTGTTTATACATATATACCTTAAATAATAAAAGGAATAAAACAAAAATGACCACCAACATTCCACAAGGCGCTTTATTAGATGTGCTGAAGAAGAAAATGCGTCAGACCAAAGAAGAAATGGAAAAATATAAAGACGAATGTGAAGAATATCACAAACGCTTACAATTAGAAGTTGTAAGACGAGAGGAAGTAAGTTTTACTAATTAATACCTTGTTATTAGTGAGATGCTCCAAAATTAATAACCATAAAAGAAAATATACTTCAGGTGGTTTTTACTATTAAAAATTTATCCAAAAAGTTCTTTTTTATGAAAGAACATAATCTTGATGTATTTTGAAATAGTTTTTATTTTCTTCTGTTTCTATTTTTCACGTTTTGCCACAATGAGAGACAAGGATAACTATATATAATGAATAGTTGCAAGAAAAATACTGCTCAAGAGATTTTTTTAATTAAGAGTATTAAACTCTCTTTTGTTTTTGCCTTTCTTGTAAGCACGGCTGCCAGATTTGACGATCTTTCTGTAAAAATGATTGCTCAAGGCGAATTCATTGACCAGGTGGAGTTCACAGCACAGCTGATCTACTTTTTTCTTGCATAAATCGAGGCTGGTTTGTCAAATTTGTTTATGTTTACATATCTATTTTGACACATCAACCAATTAAAATCACAACAAAAACAAAATTTTTCTTCGCCGCAAATTATTTGTTGTAAAATCGCAAACACCTTGTTATCAATTTGCCTTGGAATTGCTTGATCTTCAAAATATTACAACCCATTGTTGCCAAGTCAAATTCAGAAAGTCACTGTAAATCCAAATATATTTACCCTAAATTTGTTCTAGATCAAAAACAAAAAACCCTTAAAGAAGTTATTTAGTTTTTTTATAACTATTTTATAACTTTGGATTAAATTTTTAAAATGGCTAAAAAATCCAACTAAAAACATTGTCAAATCCAAAGTTAAGAAATTTTTTTCACCCTAAATTTTCTTAACAATTTGTTTACCCAAAAATTAACCTAAACGCAAAAAATAACTATAAATTAAGGGTGAAAACCCATAGCTTGGTAACAGTGCTGCAACCTAAATTAAATAAAATTAAAGTAATAAAAAAAATAATAAGGAAAAAATAGGTACTTCTATCGATAAGTTCAGAGAATTTGTAGTTAAAAATAAAAAGGCCTCATTTGTACAAGAATAAACGAACTATTACGTACAAATTTATTTGGCAGCCCTGATTGTAAGAGTGTTTTCTATGAAACGGGTGTTCTGTTAAAAGAAATTCTTACAAACAAAACCAGTCAAAATTTATAAAATTAGATAAATTTATTTTAAAGTTATATATTTTGTTTATTACTTTATGCTTTTTTCTTTTTTTTGCATTTCACTGAAAAGGTATATTTTAATTCTTTATTATGCTATTGGGGGTGTTTGTTGTGTACGTTTTATACTTGACACTTAACTAATTTTTTTTGTATGACCATATAATCAAAGTCGCCAGCCAGCTTATTCATTAAAAAAAGTAAAACAAATTCTTTACCTTTTACGGCCTTTTGTTAAGTTTGTTTTTATGTATTATGAGTCGGTTATAGATTAAACCAAATCATGTTTGTATTGGGTACACAAAAAGTTCAGCAATTTTTTTTTATTTTTTATTTCATTATGTTATTATTCTCCCTAATTGTTTTATTTTGCTTTGTTTTTGATAAATGTTGCTAAAATTACAAAATTGTTGTTGTTAATCTTTAGTAGTAGTGAAAAGAAATTTAAAAATTAATATGAAAATTTTGTAATTGTAACAACAAATTGTTATAGGTATAAATTTTTTTTTAGTTTATACCTACCTATTCAAGAAGTTAATTACTTTTATTGATATCTTTAAAATAGGTATATGCAAGGAAACATTTCTCAAAGAATTATACCTATGTATGTATTTTATTTGTATTTTTAAACGAAAGCAAAAGCTTTCCAAATTAAAAGAAATAGGTACATGAAAGCGGGTCGAAGGCTAATTTTTTTTTTTTTTAGCAGGAAACCTAATCCTAACGAATTAAGGAATTTATCTATTAAAGTTAAAAACGCCTGTTAGGAGTTAAAAGTTAAAACTAATAAAATAAAAAAAAAATTTGTAAATTTAAATAGGTAGGTATAAACTTTAAGTAATGTAGGGTATATATGTATGTACATAGGTATGTGTGTTAGCAATTTATGTAAGAGATAAACAAACAATTGCTTTTTTTGACGGAGTAACTACTTATTTTTTTTATTTATTTAAATTTATTTATTATTATTAAGAGAAGAATAATTAAAGAAATATAATTAAATTGGTTGACACTTTATTTTTAATAATCTCGATGCAGCTTAAATTGTTACATACTGTAAAATCGGCTCTTATTTTTTACTTTTTAATGAAAATGTCGCACTCGTCACATTTTATAACAGGTTTTCCTCAAGCAAAATTTGTTTTTTGTAGAAATAATGAATCAAATACGATTAAGAACACTTTCAACTACCAGAAAACCCGTTCTCAAAGTATTTCACACAACTCGATCTTAAAGTCTTAAATTTTTTCAAACCCAAATATATAAGGTCACACCCACCCAGTCTTCAAGTGATTATCGTGAGAAAATATTATGTTCTTGCTCAAATACACCATCCTTGAAAATTATAGCATTTTTTCAAACCAAAATTTTGAATTGTTTGAGGTACATATGTATAAGCAAAAATGTGAGCAAATTGGTCACACACGTCACAATGCAATTGCCCATATGCAATTTTTAATTTGCTCTGCATAAAAATATATGCTAAAACATATAATCTTAGGAATGCTTTGGACTCCGAACTAAAATAAAATCGGAGCTAATAAGGATGCGAAATTTGAAATTTATTTATTTTAAAATACTTCTTAATTATTTTAAAAATCTAGTCATCATTTAACGTTTGAAGTCTTACCATTCGTTGAATTCACAGTCTTTTTTAATTTAAATTAGGAAACTGAAATAAAACCAAATTTTTTGTAAAATGGTTACACACGATAAAGCAGAATTGTTTAGGTTTTTATAGATTCAAAATATTTGTTCCTAATAATATACATGTATTTTGCAGGTATATGTATGTATATATTTTACATGCAAAATAACATTGAGACAAAATTATGGCCAGCACTTTGTTGCTCATCAAAAACAAAAATGTATGTAACAGACAAAAGCAGAATAAAAAAAAATAATTGAATTAATTGTATCATAAATAATAATACGTGCAATACAAACAAAAATTATTCTAAAATATTTATTTGACGTTACGAAATGTGCACATAAAAACATGTGTTTATATGTACGTACCTTAATCAATTTAGGTATGTTTTTGGAGCTTTTTTTATTTTGGTATTTTATACATTTGCAAGGTTAAATAAGACTTTTAATTGTAAAAAGTTAAATGTTAAGTTCAGTATGTTTATTGTGACCTGTAGTGTTACCACATATCCGTTTTTTATATCTATAATGTAATTTCATTTCGACGTTTGTACCATTTTAGTTATCATATACCTATGACCCTATCGAATCTAGATTAGAAATAATGGCATAGTCGTTTTGAGTTTTTTGATACCGTCTAGCAAATACGCCAATTTTAAAGGAATAGCGCTATTGTCGTTTGTGTGTCGAATTTGACAAATTTGGACGCAACAACGTCGGCACAATAAGGCCGAGCAATCTATATAATCTAGACAAAAATAAACTCTTTTAAAAAATCCACTACACATTCATGCTTTTGTTGATATGTGCATACATTGTTTTGAATTTTGGCTACAAATTGGGTATTTTTAAAAGTGGAAATCAAGGCATATTCATATAAGAGAGTCGTTCACTTACTCTTCATTTTTTTTATATGAAGTTTGACACCAAAATTGAAAAATTTTTCGAGTTTAGTGTCAAACTCCATGTAAAAAAAATTAAGAGTAAGAGAACGACTCTCTTAATTTTTTTAATGCGACCACCTTATATGAATATGCCTTGGTGGAAATCTATAATTTTGTATGTATATAATATGATGTACATAATTCCTAGTCAATAAATAAATTTAAAATTTTTTAATGACTAAATAAACTTTGTTTTGCATTTAAGGTGGCAACTCAAAATTATAAAAATGATCATCTGTTCTTTTTCCAAACATACATATGTATATACATACTTACACACCTGCCTTCTTTACGTGTACCTCAAAACACTACTAGTGCAAAAACTGTTGTTTTAAAATTGATACCAACTGACACTTCACTCCTCTTTTTTGTTTACGACATTTCATTTTAAACAAAAACAAACCAACACATTAAACTACATATTTGAATTTATATTAGGTTAGGTTCATTGTTTTTGAGTAAACTCATTTATAAATACTTTCTACCCTAACATAATGTCAGCTTGTTATAATGGTGACGTAATCTTGTGCTAGTACTTTTGAGCGGACTTTTTTTTATGAAATTGTTATTGTATACTGAATTTCTAATAGTATTTTTTTTAACGAAAAATAATCAAATTCTTTTAATACATATTTGCATAAATTTATTGCCATCTTGATGCGTTAAGTCAATAAGAGGGAATTTATAACTAAATTAAATACTCCAAAGGGGGGCGATGTGATCATATTAATGCTGTTTATAACTCTAACCAAAATATTGATAAAAATATTTCAACCTAAAGCACTTTTGATTTCTAATATAACTAAACATACCTTAAAACCTTTAACAACTTAAAATTAAAAGGAAAAATTTATTTCAGTATATTTTCAATTGACTAAAGGAAGGAGCCCACTTTCTTTCCAATGTACCGATTTTTGTTAAGCTTTGTTTCACTAAAAGTGTTTCAGATAGAGTTTCATATCACTTATTGTGTGAACATGAAATGGTGCTTATTATTTTAACTGCAGTGTGGCTGTAATATAAACAGTCAAGCAAGAAACTGTTTGAAGCGAAATGCTGACTTTAGTCTGACAGATATGTGCCAAAGTAAAAAAACAGATACAACGTCCAAAATTTTTAGCAGAGAACATTTTGCACCTAGTGCTTAATTTTATAATGTAAGTAAGGTAATGCCATTAAGATAAGTTCTCAGATCTTTTTATAGAAATCGTGTTCTATAGTCCGATATCTGTAATAATCTTGGGGAACAATTTTGAAAATATGTAGTTATTTCACATGAAAGATTCTTGAGAGGATGAGTTGCTAAAAACGGCCAAATATGGAATAGTACACAATATAAAAATGTTAAACTTATAGTAGTCCTCAAAGGTGGGGTGTCACAAAGCCATAGGACATAAAGCCATATGGCATTAGGTCCCATTTCGTTAAGACATAAGGGCATATGCTATTAAGTCTTTATAATGGGACTTAACGCCATACATTTTTTTCTGAAAATGAGACATAAAGCAATTTTGGATTTTTTAAATCATAAATTTCATAGATAAATAGGCATATTTAGTGAAATAAAGCATTTGTAACGCAAAACATCAAATGGGACATATAACCATAATGGCTTTATGTCCTATTTAACTAAAATTGGCATGAGACTTAAGGCCATATCAAAACTATGGCTTTATGTCCGTTTAGATTGAGACATAAAGCCATTATGGCTTTGCGTCCTATGGCTTTACGACACCCCACCGTCCTCAAATGTAGTAAACCTTTAAAAATTTAGGCTTTTTATAAACTTAATTTTGCTGTAAAAAATTTTTAAAAACTATTTTTTTTAATATACATATGTATCCGGCTTACTAAGTCAAAAACCTGTTAAATATTAGTCGATTTGGTTTATAAGTGTTTACAGCTTTAAGCCTATAAAGCACGATAATGTGATCGCATCCCACCGATTTATTTAGTATTTTTGTTTTAGCCGATATGGGCCAATTATTTCACTTTTGAAAAAACAAATTATAAAAATCGACACACATCGTACAATTTGTACCGATAATGGAATCCTAGCTTTACAAAAGCTTTTTTTACTAAAAATTTTAACTTAGCTTTTTTTTTGGCTGTTAGAAGAAATCCACAATTGACCCGTTTTGTTTCTTTAAGTCTGGCTTAAGGTTGCCCAAAGCTTGGGCTTTTTGGTTTCTTTTAGACTTTTACTTTTTCAAAATTTTTCACTGCGAAAAGTTGGAGTTTTTTGTTACCCTAAAAAAACCTCCCACTTTGTGTTAAAAAAGCCTGTTAAAAATTAGGGATTTTTAAATATACCAGCAAGCGTGAGAGTTTTAATAAAATTACCTATAGGTATGTATTTTGAAATGTTTAAGTTTCCATAACTTTTTAATGCAAAGAGATGGCATCACCTGCTTTAAAACACTCGTAATAGGGCGTCCCAATTTGAATTAGTTGGTTTTCATATATACAACCAAGCGCGGGAATTTCTAGGAAGTATGGTTTGCAAATTTCATGTTTAAAAGTTGGTACAAACCAATTTATGTATGAAATTTTAATTTGTGTTACTAAATACGAAAGCGTAATTAAAATGCAGAATATGGCCCATTGATTTAAAATTCTAGTGCTTGGCAATACTTTTTATTCTTATTATAGCTGCACACCATGGTGGAATAATAAGGTGAACTCGTCCCTACAACAACAACTTCCTGCAAAAATTAAACATGTAGTTTGTTGTTGCTAAAATCTCGCTAAGTGGCCAAAAATGTTGCTATCACACATACACACAGTATTTACAACCATTATATAACATAAAAAATTTGCCAAGCTAAGATAGAAAACATATGGCGGAAATAAAAGTTAGCTAATCAGTTGCTCCTACCTTGTTCAATGTACCTTGCTATACACTTTGCAATGTGTTAATGCAAACCGAAAATACCAAAATGTTTTAATATACTTGAAACCTCGAATGAAACACGAAATGCAATAAAACATGCCTGGTTGCATAAACATGTTGCAAAGTGTGTACCTACCATTGTTTTAGTTAAGGTATTGGTTTTAAAATGGCATTAGCCAGAATGTACAAGTCCTATTGCGTTTAATAAAAAAATGTTTGCATACTTTTTTTTAAATAAATATGAAAAAAGAAAAAGGCATAGTTCTCTTTTTTTAAGTTTTCTTTTACAGCTCTTACTACACTGGATAACAAAACAAGGATACGAATTTTGTAATTTTTTTCTTATTTAATAAAAAGAGAGCATTTTAAACCCAGCTTATAGGTCAAAACCACAAACAAAACATTGGGCTTCCATTTTAGGCTACATGAAACTAGAATGTATATTTTCTTTGAAAATTAAAAATATTTTTTTTGGAGCATATATTTGAGTTTATGAATTAAGTATAAGACTTAAGGTTTACATTAAGGCTAATCTATTATATAAAAAGACAAAAATATTTATTTGTTTTATTATTTGAAAACATTTTTTAGGCTGAATCTGAAGTTGCTGCTTTAAATCGTCGCATTCAATTGCTTGAAGAAGACTTGGAACGTTCAGAAGAACGTTTGGGTTCCGCCACAGCTAAACTTTCTGAAGCTTCCCAAGCTGCTGATGAAAGTGAACGGTTAGTATTCTATTTCAATACAAACTGTATTGAAATATTTCTTTTTTATTATTTTTATTATATTTACTTTAAATTTATATACTTTTTATATATAAAAAAAACTTTGACAAAAAATCATTTTAAGTTTAATCTTTAAGTTATCGGTGAAGGTGTATACATACATTTATTTATGTATGTTTATGTTTATTTGGGATAAATTAAATAATTTTAGGCCAGCGAGAGTAATAATGATTTAAATTTATATGCTTATATGTATATGTGTAATCAAACAAAAATTAGGATACGAAAGGCTCTTGAAAATCGCACAAATATGGAAGATGACAGAGTAGCTGTTTTGGAAGCCCAATTGGCACAGGCTAAATTAATTGCCGAAGAAGCCGATAAGAAATATGAAGAGGTATTATAATAATATTTCACATGTTTTGTTTTAGGGTATTAGGGTTTTTAGTTTCTTAAAAAATACATTTTTTTTTAAAGTTTATATTGAGGTTAGGTACAACTGGGTAATGCTCTCTTTTTTCATGTGTAATCATCAAAGGTAAAAAGATCATAAAAATGTAAAATGCTTAGTTTTAATTAGTTTTAAGTTTATTTTTTATCGAAAATTGTATTGCAAACTAACTTTTTTATAAAATACCAACTTTCATTTTTAGTTGGTTTGTGAAAAATAGAGTTTCATTATTTTAAAATTTTGTTACCACTGTTGTTATAAGTCAATTATATGTATTTGTACGTATATATTAAGTATTAAGTATTAGGCATGCAACAATTTGTATACATAAATGCTAATGTTCATTTTTTTTTATTCGTATTCCTTGAGAATGTTAAAAAAAATGCTTTAAGTAGTAGTTCATTAGATAAATTTTATCCTTTTGTTATATGACCTCAGCTATTGTAGTGTTTGCACAAACTTAGAACTGCAAACTGATTCCCTTATTTTGTGTTAAAATAAATTTATCTTCAAAAATTTGTTTAAGAGATTGTTGCACACCTAAGTTATAAGTGTTTTTCCTTTTTAAGGACACAATTATGAACGTATTTTTATATATCAAATGTTAAATTTCTGTTTATAATGAAAGTGCTGTAGTTGATTTATATGTTTAGGTGGTAAAAGAGCACATTTTCCAATTTTATTTAGGTCAAGCAAACTTGTATCACACATTCAACGACCTACAACAAAATACCTTAATCATGTAATCGTGAAAGCTAATTTGATCCTCGTCAGCGACTCTGGTTAGTCTGAGTCGTTTTATTATAACTTTTTTCTACCTAGAGAATTATTTCTTTTTCCAACTATGTATTTTATCTTTCTCTATATAGATGAACCGAATGAGCGGACCCAAATAAGCTGTATTTTTAACGGCTTCCTTTTCTATCATATTCTTGCACAACTTAAAAAAATCTAAATTGCCTCAATCCCATTTTTTATTATGTATTATTTTGCAGTGTGCTGTAGGAGCCCTATTATACACATTAAAAGCAAATCAATGACCATCCTATTCTATTTTCCCAAATATGTCTTATGTAATGCAAAGATCTTTGCTTCCCTAGACCCTTTTTTCTATCAGTCTGTAATAGAAGCTCTTCAATTATTTGCCTTAACACCTTTAGCGGCGGTTTTTCAATCCTGGGCTTTAAATCTTTTTCGTCTAGTCAGCAAATTTATGAAGGCGTCTTTTCCGTTTACTTGTCCTAAGTTTATCACATTTTACAGATTTTTTTACAGGCTCTTTGCTGTCCTAACCCAGCCTACAAAAATCTCAATTTCATGTGCTTGCTTTACTATGAGAGCCCTGTTCAAACATCTTGCTTATACCAAAAAACAGAGGAGTGCCCGCCCTATTTAGTTGGTTTACCTAAGGATAGGTTAGGTTACAAGAAAAAAGATCCCGGGTATCTTTTAATAATACCAATAAAAAGACCAATAAATACTTCTGTGTTAACCAATTTTCAAGGTAAAAGAAAGACATCTTTGAATCTTGACCAGAATTTTCTTATAACAGATTTTTCTACCGCCTTTTGCCACAGAGTGCATTCATATGTTAAAATGGGTTTTACAACCGTTGTGTAATTCAAGTTTTCCATCTTTGGTTGTATAGAAGGGGTTTATATCCTTGATTCTTTCCTGTGAATTCCTCTTCCATGATAGTTTTTCCAAGACATTTAGCCTTACATGCTAGTTTTAACTTCACCTCATTTAACGTATGGCTTTTAAAAGCCCCGACTCTTCACTTCTTGATGAAGAGGACTAGCTCCGTTTTGCCAGGATTCACAACCAACGCGTTTCTTGGTGCCCACAAAAAAAGTGGACATAACGCTGATTATAGTAGCTCCCCGACCGTTGGAGAAACTTTTCCTTGATCAGAATGACCACATCGTCTGCATATGCAATGATTTTTTTTTCTTACGGCATCAAACTTTCTCAATATACTGTTGACCGTGAGAAGCAACAAAAAAGGTAAAGGAACCCCTCTTCTGGTGTTTCCCTGATGACTTCTCCCCTACAATACATGTCTTAGCCTAGAAACTGTTCTCAAGCATCGAGGCTATCCATCTAAAAAGTCTTTGACTTTTAGGTTTCTAAGAGAATCATCTATTGGCTCTATCTTTACATTGTTAAATGCTCCTTGTATATCCAAGAGCGTATATTTCCTATCATGCAGGATCTGTTCTGTGTAGCCAACCAGATTATGTAACGCACTTAACAGATTTTTTGAGGTTAAGAAAATTAAGCGCCACCAATCGTGTATCGATCAATACAATCCCTCAGATGAAGATATTTAAGTCTTTTTAACGTCAGACGATGGACTGATGGGTCTAACATCCTTCGGTTTAAAATGATTCTACCAGACTTGGATGTATTAATTACCCTTACCTTTTTACACCTTTTGGATATATCGTTGAAGATGTCATGCTCTAAAAACGAAAAAAAAACAGGCGAAAAATTAATTCGGGCCCTGAGATTTACAGGTCTCGAAGATATTAACAGCTCCCATTTCACGTTTTCATTTTTCACCAGTTTCTTCACTTTTTCTATTTTCATACCATACTCAACAGCCCTACCGCCAGGAAATTGTCTTTCCATTTGTTGTTCTAGAATCTCTGAACTATATTGAGTCCATGAGACATTTGTTCTTTGGATACATCCCGTTACCGCTGATAGGTAGGTGCATTGTTAATCCCTTCAGAAAGAAAAGTAAAATACTGAAATGCAAAAAGAAGAAAGAAAAGTTAGTGTCCCATTTTTAACCCCTATGGGAAGTTTTCTGTTACCCAGCCATCCAGACCTTACCACCAGACACCTTGCACAGCCCATAGTAAAAGTTTTCCCATGCCTTCCTCGTCCCAAAAACTTGCAAAAATCTAGCGCATTTTCATCCCATTTACTGCTTCTATATCTAAAATCGTAGTGCCCTTCTCCCGATTTGACTTAGAAGCAAGTTATTACCCACTTTATCCCCAAGTCTGCGCCACAGAAGTCTAGAGATTTCGCAATAAGCCTTGCCTCTCCAGGTGTGCCCTACCTTAGCCAAGGTCCATGTGTCAATCCACCCAAAATAAATGTTTAGCGTTGGCCTTACCAGCTTACACCTCAGCTCAAATTTCTGGATTTATTTATTTCCTGCAAGCTTGTCGCCAATACCCTAGTAATCGATTCCTTGCTAAAAGCAACAATTTCTTCTACCAGAACAACCCTCCCAATGTGGGTTCCCATTATATAAACACCAACACTCCTTTAGATTTGATCATACTAGATTCGTGACTAAACCGCAAATCCCTTATTAAGTTATTTAATAAGCCCACTGAACTCGGCCTTTTTTAAAACTCATAATTAGGAGTAATTCAGCCTTATTTTGGTTGGCATTGGCGTAGTCTAGTAAGTTTTTTGGTACCGTCTAACAAATAAGCCAATGTTAAATGAATAGCACCCTTGTCGTTTTTGTCTCGAGATCAACAATATTAGACACGACAACGCCAAATACAATAAGGCTGCATATTATTTCTAGGGGTTCCTTTTTTAAAGCAAAAAGTTGTTTAATATCTATTAAAATTATATATGTATGTAACTACATATATATCAATTTGAAATAAAAAAAATGTGCTCTTTTCACGTGAAACATATAAATCTTTAGAGAAAATGGCTTAAGATTTTAGTTTAAAAGTTTTGCAAAATTTTTTTGTTTTCCTCCGTCAACTTTTTTTGGATGCTGTACACAAAATACAACTCTGTTCTACTGTATATTCAACCATGTGAATGGCAATTAATTACAATCAACCAAATATCTATTACTACCGACGACAACCTCTGCTGCGCACCAAACCAAACAAAACACTCAAATTATTGTCATTGTTTTATGTAAATGTATGTGTGTGTGTGTTAAATGTTGCCCTTATCCTTCGTAAATGTTTTTCATCTCTTGTGGACGATGAATGACACAACATCTAAATGGCCGAAATGGTTTATCTATTGCAATATACTCTGCTATTAATCTTGGATGTCTTCTATGGGCAATAAAAAACGACAATGAAACAATTAAACAACAACATAAACATACAAAAACACACAGTGCTCGCAAGATCCTTGAGAATCGCGCCCTTGCCGATGAAGAACGCATGGACGCTCTTGAGAATCAATTGAAGGAAGCTCGTTTCCTTGCTGAGGAGGCTGACAAGAAATACGATGAGGTGCAAATTATAACCAATTTAAAACATTTTCTAATTGCCGATGCTAGTTGTTCATCATCTACCAACAATAATAACAATAATGATGCAAATCAAGATGATGCTACTTTAACTACTAATACAAATTCAGATTCACAATGTCGTCCTTCAACTTTTAATACTAAAATGACTAATAAGATTTCCATAGACTCAGAAATGGTTGTATCACCAACACCAACTCCTGATAGTTTACAACAAACTTGATTAGTTTTTAAAATTTTCCATTTTAAAACATATTCATTACAGTTTGCTTTACTGCAATCTGCATTTTAAGAAAAAAATAACGAAAGAAACATAATCTTTGTTTCAAATTCGAAATGAAACGAAAAAAACGATCATTTGCCTGATTTGGTAATGGTATTCTATTCGCACTCGTACATGTTGTGTAAGATACTCTTATGTGGTGTTTTTCGGAGCAGAGTAGTGATCGTCCTGGCACGATTTATATGTATTTTAATATTGTAAACAAAAACAAAATACACATAAATCGTCTTAAGACGAACACTACTCGGATTTGAAAAACAGTACATTAGTATTAGAGTTTGTTTAGAAAAAAATTATACATACATCATGTGCATGCATGAGCATGTCTTTACCTGTTGTAAAGTTTGTAAAGAAAGAAATTTATAGGAAAAGAGAAAAATAATTAAAAAAAATACTTAAAAAATGGAATGAAATAAAAAATCCGAAAGAGAATTTTTAAGGCACAACTTATGGCATTCGAAATCAATCAAAATTTTTTCAATATCATAGGAGTTTTATAATCTTTTGTTTAACAATTTTTTAATTGCGATTACCCTTGAATGCAAAAATTTGCCGCTTAGATGTTTGTGAAAATAAAAGGAGTTGGTTTCTTAAGACTAAAAAACAACAATAATTAAAAATACTTCCTATTTATGTATACTTATGTATATATACATTGTTAACATATTGAAAACTTGTGCTGCTTAAAAATAAAAGAGAAAAAAAAATCCAAAAAATGTTATTAATAAAGATTTTGTAAAATTAATGAAATTTTTTTTTATCTCTTAATTGTATCTTGATAACACAACACATTGTTAACCACTGTTTTATACATACTTAGTTATATTTGATTAAAAATTTTTAAAACTTGGAAAGAAAATATGTATTCGTAAAAATGAAAACAAAGCCTTAAAAATTGAAAAGCAATTAAAATTATTTTTAGATTCCTACATGAGGTTTCCAAATCAAATAAAATCAAAAACTTTAAAAAGCCTTAAAGTGCTTGGCACTTCTATTACACAATAGTTTATATTTTGTTTAAATTAAATAAAAAATTTAATTATTATTATTTTTTGTTAATTAATATTTACAAAACACATAAATATTTATATGTACATATCTTTGTATACTTATTAAATTTGAAATGTCCATTTTTAATTTATATTTCAATACATATATTTTTTAATATATTTTTTTTCTGCTAAAGTGTATATTTTAATTTAATTTTTGAAAATAATTATAATTGTCTGGCTTTACATAAATATTTATTTTTAGCTTTTTTTTTAAATCTTTTTTTTTTCCTTTAACTTTAGTTTACATTTATTTTTTTGTCTATAAACTAAAATAATAATTAAATTATACAGAAATTATTTAAATAAAGATTTCAACATGATCTTATAATGAAAAAGCAAAAAATATATAACGAATTTGTATTATTTTTTTAAAACACATGGTGGATTACACAACAGAAAGAGAAAGAGAGTTTTAGTAAGTTTAAAAAATGGAGAGAGCTATAACAAATGTTCTTGAGAGTTCTTTTTTAAGGGAATTTTACTTTTTTACTGACATATTTCAGAGATTAAAATTTTGGAGTTATTCAAAAAAATCGTATTTAATTTTGAAGCAAAAAAGTATAAAATAATTTAAGACAAATTTTTTTAAATTGTTAAGCAGGCAACCAAAGATATGCAAAATCGTATTGTTTTCGTCGCATTAACCTATAATGCTGTCTGTAATTCGTCCCTTTCAGAACCTTTGCAAAATTTTGGCATCGATTCGTTAGGGCATATTTTTGCAAATTTCGCATATAACAGCATATTTTGCCATATATTTTCTTAAGAGCATATTTTTTTGTAAAATTTGAATTTTTTATATCTAATTTGGAAAAACCTAATAAAATAACTTTAGAGTGTTCATTGATTGCCTCCTTCTGCAGGTTGTTGTTTATTTATTTTTTTTTTATTTTGAAGCGAAACCCTATTATTATTACCCGTTTCAAGATTTTCGTATTAATTTGTAAGGGCATATTTTTGCATATAATGGCATATTTTTCCTTTTAGAAGCATAGTATTTTGTAAGACCCATTTTAAAGCAATTTTTTTCATATTTAAAAAAACTGAACAAAAAATTTTTCGATTGTTTATTGTTACGTTTTGTACTGTTTATATTAGAGCGAACCCATTTTGGTTTTCTGATTTGAATCAAAATCGATACCCGATTAGTTTTAAGACCGTTTAATTAACATTTTTTCAACAGCATTTAGTCTTACCCTTTTTAATTTTTCGCAGTAAAAGCGTACCCATTATGCATTAAATACATTTAAGCTACAAGAACACAAAAACACACAAACACAAAAATTTGATTGCTACATTTGTGTCCGTATGGCTGCTACTGAAATATTTACTAGACTACCACTACAAAATAAACATATGAGCAATATGACTTTCAGTGGTGCCATCTAAAGTCTTTTTGTATTGTTTCAGCTGTATTTTTTGCATCTTACCGTACTGGCAGAACTAATCTGTTAACTGTCGCGTATAAAAATAGAAATTAGTTTAATTTCGACCACGCCACAAAATTAGCATTGACAGCAACCCGTAGTCATGTTGCCTTGTAGCTATTAAAAAAATTATTCTCATAAGCACACGTGTATTTTTTTTTGACTGGTTGTGTTCGGTAGCCTGAAGTATTGCCCTCAGTCATATGTAAAAAAATCCGAGAATCATCATTCAATCAGACTCTTCCTCAGAAGTAGACTTCTTTTAGTGAGACACGTACAGTGCCAAGTTAAATATGTGTTCCATCGTCTTCACCTTTTGCCCATCTTTACAGAAGTGTTTGAAATTGAGCAGTTCCAGCTGCCATTTTGTAATAAAGTATATTTCTTCTAAGTGATCGGTCAGGGAATCTTTTAGCAAAACTGCTTCATTCTACAAAAAAAAAAACAAATTTAATTTTTTTTGACGATATTGCCAGGGTTGATTTACCAGAAATACATACTGGAAAGACCAATGAGTTGACTACCAGTTTAGCTTCTAACTCAGCTGCTCTAGGTGCTTGCTTTTAGTAGGCCCTGTCTCCTGTTGATTTTTGGGCTAATCAGGTTTCTTTAGCTGGTTTGTACGGAAATATTTTGCATTGATTGCTAATATTCCTTTGTTTCTCCTTTTAGCTTTTCGGGACAGAAAACTTAGAAGTATTCTGTACTTTCAACTTGATAACTCTAACTTAATAACTCAAAAAGGGGATGAAGAGTGCTGTATCTATCTTATTGCCGTAAGGTCCTCGAAGACAAAATTGCCTTAAAAACTAAATCCCTTTTTTGATAGGGATTCACAGAGAAGAGACTGAATTGTTTTTTTTTTTTCTTTACGTCAGTCTCGGTCGTTCTTCATAATTTCCTGAAATCGTTTGATATACATATTTGAGAAAAACACGGCTGAAGCTTTCGATTCGCTTGCATTATCTAGAAATTATTAATTACATTATCTATTCAAACGTAAAAAGTGGAAATAATTAAAAGATGAAATTTATATACAGTATAATGCATAACATAAACAACAATTCTGCATCGTCAAATTCAAAAAATTTCTTTTTGAATTATGTCTTTGTTTGAATTAATGAACGATACCTTTACCCTATTACAATTCTAAATTGCGTTAACATTCTGTTATTAAAAGAGGGGCACATCCATTTGGCAACCCTACCTGTGCTTACATTAAGCTACCTAGTGATGCCAGATATTTTTGCGGAAAATGCTCTAATATATACGACTTGAGAATTGCAAATTTTTTAATGCAAATAAAATATGTACTTAAAAATTTGAATTTCTAACCACAATGAACTTTTATCTCCAATTTCTGTTTTGTAGCCTTTTTTAATAAAATTAAAAGCTCTTCTAATTATGCTTTTTATAATAAAATTCATTAAAGATGAATTAATGGACAAGGAATTACATTAAAATGTGTGTCGGAATATTTAGGAATATATAGTGAAGATATTATAAGTATATCGCCAATGTTGCTAATATTAAGAAAACTACCACCTGATATAGTCGTCCTAGTGTTATCTTTTCAAAAAGGAGATAAAATGATTTCGAATATGATAACTTCTTGAAGTCTTTCGATTTTTCCATTCTTTAGGTATTTTTATCTTACGGTTAACTAAATTCTTCTTCTTTGTCTTGTCCTGTGCAAGAGCGAGAGTTTTCCATCCTCGTAAAGAGTCCTGAGGCCAAATCGCCGCATTCGATTCGAATCGTAATTGAAAAATTCTTATTGGAGTTCCTCTATTAAAACCATTGACAGCTCGATCAATCGAGTAAAATTTCGATTCAAATCGAATGCGACGATTTGGCCCCTGATGTTCAAACAGCCTTTTTTGAAACGTTCTTAAATGCGAATACTCTTTTGAATTTTTTATTTGAAGAGGTTTCTTAAATACTGTGTCTAAACACAAGTTGCTTCCTCTTAAGCTTACCACCAAAGTGGGAAAATGTACGTTACCCCATGGGAGGCTTTTTTTCTTGGTTTGTCAGAGTTGCTTCAATACTTGAAAGAAAAAAATCGTTAAGTGAAGCCTGACATTCCTTGTCAGACTAAGCGCTGGTGTCGGCCTCCTGTTAGCTTGTGGGTAGTACCTTTGACTTTTGAGTGTTCCTCTGCCACCATCCTTGTTGCACTATCCTGCCTTAAGAGTGCAGTAATCTTACCGACACCATTTCCCCAACACGTCAGTTTGGCCCAACAGAATTAGCTTCTGATTGACGTTGTCTTATGCTATACCGGTTGCTATAACAGTTGGACCCCGGTCAAAGGTGATCGTAGGTATGAGTCTTCTAAGTTTGTTAAAAAACAAGAATTGGTTCTGGATTTTACCGAGTTTAAGGTGATCAATTCCGCTACCTTGAAAGCTAACTTAACTGTGAACAGAATCAAGATCAAAGCGTAGTCAATGTACAAAACTATACATCTTACAAAAACATTGGAACGCTATTCTTACACCTCTTTTCTATAATTGAAATCTTACATTCAATTTTCAAAGAAAAATTTTGTGGGGATATAAACATGAAAATAACTTTAGGGCAGCGATATACACAAGATGGGCCAAAAGAAATGATCTGATGTTGCTTGCGATGCGTTTGTCGGGCGACAGGCAGCAGCTGATGCATGGACTGGACTTTGGACGGGAACATGCGCAGGTCTTTGACCAAAATTCGTCTTAGGGACAACCAGCTGCTAGCTAATTGCGAGGCACGGCGACTGGTCGATGTTTCTGGCGACAGCTCGACATCCTCGCCAACAGCGGCGATATTTTTGGCAGAACGGGCGCTCCGGTGCCGATCACTCTTAGCAGCGTTTCGTGTGTTCTCTTACACTTCAAGGTTGGTGGCCAAACGCCTCAGTTTTTGCGCAGTCGGTGCCAGATGACCGGGGAATCGGCGACGGAATTCGCGTAGCGCCAACATCACAGAGGAATTGTTACGCAAAAAAATAGGAACGTTTATCCCGCGTTCTTGAGGATATTATCGCTTGTTCAATAGTATTTTATATCTGTCTAGTTCACAAATGTCAAAACAGATTTGACATTGGCCACTATTTGCAAAAATAAAAGCATCTTCCAATAGGTTGATTTCTTTTGGCCCACCTTGTACATACATAAGCACGTCACAGAATAGCAAATAATTGCATACAAAGTTACATTTATCTAATTTATCTTTAAAAAAGAAAAACAATTACAATTTGTTTAACAATTTGCAATGCGGCGACATTTTTACTTTAATATTAAAATGTTTTAAATAAACATTTGAATTCTTTTGTTTTTTTTTTCATAATCAGGTATGTGATGAAAAATGATTTAGATATAAAATCAATCTAAAAGCGACAAACGTTGTGATGTGTTTAAAAATGTCGTTTTGTAAAAGTCGTTTTCCATTTTCATTTTGTTCCTACTGAAAAGTGATTTTTTGGCATGTGATAAAAAACGACAACATCGATTTAAAGTTGATTTCAAACCTACGTTGGTGTATGTGTCATTTTACGTTTTACTTATTTAAATTTTAACATGTAAGTAAATTTTTTGGTTAAAAACTCTTTTAAATTAAATAAATGTATTTAAATATTTTTAAACATTGATTTTAAGGGGCAAGCATAAAAATTCTCAACAGGACAATGCATTAATTGAGTTTATGCAAGCTCATGCGGATATAGCCAGAGGATTTACTAAAGGTGACAGGATAGAAGTGGAAAGCTTATGGAAGGATTTGGTAATTGAACTAAATAGCTTGGGTCCTCCAATACACGACTTAACTGGGTGGAAAAAGGTGTGGTTAAATAAAGTTATTTTACTTAAAATATGTATATATTTAGTATGGTTTTCTACAGGTATGGACATGCTGGAAAGCGTCAATAAAAAAGAAAATTTCTTTAAACAAAAAAGAAGTCCTTACAACAGGTGGTGGTCCATACAACCAAATATATATATCAAAACAAGAGGAGGCTATAGGTAAAATATGTGGGTTGTACACAATTGTAGATGGCATTAAAAATGCAGCGTGTGCGGGTGATGAAAGCCAAAGTGGTTCGTCATCATCAGAAGAAAATTTTAACGTCCAGTCAAAAACATCGAATCACATATCTACAGGAGTCAAGAGAAAGTCAGATGACGGAGAAGCATTAGATTCCAATCCTGGTCCATCAAAAAGACTATTTCAACCCAATAGAAAATCCGGTGATAATTTTAAAGAAAATTTAAAAGAATACATTAAAAATGACATTAAGAATGGAAAGGAATTATCCAATTCTTTGGAAAACTTTGTTGATTTGTTTCAAAAAACCAATGAAAATTTGGATATTATTGGCAAAAATATTAGACGTGTGTACAAGTCTGTCGAAAACTTAGCCACTGACCTTACCAAAGAACTTAAACGTCATAACAAAGAAATCGAAAATGCTGCAATTGAAAAAAATAGACTTAAAAAGTTAGATTTAGAAATAAAAAGAAAACAACTTGAACTGGAGCAACTGAAAAGTAAATATTCATCAAAATAGTTGTTTTAAAATATGAATAAGATTTTTTTTTTATTAATTTTTTATTTAAAAAACATAAAATAAAATACATTTTAAATTCACATTTGTTTATAACATTTCATTTAAACTTTCTGCAATGCTGTTTCTTATATTAATAGCATTGTTTTGAAGGATTGAATCCCCTTGTTGTTGTTCTGCTATATCATCTTCTACATTGCTACCTCCTTCTTCCTGAGCTACTGTGTGTTGAACTTTGAGCATGTTGCAAAGATTGTGCAAAGCGCAACATATATTAATGATTTGCACCGCTTTTGTTGGAGTATACCAAAGAGTTCGATACAAACATCTAAATCGGCTCTTTAATACTCCGATCGTTCTTTCTACGACATTTCTTCCCGAAGCATGTTTTTTGTTATACCTTTGCTGACAAGCAGTAGCAGGAGTTCTAAATGGTGTCATAACAAATGGCTCTAAAGCGTATCCTGAATCAGCTAGCAACCACGACCCACGATCTCCATTTTCGTACTTGGCCATAAAATAATTTCGAGCTCTGCTCATATCCCATATAAACGCGTCGTGACTTGATCCAGGCCTTGTAGCATCAACAGCTTTAATGTTCATGGCATAATCACAAATCTGTAAAATAAAAATATGTTAAAGCTTTGACATACTAACATATGAAATGCATTGTATAAATAGACGTACAACCATAGCATTTATGCTGTAGTTACCCTTCCTGTTAAAATAAAGATATTCCTCATTAGACGGTCTTTTAATTGAAATATGTGTACCGTCTATGCACCCAACGACACCTGGAATACCGTATTTGTCAAAAAAAATTTTTTTGGATTTCTTTACATCTTCTTCGCTTGTTTTCAGTTTAATGAAACTTCGGCACATTTTCCTTTCCAATACTGGCAGTAATTTGGATATGATTTTTGAAACTGTGGTACGGTGCATTGAAATGTTTGCATCGCACCCTATACCTCTTTGGAAGCCACCTTCAGCAAAAAAGCGAAGTGCAGCTGCCAACTGCAAAGTAAGTGGAATGGATGAATTTTCAACTACGTGCCCAATTTTATTTATTACGATTAAAAACCCTTCCTTGTTTAATCTAAAGCTTTCAATAAATCTGTACAGAAAGTTAAAACAAAATAGATACGTTTTACACTTAAATTAAACTTACATATCTTCCGGCAAGTCCAACGGATTTGAGCCATCCCTCAGTTGTCTTCTCCTCACATTTTCGGCTTTATGCTCCTCTTCAAAACAAAGTAAAGTTGCTGCCACTACAAACGCCATTGCTTTTAACTAATACACAATTTCACAATTTACACAATTTTTAAAATCACAATTTATTTTACACAATTTATTAGTAAAGAAACAGCAAAAACAGGCCGATACAAATAAATCGGCGGCATTAATTTGGCCGATATTGAAAGGCGGCAGCTTAGCAAATTTTAAACGGCGATTGGTAAAATTTGTTAAAGGAGTTTCTAAAACATTTAAAATTTGCCCTACAAATATGCAAGTTCAAACTGAACAATCACACACCAAAAATCTCCTTGTTTGTTTTTTTTTACCGTTTGCAAAAATCATAAGTACATATATTCGTTATTAGGAATCTTGCTTCGTTCTGAATATGACCAAATCGATAGAAATTTTTTGTACTTGCGATTTATGATGCAACGATTACAATGCAAACAAATAAAGCAAAAACTAAATGTTATATATTTTTGTACATATTTTTAACAGTTTTAGCAGCAGCTGAATCAACGTTTGCAGAAATATATTTCGCTTGCTCAATATAAAAAGGTTGTATGTGCAAACTCAAAAATGTAAGGAAAACTATCTTTTTCCATATGTTTGTTTCTGAACTCTGACTCACTTTTAAAATAATTTTAACTTTTCATAAATTTTTAAATTGACACAAGTCGGCAGCGGCTCGACTTAAAAAAATAAAATGCCTGCGGCTAGCCGTTCATTTTTAGGCGATCGGCTTGGTGCTCTCAAACACAGTGTTGCTTTTGTGCAATAGTTACACTTTTACAAACAAACGATGTGGAATTAAACAAAAGTGGTAATTGAAAACAATCAAAATTCGTCACATCTATATCGTTTTTCAAATTGAAATTACTTTTTAAAACGATCATTTTTCATCACATACCTGAATATAAATAATGACGTCAACTTTTTTGATTGAAAAGTAAATAGGGACTTTTGTCAATAACAATGAAAAATTGGCAAATATGTAATTGATTTCTATTAAGGTGATGATTATCTTTTTATTACAACTAAAAAATAAAATTTGGATTATCAAAAACCAATAATGTGTTATGTATCTTATTCCAAAAAAAATTTAAATATTTGTATTTTGCATTTTTCACATATTTCTTTAAACAATCATCGCAGTCTTGTTTATTTTAAATGAATCATGGATATTTGAAGTATGTAGGTAAAATATCACTTGATAACTGACTGACTGGCAGTATGTACTTATGTGTTTAAAAGAAAGCTGGGCCGGTTTTTTTGCTTAAATATTTTCATGTTTAGTTTGTATAAATTTATGCAAAAAAAAAGTTGTACATACATATGTGCATTTAAATCTTTAACATGCATATGTTAAAATGTGTATGAACAGCATTTGCTTATGAATGATTGACCACCAACAACAGTTTTGAACAACTCTCTGTGAAGATTTGTACATATGAATGAAGTTTTATTGCCAAGCCAGCACCTTTACTTATTTTTACAGCCAAAGTTAGTAATGATTGAATGATTCATTTGCATTATATAAAATTTCGCTTATATATGTACATATTTCACTTGCCCCCTCACACAAAATAGCTTAAAATTTACAATAAATTTTTTCTATTTGTAATATACATACTGGAAATCTTAATAGAAATAAAACAACTTACAGATATAATTTTTAAATAGAACAAGACATATAATGTCAATACTTTCTGGTTTAAAATTAAGTCAAATTCATATACAGGAATTATAAAATTAAAAACATTTTCAAGATTTTCAACATTTTAATTTAATTAGTTTCTTTTTTCCTCTGCACTAGAAATAGAAATGAAGGAGTATGATAATTAACTTACGGAATGTGTATCCACAGTAAACTCGCTAAAGCATGTACTTATGGTTTCATGTACTACTTTCTATTTAAAGTTTGTTTAGTTTACACGACAACAGACACACCCAAAAAATATAAGTTTGTATTCTATATTGACAAAAATAATATTTTTAAAAATATTTTATTACCAGAAGATTTTAGTTTTCAGTTTTATTTAGAAGTCAATGATCAATTTCGAAAGGATTTGACCTTACAAACATGTGAAATGTTATCGAACAATTTTTAATTTAGAAACTGATTTCAAATATTTATTTAAAAATCTTCAATTAAGAACTTTTTATACGAACTCTAAAAGTTTTTAATTTTTCCACAACCTTTACTCAATTCGAATGTTTACATTATTGAGAGTTGACTGCATACACCTTTTTCACATTATTGTTGTTGTTTCCAAATTAATTTGTAGATCAGTACAGGTCTTTTGCTCTATTTTTTAATAATTAAACATGACAAGCTGTTAAAATGTTTATTGATATAAATTTAAAAAAAAATTAATTGACGAATTATTTAATCCTTGGAAATGCTTAAAAAACTCAATAGAATTTTTCTGGGGCGGTGTTACCCTCCATGCAATCCAGACAGGTACAAGTAGGTACGCACAGACAAATGTATTATAATGTGTTAAGTTGTAAAAGTGGTTGCTTTTTCTGTTGCGTTTTAAATAGGCAGTTAACACTTGCAGTGGTTGCCAAAATATTAAATATTTGGAAACTAAAATTGACAACTTGCCGTCTTTGTTCTTATTTGGCGCATGGCACATTTATTAAATATATATGATTAATATGTTCTATTTTGAAACCAGTAATCCAATTTTCGGTATCCCGATTTTATTGTTAGATCATAAGTTCCAATCGTTTCTTATATCCATAATTTTACAGTTTACTGAACATCGTTTTGCCTTATTATTTACTTTTTGCGATATTTACATTAAAAAAACGTAAACCAAAGCGCAAATATACCATAAAACTGATTAGATGTCAGCTGAAATGCAAAACTACGTAACTAACAAAAAATCCCAAATCAATATTGTATTTGAGTATATTTAATTAAAAAGCACATGGCAATAAAGATTGCTTAAACTTACACAAAAACTTAAAACAGAATGCCAAAAAAAAAAATAACAGTTTACAAGCACTGCCCATTGTTTTTTAGAAAATATGTTTGTTTCTTCTGTAAAATTTAAAACAATAGCGTACAGTAATGAAAAAACCCAAAAAATTTGTTTGCAAAAAACAAATGCACCTTCTAGCCGTTTTTCAAGAAACGAAAATTGTCAAATGCGGCAAAAACACTTTTTGTTTTTCTTTAGTATAATCTTAATTAATTTGTATATGTTGTTTCCAAATCACTTTGTTGTGCCGTTTGGCAAATAAGAACTTACACCATGATCTGTAATATAAATTAGGCATCTGTCATCTCAACTGCCATAACATTAACGACACTTCAAGCTTTTAAAATTGCTATCGCAAGTTTCTTGTGCATAAAATTTTAAATTTATTTTATGGACTAATTTTGTAACTTCAGTTGTCAAAAATATATAACGGGTAGCAAGTTGTCAGTGTAGTTTTAGCTGCCGTTTGAGTAAGCATCTGAATTGGGTTTTTATACATAATCGACATATAAACTAAAACTATTATTTTATCAGACCGTCACTACTAGCTTTCTTCCTAAACTTTTTTTATATTTAAAAATCTAACAACATTAAGCAACTTAAACGAAATCGAATGAACACTCCTCAAATCGAAATAAAAAATGATCCCGTATGAAGATATTACATATCTTAACTTAAAAAAAGCTTGTTTCTGCCATCTGGCAGCCTTGTCTAAGTTTAAGCTGCATTTTAGCAGAGCTGGATATTCTACATACTGGTATCACCTTAAAAACTTAAAAAAATATGAGAAAAAACTTAATTTTTGTTATAATTGTCGGCAGAAAATAAAAAAAAGTTCGTTTGAATAATATAAAAAACATGATCACAAATGCAAAAACTTGACAAATTACGCAAAAACTTAATTTTTATCGTGTTTTGCCAACAATTAAAAAAAAAATTCCTTTCAAAGGTATTGTAAAAATGCGACAGTTTTTTTAATGATATTTTTCGTAATAGATTCTTTCATTATTTAAATTGTATGTTTGTATATGTATGTGGGATATATTCACATTATGAATTTTCAACGTAATTAGTCATAATAAGTTGGAATTTTAACAAACTTATAAGAGGCTTCAAACTTATAAGAGGCTTGAAGTCTACGTTAAGTAAGAGTAATGGATTTTAATTAGACAAAGACTTATCCAATTGCAGATACGAGTTATATTAAATGTCAGTAAAGAAGTAAAGAATTTATAAAGTAAATATGTATAAATATTGACAAATATGTATATCTGATTCAAACTCTCAAGAACAATTTTAAGAAATATTTGAAACAGCAAACTCTACTTTTTCTTTCAGCTTAAAAAATAATACAATAACTCGATATATTTAAAATTTTTTATAAAATCTATGGAATTTTAAGGTTATTTTTAAAATATGAAGCACAAGTTTTCAGTAAATATGTTTAATTATGTATGCATACATTTTTTTAAAGATTCTAAAAATAATATTTTGTGTATACGTTAAAATCATAAGCATCATCAACACATCTAAGAAGCTGCAAAAAAAAAAACAAAAAAATACTTCTACTAATGCTATTAACCAAACGGCTACTGCTGGCTGCAACCTCAAAATGCCATGACGTATTTTCCAATGTTGTTTCTTAAATGCTTTAACATTCCTACTACAACAGATACCATTGATTGTTGCCAATAAATAAAAAAGAATGCTCGTGTTTTTGTTAATGTTTTCTGGATAATGTTAACTTATTTATGCGCTTTAAACTGCTCACCTGGAAAAAAATTTTCTTGTTCATTTAATAAAATATTTTTATTTTCCTTTTCCCCACCTTCTTTTACCCATCATATGCCGCGCGTAATTTAATCAATATAATGAATATGTGAATATTTGTTACTTATTTTACACATATGAATATTAAAAGGTTGCCCGTAAATTGGCCATGGTTGAAGCTGATTTGGAACGTGCTGAAGAACGTGCCGAACAAGGAGAAAAGTATGTTATTTACTTTAAACTTTAATGTTTAAGTGTTAAAAGGTGTTAATTGTTGACGTTTAAGCCTGGTTTAATAAGTTAATTGTTAATTTGTACAGCAAAAACCTAACCTCAAAACAAAATTAGCTAGCTAGTTTTTAAAAATACCTATATTAGCAACTTGTTTTTGTTGTAAAAAATGTGAATAATTTGTTGTAGTTTATAGCTAAACAGCATGTTTATGAATGAATAACTTTGTAAAAAGCCCAACATTTCATAAAACTTTGTAAGAAAGTTGTACAAACCAAACAAAAATCATTCACATTTTTAGCCATAATTCAAGTTCAATACATATTTTATTTAATATTTTCGTAAATAATTGTTAATGCAAAATTTATATATATTTTTTTTGATATTTTTTAATGCTTTCCTAACTAAAAAAACGTTTCAAAAATATATTTGAAACTGCGTTAACCATTTAAATTCCGCTCCTGTGTGCTGCCCGTGCTAACCTATTTCACCTAAACAAAAACAATTTGCTGTTATTATTTGTCCATGTATTTAATGTGATGCCTGCCTTGCCGTTATGTTTAAATAAAAAAACTAACATAAAATGCCAAAATCTAAAAAGGTGGCCAGAAAACTAGTCCTCATGGAACAAGACTTAGAACGTTCTGAGGAAAAAGTTGAACTTGCTGAAAGGTTTGTTTTTTAACTAATTAATTTTATTCGCAAACAAAAAATGCTTATTTTTGTTCAGGACTAATTAAAAACACATAAGAATGTTAAAATATTTTTGTTATCAAATGCAGAACAAAAATTGCAAAGTTTCCACCATAAATTTAAAATATTTTTAAGGTTTTTTGCTCATTTTTTTTTCTAAAAGCAAAGGTTAAACAAATTTAATAAATTTTTTACGATTTTCCTTTTTTCTGCTCAAAACAAAAGTATTTTAATTTTTTTTTTATGTTTGGATTAAGATTTTTAAATCTCCAGAAAAAATTTTTAACAAATCTTTTAAATTTTCTTAGCAAAATCGTTGAACTTGAAGAAGAACTCCGCGTCGTTGGTAACAACTTGAAATCCCTTGAAGTTTCAGAGGAAAAGGTCAGTATGCAATTTTCAAAATAAACTTGTAAATAAACAAAATTTATTTTTACCTGATAATTATATGTTAAACTATATATAATAACTCTTTGGTAAAGTCTTGAATTAAAAGTGGAAAATATTTAGAAATTTTAAAGAAAGCCTAAAAAAAAATTGGCTACCAGTGTGATTAAGTATAGCAACTTTTATTTTTCGCCGTTAAGCTATAATTTTCCCAAAATCAAATGCTGTAAATTAAGTATAAGCATTCTGACACTAATGGCCAGTTTTTAAGACAAATATTTATAATTCAGTTTTTTCCTGGCTATTTTTTTTTTTTGTTAAAACTCAAAAGCAACTTAGGTGGCCAGCCAACCTTGTTTATGTGCTCAGGATAAGAGAACAGGTGCTTACTCGCGTTTTTCATTATTTGTTGTAATTTTACAGCTGTTTTTAAGGTGAATTTCCGGTTGTGTTTTGCTATTTTGTAACGTTGCCACATTTTAATACAGGACAAACACCTCAATTAATGTATAACTGAAAAATGTAATCTAAATTTTACCCTTTTTTAAACATTATTTAAATTAAACTTTATTCGTATTTTAATACGAATATCAATAAATGACCATTAGTGGTCCACAATGTGTTTTTAACGTCCAAAGATATCATGAGGTAAATCGAATGTTAAAGCAGAACATAATAAGTTCAGTCTTTTGATTTCCTTTCAAAAAGGAAAAGAACTTCAAGCTTATTAATTTTTTAGTAGTGTTGCCATATTTGACAATTTTTTTACTTAAAGTGTTTCAAATATTACCGCAATTAATTTTAGATTTTACATAAAGATTTTATTTATATTCATTATTATCTCTGAATAACTTTATTTTTTATTATTTCCATACTCCTTATAAATAAAAAACACTCATCTATCTATTCCTATATAAACAATATAACAAAAACAAAAAAACGTCTTTAAAACCCTAAATAAACTTTGTATATTACAACAATATATATCCTACCCAACAAAACGAAACCATTTGTTTACCCCCAATCCACATCTAAACATTTGCGCTGTAAACCACAACAACAATAAATAGGCTAACCAACGCGAGGAAGAATACAAGAACCAAATCAAGACCTTGAACACCCGTCTCAAGGAGGTATATATAATAAAAACGAAACATCAAACAAAATCACTTTTCTTATATAAAAAAAAATAAAAGAAAAGCTGATTTGTAAGATAAAAAAGTAACAACTTCCCAAAAAAAAAAGAAACACTTCTATTCACATAGCTGCCCAAAACGAATGAACGAATGATTTTTAAAAAGTATTGCATTGCAAACAACTATAGAACCAGTTTATTTTTCTATAACAAAATAATATTGGTTCTCCCAAAGTCTAGGGGTTTGGTTTAAATGTTCTAACAAAAAAAAATTTGTTTTTATTGTTGTTGGCTCAAAGAAGAAAAAGATATGAAAATATGTTGAAAATTAACGCACAAAACCGTTAAACATTTCTTTTATTATTGCTTAAAAATATTAACTTTTATTTCACTATTTTTTTCTTATTAAACGTTTTTATCTTTACTTTTACTTTTAATTTTTCATTAATCTATTTTATCTTCATATTATTATGTTATATATAAAATATTTATAAAACTTTATAAAATATCTACCGATGCTCTCTTTTATTTCAAAATTCTTTTGTTTTCTTTTAATGAATATAATTTTATATATTTTTATTTATTTTCATATTTTGTTTGCTGCTTGAAAAATAAAAATTGTTTGCAAATTTGTAATTTATAAATTTACAAATAAATTTTTAATGCATTTGGCACAAAAAATACTGCTTGTGGTCGCAACTTCCTAATTATATGCATGTTTACGTTAAATAATTAACCTTTAATTGTTTAAATACAAATTTACACTGCTGCCACCAAAATATATTTGTTAAATGTGCTGTTATTGTGTAAAACCCCTTAAAACTACAAAATCAACCAAATCACCCACTATCATCACCGTAACCTTTAATGAAATATTTTTTTCTGTAAATGTGTTATTATTTGACGTTTAACAAATAAAAATAAAAAGGCCACACAAAAAGAGGAAACTTTTGAAACACAAATAAGAGTTTTGGATCATCAGTTAAAAGAGGTATCAATTAAAACAAATTTAAATAAATATTATAAAAGAGTATATATATGTATGTGTGGTGTGTGGAATTTTAGCAAATAAGTTATGTAGAAAATTAATAATATGGTAATGGTGGAGGTTTCTATAATAAATTTTAGAAGTCTTTTAAGAAATCAAAGAAACTGCTAAAAAAATTATACATAACTAGGTTTGTTAGCAGTCTCAAGTGAATGCCATTGTTAATAAAATATATATTTCGAGAAGTTCGATATAAAGTTTGTTTTTATTAATAAATAAAAAAACTTTGCATTTGGCTTACTATATATAAAAAAAAATTAAAAGTTAATTATACATACATATGTATGTAAAAAAGAATTCAAAATTAAAATTTTATAAACAAACCTGCTAAAATTTTTAAGTGAATGCTGAGCTATGCATTTATAAATAGCTAAAAGCTTTCAATTCGGTAGCCGGCCAAATTACAAATTAAGAAAATGATATTTTTCCTTGTGGCACAAAACGGTCCGTACATTGGGGAAAATGTCAAACAGTTGTCTTTTGGCCATAAAACGTGTTTTATGTTTCTCTGTGCTACTGTTTGGTATATTTTTGCAAAAGCTCAAATTAATTTTTAAAAAAAAATTGAGCTTTAAGCCACTAAACGCTTTTATGTTTTTAATATGCCCTTCACATAAGTGATCTGTTTGTAATTTCTTTAATATCAATCTGCGACCCCATAAAGTTTATATTGCTTTGGTCCTTATAGATAGGGAAGTCGATTTAGCGTAGTAAGTGTTCTTTTCCTTAAAATTTTTACATAAAAACATCTAAAACTGCGCTGGAATTGTCCCACACGGGTCCAATGTATTACCGACTCCCATTAATTTTTCCTCACGAACATTTCTGTGGAACATTCTTACCCCCTATCTCCACCCACTAACAGGATTGCCACACAAAGTATGATTTATTTTGATTTTTATTAAACAGCTCACAGCTTCCAGGGTGCTCCTACAAGGGTCAAATATATGACCCATCCCAATTGATTTTTCCTCCCAAACATTTTTGTGAAACATACTTACCCCCTATCTCCTGCCGCTTACAGGATTGTCATACACAATTTGAAAAAATTTGTGCAAAAACCACTACAACTTTACCGGAGTCACCCTTAGAGCAATAAAATGTATCACAGACCCCCATTAGTTTTCCCTCCTATTAGAACATGCTTACCCCCTGTCACCTTTATCTAAGGAGGTTGCCATACAAAATTTACAAAAATTATGTAAAAAAACGCCCATAACTTCCCCAGAGTCGGCCTTAGAGAAATAAAGTGTGCGACCGATCCCCATTAGTTTCTTCTCCCAAACATATTTATAGAACGTACTTACCCCCTGTCGTGAGAGGATGAATTTTTTTTGAATTCGCCTTGATACTACGTTATTTTTGTGCCTTGATACAACCTCAGAAAAACTTAAAAGTCTAAACAAAATCATGGCACAATAATTAGGTGATTGACATAAGGCGAGTGTCAGCTCAAGAGTAGTTTCTCTAGTGAAGCCACCTATACAATTCCACCATGACAAAATGTAGATTTTGAAATTCATACAGTAATTAATTTAATTTTTTATTAGTTAAAGCTTAGTAAAAAAAATCAAAGACTTAAACTAGTGCTGCATTTTTAAAACTTAATCGAAATCCTAGCAACTCAGTTGAAAACCCTCCAACTTCCTTATAATATTATATCAAAAGCTATAACTATACTAGTTTGATTATTGGCCCTTATCCTTAATAAAAATCAAAAGTAAAAAATATGAAAAGAAAATATTAAATTGCACAAATTGTTATTCTCAATTTTAATAAAAAAAATGTACATACAAATATTTTAAAATTATTTAAGTTTTTTTCTTTAAAATTATTTGATATTTTCTTTTAAATATTGTATTTTGAACAATAAAAAATAACCATCACACGGGCCCAAGTCATGATACAGAAACATGAGTATTTTTAACATTAAAAAATCAAGTTAAATAAAAATGCAATATCCCTTGATAAATTATGTAAAAGAACATAGGGAAAAACATATTCGAACGTTGCGAGAAAACATGTACACTTTTCCTGATTATAAAATTGAAAACAACTTTTTGTGCATTACTTGCAAGAAAACTTTTTAATTAAGAAGAAAGTAATCAGTAATTTGTAGAAGGAATGTCAAAAGGAATGCATTTAAAATCTAATTAAAAACTTAATTTTTATAATTGGTCTTGCGATATAATTAAAATAAATAAAAATCGGTAGTTGTTTTGTAAAGAAAAATCAATTACGAAAAAAAAATACTCATGTCTTCTTTATACATTACTTTAGGCCCGTGAAGCTCAAAGTCTTGTCGAGCAGGAAATCAAAAAACAAAAAGAATTATTAGAAATTGTAAGTTTATATGTGGTTTGACTTAAAAAACGAATAAAAAAATTTTAAATATTTTTGTTAGTAGTTAAAACTAGAGCTCATATTAAATAATTTTTATAGGATTTTTGACTTATCCCTTTTTTAACTTTAACTTCTTAAGTAGACAATTTGTCTAATTGTGCGAAAATGGAACCAACTATTTAGTAAAACAGTCCAGTAAAGTATGACAAAATAATACTTAATATTTTTATGTTTTTAAAACCATAATTTTTAATAATAATGTTAAATTTTAATGTCCATATTCACAATACTTATAGTAGGTTTATCAAGGGCTTATTTAACCGATATCTTTTTGATAAATGTAAAATAAGTCCTAAATAAAACTACAATACATGTGATGAATATGGGCATAAGTATTTTTTTAATAATTATTTACTAATTTTATAAAGCATGCTTTAATTATTATCTGCTTTAAATTACTTTAGGTTATTTGTTAATAAGAAATTACACGGTCGTATACAAAACTATTCTTAATTTTGCCTTTAACTCTACAATTGTTGTCCAAAACTATGGCAACAAACGTGCGTTAAAAAGCTTTTTTGTCTCACAGCTGCTCATATGTATTTTATAGCGCTGCCACACCTGTACAAATTTAGGGCTGTAAGAACTGTATAGACAATGTATATGAATCAATTAAAAACTAAAGTTCTTGCGAAAACTTTGAAAATATTTGTTATTTATCATGCCCAAAAACTTATATGCATGTGTGTACCAAAAATTTTAAATAATAAGCCTAGACTATTTATTTTAAATATGATGCAGTTTTCGATACAATCTAAGGGAATTTTATTTAATAAATTTGGTTTTTCATACGACCGTATAATCTTTAGTTTATTTTGTATGTCAAGAAAAAATTTTAAAGTTTTAATTAAAAAAAATAATAATATGCTTATGCCTTTTTACTTACTAAATTGTTGCAAGAAATTTATTTTTTATTATTTTTAATTTGATAAAAAAAAATCTCTAATATTAATATACTTTATTTTTATTGCTTATATTAATATGTATGCATGGCTTAAGTTTGTTTTCATAAATTATTTTTAAAACTAAAAATCAAAACAAAAAAATTTGGAAATCAAACATATTTATGTTTAACAATGGTTTTGGTAGTAAAAATAATTTTAATTAAATATTTTGGGAAGTTTATGTTATTTTTCAAATTAAAAAAAACTTTAAGCAAAATAAAGACAATTAAAAACATGAGTAATATTAAAAACCTTAAATAAATCGTTTTAAATGTAAAACTAAAAATGAAAAATATACTCAAAATGAAATGTTAAGTGAGATTCTCCATGTTTTTACTTTGCTTAAAGTTGTGCATACTTCATTTTAATTATTATAAACACTTATACAATTTTTTTCTTTAACCTTCCCTCTACGTAAAGGCTGAAGCTCGTGCTGAATTCGCCGAACGTTCCGTTCAAAAATTGCAAAAAGAAGTTGACAGGCTTGAAGGTAAGATTTTTTTATATACATATTTTTTTTTATTAAGTATATGATTATGCAAGGCTAATTTTTGACCTTATATAATTCGACTGTATTATTAAATTAAATTAAAAAAAGAAAGAAATATTAAACTAGAAAATAGAAATCAAGAAATCCGGTATCTCTTATAGAAATCGATCGTACATACAAGCTTTTTAAATGATTTTCATTTGGAGACTCTTAATTAAGACATGTTCGGTATATTATTCAACATCCGGAAAATCCGGTAAATGCTGGAAAGTGGAGTAGTAAATATTTAACCGACGCGATATTTTCCTTGCATGTCCAGTAATCACTATTCACAACTACCCCAATCCGGTGGGTGCTTAATGTCTCCTTAAAGCAGTCAATAATCCTTTTTCTAAGTCCTAGTGTTGAGTCAATTACTTCTTCTTGCTTGTTTAATTTTGTCTTTATTGCGTCTAAAGGCTATGGGGTTTTTAAGTCAACTGACGGAATTTTCCTGCAGGGATTATCTGTCAATTTTCGATAACCCCCTTTTAGCCAAACACTTCAATGATGTGTACTTGATAATGTATAGTAACCTAAGACTACTATGTAAGAGAAGGTTCTCTTCTGTCATTAGCCTGTGCGTGAATATGTTAACATCCTAAGTCAAACATTTGCTTTTAACTAGTATAAGCATTCTGTGTTTGGCTAGGAGCCCCGCTAAACAGGATTTTTGATCAGACATCAGTGCATTATTAACAGATTTGGCTAACACTAGGCATACGGTCGAATTATTTATTCTAAAAAGTAATAATTATTTTTTCATTTTTATTATTTTTTTTTTGCATAAATAATAATTATTTTTAAATTTATATTAAAGTCAAATGTAAAAAAATAATTGTTACTTTTTTCAATTTTTTTTAATAATTGAAAATATAACAAACATTTTTGCAAAATAAAAATCAAAAAATAAATATTATTTCCTAAAAATAAAAATCAAAAAATAAGGAAAAAACAAAAAAAAAAAAACTTGAAGCCCAGTCTAATACCATGAAGATTGTGTACTTCACTTGACTTTCTAAGGTTTCTTTGTAAATGCTTTTTTCATTGAAAATTCGAAAATAATTATTATATACAGTTCCTGTTTATATCAATTTTTTAATTAGGTGGCAACTTTTGTGCCATTGGTTATAAAATTTTAGGAGTCAAAAATTAGCCTTAATATTTTAAGAAAGTAGGGATTTCTGGTAAACCAATTTTTTTTTATTAAAAATATTTTAAATCAAATTTTTATTTAATAAAAAAGTAGGAAAAATTGAAATTTATCCTTTTGTTAAATGTATTAAATCAAAAGTGTGTAATTATTTGAAAAAAATATTACCTTTTATTTTTTATTCCTTATTAGTGTATTTTGTGTTTTTTTTCATTTGTTTTATTTTTTATTAATTTTATTTTTTGTTTTTATTTTTTATTTTATAAAAAACGCTTAAATAAAAATATTTGCCTGCCTGTTTGCCTGTAAAAAACACATTGTTTTTTGTTGTTTACTAAAAATAACTGCTCAAAACCAAACAAAACATCCTGCGTTATATGTGTGTGCGTGCGTACTTCTGTACTTTTGCTGAGCTGCCTAATATTTGCTAACACTTACAAACAAAAAAAAATAAAATTACTATATATTAATAAAGATGACTTGATAAACGAACGTTCCAAAAATAAATTATTACAAGAGGAAATGGAAGCTACTCTGCATGATATTCAAAATATGTGAAAACACTTAAATTATTTATATTAAAATAATTATAACAACAACAACAAGAACTACAAAACTACAACACTAGCCTACACTTTAGGGATTCATTTAATTTTCATTTATAATTATTTTCAAAACAAAACAAAATTAAATGGATCCTTGCCTTTTTGTAATGTGAAAAAGAAAACTATATTTAATGAAAATGCAGCGCAAAACTTAAATTCCCAATTCTTTTAAAGAGATTTATTAAAATTGTTTACTTTAAAAATTCCACTGTAATGCCTCTTTATATACAGAAAAAGAAATTAAAAAAAATTAAACATTCCACCTTAATCTTAACCATTTTTAGTATTTGCCAGTATTTTTATTATTTTTTCTTATATATATTTTCCAAAAAAATATCGCAAAAAAAGGTTTTTTTCTTTCCTCTTTTTGTTTTGGTTGAGATTTGTATGTATTTTTTTTGTATTATTTTTTTAATGTTGTTAAAAATACAGTTCCATTTTTATTTCATTGTGTAATACTTTTTAAGTCATTCAAATTTTTTTTTAAATCAAAATTTTTTCCAAACAACATTTTTTCCCAAAAATGCAACTATCATTATTTACTTTCACAGGGAAAAGTAATTAAACCGTTTAAAACTTTATAGCATTCCTTTTTAAGCCAATTGTTTTCTTAAGAAAACAAATATACATAAATAAAAAAAAATTGATTTTTATAATTAAAACAAATATACTTCAAAAATATATTTCTTTAAAAATATATTTCTAAAGTTATTAAAATAGTAATTATATTGCATAAATAATATAAAAGCATTAAAAAAAGACAATATAGTTCTATGTTTATTATTTACAACTTCTTTTTTTTAATTATTATTTATATATGTATGTATAACTATTATTTACAAAAATAAACTACAAACAAATATGAAAACAATCAAAAATGAAACAAATTTCGCTGCAATTTGCACAAAAAAATAAAAATATTTTTAAAAAACAAACAAATTAATTTTTATTTACTTATTTATACCATACTGGACCGCAGCTGCCATCTATTAGAGAAAAAGACAAAACATGAAAAGTGAAGTTAGCTGCATTAAATTAATAAAAATAAAAAATTGGGTTGCCAGCTTAGTGTAATAAAGGCAAAATTGGAAGATTTTTGTAAATTTTTGCAAGAAATTTCTTTAGTTATGTTTTTTAATTTTTGTTTTTGTTTTAATAAATACCCATTTTTTTTTAAATTTGAGCAATGAGCATAAAATAGCCGCGGATTTATTTCGTTTCTGAGGTACCTATGTGGTGGATTGATTAAACGTCATATGCGTAAATTTTGTTTATTTAAAAATCCATTAAGACAAAATTAAGTCTCATCGCTAAAAAAATTAAAGCAATCGTCTTTAAGTAGCGCAAATCGATTTCTGACTATTGAAGTAAATTTGGATTATTTGAAAGCGCAGTTCGAAAGTCATTTTATTATTATTCATAAATGTCAAAAAATAAGCGCAATATGACAGTCCGTTGACAGTTACCCATTTCGTAAATTTTATCAGGCTTAAAAAACAAACCATTTATACAAAATATAATTTCAATATATTTAATTATTGATAATTTTGTTATTTAAGCTTATCTTTGTTAGATACAGAAAAAATATTCTGAAACAATTTATTTTAATTTCCATTGTGGATTACAGCAAATACAACAAAAACAAACAGCTAGCTTGCTTTTTTTAATAAATTCGTGGTTAATTTATTTTTGTCTTTTGTTCTGTTTTTACGTCTTCGTGTTTTAAATAAAATTCCTTTCCAGCTCGCATCCTTTCAAAATTAAAAAATTAAAAGGATTTTCCAATTTAAAGTGTATCTATATTTAAAAATAACTAATCCTTTTACTTTCTTATCTAATAAACAATTTTTTTTATTTTAATTTTAATTTTTGAATTTGTTGAAAACATGCTACGCTCCTGCCTTAACAATAAATGTTAACCAATTAACTTTATTATATTAAAAAAAAAAATACAACTGCCATCCAATCCTTAAATTTGTGACACCCCTGACCGACCACATATTTTTTGTAAACCTCAACCCGGAAATAAATAAATTTCATTCCCTGCTGCAGATGAAATTATATTGGAAAAAGAACATTATGCTTTAATTAATGACAGTTTGGATCTTACATTTGTTGAATTAATGGGAATGACACCATTCTATACGGATCGTAATCCCAAACCACCAACACCCAAGCTGCCAACACCAACAGCGGAAGAAGTAGCTGCTGCCACCGAAGCTTTAGCAGCTGAGGAAGACAAAGCTGATGCTGAGGCAGCGGGTGGGGATGAAGTTTCTGCGGTTACAATAGATGGCGCTCATGTCGATGGTGCAGCTTCTGAGGTAGTTCCTACCCCACCTAAGGAACCAACACCTCCTCCACCACCACCGCCACCATTTGAATATGCCATTGATTTGCCACCAGAGGGCGCTGAGGTACCATATGTTAAAAACTTCGAACCAGGACCAGTAACGGAGGCTGCACCCGCCGCTGAAGGCGTTCCAACAGATGAAGGTGCTCAAACAGCTGAAGGCGCTTCTGTTACTTTGTCTGCAGAAGGTGTACCATTAGCTGAGGGAACTGCACCAGCTGATGGTGTTGCTCCTCGTGCTGAGAGTACACCTGCTCCAGCAACGTCTGAGGGTGAGCCTGCTTCTACAGAAGCTATAACAGCTGAAACACCAACTGTAATTGCTGAGGCTGCAGCTCCGCCATCTTAAAAAATGCCTTATTTTTTTAAACATAGTATATATCTGTGACCTACCTGCGCTTAAAAACTGTGAATAATGATCTAAATAATATTATGTACTTTATAGACGATTGGATAATGAAAAACCTTCAAATCTGTAAAATATCTAAACTTTTGTGTTTCTTTATTATACCTTTACATGTCGACCCTTCTCTTCTTTATTTCCTACTTTACAATTTTCATTTAATTTAACTTTAAGTTAATGTGTTGATTACGTATGGCAACCCAAATTTAGTTCGGTTGTCAGTTGTCGAATGTATATTACCTCATCGGTAGTAACTGAAGGTTTACAGTTGCCAATTTCAGTTACAAAATGGTTAACGAGGTGGCAACTAAGTAGTTTTGATTGCAGTTGTGCAACGCAAATGAAGTTGGATTGCTGTAAACAATCGACACATTAAACTAGACTTTTAGGACTATATTCTTTCTTTTCTTCATATGTTTAATCCCTTCTACTATCTTCTTACATATTTCAAACATTTTTATTTCATTTTCTTCTTCTTTCTATAACCATCATGCTTTCTGTTTGCTTCATAATCTAAATTATCTTTCTATCTATAAACTCATTAAAAATTTCGAACCCAAAACGAATTAAAAAAATGCCAAAATAAAAAAACTGCCAATAAAAGACGATATCATTGTTGAAAAGGAACGTTATTGTTTAATAGGAGATAGTTTGGATTTGGCTTTTATGGATTTGATACCAGGTTTAGAACCATTCTATACACCACGCAATCCCAAGCCACCCACACCGAAGTTACCTACACCCACACCCGAAGAATTAGCCGCCCAGGAAGCCGCTAGGGCTGAAAAAGAAGCTGCTGAAGCAGAAGCTGCCGAAGCTGAAGCCGCTGCTGCTGCTGCGGCGGCAGAAGGTGGTGATGCTCCCAAGCCTTCCGCGGAGGAAGGTGTCGAAGGTGTTGCTCCCGCAGGTGCAGCTGAGACTGTACCTGAACCACCCAAGGAGCCAACTCCTCCACCACCACCTCCACCACCATTTGAATATTCCATTGATTTGCCACCAGAAGGTGCAGAAGTACCGTATGTTAAGAATTATGAAGGACCACCACCTGGCTCTGAACCTGCTCCAGTAGCTGATGGGGATGCCCCACCAACTGAGGGTGCTGCATCAGCTGAAGGGGCTGCCCCTGCACCAGCCGAAGGTGCCGATGCTGCTGCCGCTCCACCTCCAGCGGAACCGTCAGCTGAAGGTGCTGCTCCTCCTCCAGCGGCGCCTACTGCTGAAGGTGCTGCGTCAGCTCCCGCAGAGGTTCCTGCGGCTGAAACTGCTCCGGCCCCGGTTGAAGCTGCCCCTGCACCAGCAGAAGCTCCTGCCTCATAAACGTGTCAACCAACCACCATTTATACAAACGCTCATATATCTATAAACCTTCGATCGAACACCTATGAATTATAACAATCGCTAACATTCTGCTGCCAGAAAATGCTTTATATGTATAAGCATGATTTTATATGATTACATAGAACATGTGTACATACAGAAATGTGCATATGTATATCATATGAAATAAACATATTTTACTTAGCAACATGCAATTTTTTTTTATTTAATTAACAATTTTTAAAATAACTATAACACTTAGGTTCAGATTTTATAACAGCTGCGCCGCTTAAAAACAACACGCTTTATTTTTTACTCACTAAAAAAAGGTAATTTTTTTACAATTTTATTTTTTATGTTTTAAGATAGTCTGGTACCATTTGTTATTGTTTGGAAGATTAAAGATAATTTATGTTTTTACCGTTACATTTGTAAAAGAGTGATAACGTCAAATGTTTAAGAGAGTTAAATAAAGAGGTCGTGTTTTGTTTTATTTTTTGTGTATTTCTGTTACTTTATAATTTATTAATTTTAATTTAATTTTCTTTATTATTATCAATTTATTTAGACGACCTTGTCTTGGAGAAGGAAAGATACAAGGATATCGGTGACGATCTCGATACCGCCTTTGTCGAACTTATCCTCAAGGAATAAATCTAACAACATAGCTTGTAGCCATAAACTATATAAGACCCTGGCAAATGCCCAACAAAAGTACTGTTTTTGCTTTATTTTAAACAGGCAGTACTTAAGCAGCATAAAACTTTGGTTTTAGAGTAGTTTTTTTTTTAAATAAAAACTAAAAGATTTATTTTAAAATAAACTTTCTTTTTTATTTATATATTATTTTTCAATGCCTTTATTTTTATTTTGAAATATTATTTAACATGTATTAAATTTATGTTTTTAACAATTTAGCTGCAATGTGTTTTGTGTAATTAAGATGAAAAAAATTCAATAAAACCCTTTGTCATTATAATTTGTGTTTCTCATTTATTTATTTCAGTAAAATAAAGTTTTTATTTTTATTAAAAGTAGCAAATCGTGTTTTGTTTTTGGAAAAATTCAACATCACTTTTAAATGAATAATTTTAAATTTCATTAAAAACTTTTTTTACAGAGGAAGTTAGCAAAAGCAAAGAGAAGTATAAAAATATTGCCCAAGAACTGGAGTATGCTGAGCTTAACAACTACTAAAACAACTTAGGGAAGAAGACTGTAAATGTAGCCAGACCCAAATAAACAACATCTCATCTCTAATATATATATTAACAAATACAAATTTTTTTTACTAACAAAGGAAAAAAAGAAAAATATTTTTTTTTATACTTAAATCATTCCATATTAATTAAGAAAAAACGCTTAAACATGCATATTTTGTAAAATGAAAGCATTTAACTGCCTATAAAATTTGTTTAAAAAATGATAATTAATTCGTTGTAATTTAATTAATTAAATACACAATTCTATTGTTCTTAATTTTGCTAATTAAAATTTTTCATAGACCCACCAATTTCTTTTTATTTTTCGCCTTTTTAAAAAGTTAAACTCAGAACTCTCGGTTAGTTAAAAAACCAAAATAATTGTATAAATGAAACATGCATTATTGCCTTTTAAAAAAATATATATTATAAAACTTATAGTATTACCTTTAAATTTAAAAAAATTTTATTATAAAGCATTTAACTGTTTATACATATAAAAAATTAAATTTTTTCACAATAAAATGGAATAATTTTACAAAGTAACTTTTTGTTTCATATTGGGTTTTTTAAGGATTGGTAAAGAAACTTAAGACAACGCCAGCTGGCAACTACATTATCAATTTAATTGCTTGCTTATCACATACTAAATTGGAACAGGCGTTAGATAAAAAAAATCGCTCCTTGTAGATGTTTGAATATACTAATATAATTCAAATTTATAAAATTAGGAAAATAGAATTAGCTTTTTTTTCAACAAAATTTTATTACAAATTAAAAATAGTAATACCCTTCACATAGTGATAAAAATACACTTAGATCATGTGTCATTCCGCTTGTAATTTTTACAATAGGCCTGTTCGTAAATGCATCACTGCGCTACATCATGACTCTTAGAGTAGCAAAAAACATATTTAAATGCACTGATTTGCCTAAAAAATGTTTCTTTTTAAAAAAAAACTTTTATTCGGTTTTGGTAAAAGTTTGCACTAATAATGAGGTGCAGTGATGCATTTACAAACAGGCCCATATTCATCTATGACCCCATACAGTATATATTTAAATAAATTTTGGATCCTATAGATAGAGAGGTTGATTAAGCAATGCCATCTATCCGTTTAATAAAATATAGTTTTCAGTGTCAAATTATCAAAAATATATCTGGGCAGATTGCTATTAAAAATCAGCCAGATCAGTTAACTACGGACGGATGCATAAGCAAAAACCCTGAAATAACCCATTTGTTTAGGACAGAATCTATGCATACATATGTCTGTAGATTTAACAACCATTCATATTCCAGTAACCTTGGAACGAATATTTTAAAAACCGCAAACTAGTTTGATTTTTTTGGATAGGAAAAGGCAAGTGGCAGCCCCCCTATTTTTATGTAATGTTTAATAAATACACTTAGTCCCTAAAGCTATTGAAGCTTTAAAATTGTTATTGTATTGAAAATAAATTTGATAAATTTTAAATGCGCTTTATTTGAAACACTATGACAGCTATCGACTTTTAACCTGATACAAAGTGATTCTGGTAAGATTATTACGTGGTAAAAAAATTGGTTAAAAAAAACAAGGGAACTGTTTTTTTATAAAAATTTTTGATACGGTTTATCTCTTAAACACAGCTATCGGATTTAAACTAGAGCAGTCAAATAATCGGTAATTGATATCTAGTATCAGTAGTTTTGGTTTTTACGGATTATCGATGGTTTTCCTCCAATAGAAGTTTTATCGGAAAAAATAAACCGTTAAAAATGCATGACGGCTATACATCAGGCACCTTGTTGAGATGGTCTTATATTTAAGTTTGGAATAACTATATTTGGTTGTGGGGCACTGTGAACCTTTTTTTATTGTTTTGCTTTTATCAAATTTTAACCTAGAAAAATATTGACAAACTCCTAATTTTTTAATTACACTGTCCAACAAACAACAGACTTGTTAGAATCAATGCTGTGGAGTTTAATGGGGATCATTTGTATAGAAAGGCTAAACTCTCTAGCTCCTATCTTTATGGGTTAGTTTGACCCTTTGTTTTGAAAAAATATCTTTCAAAAATGGCATTCACGGAATAAAATATTTTGATCAAACCGTTTTAAGAAATGAATGGCCCCTTTTAAGCATTTATATACCGGTATCTTTGTATTAAAAGCCGACATTAAAAATATCAAGTGCATATCTTGGTGAATGTGCTTAACATATAGTAAATAAATAATAATTTTCCATAAAGAACAAACTTAAAATACTTGTGGTTTTTAGAAATTTCGGACCCTAAAGGATAAATAAGGGTAAAACTTATATTTTGCTACCTTTTCAGTACTTGCAACTTATTAATCTATAAATATTATTCAAATTGCACTCTAATGGTCTTAAATATACATATATAATTTTTTGTTTGGAAAATTAGATTTTGATAATTTGTAATTTCTTAAATAAATAGAATCATAATTCAAGTTGTGCTTGACAAGTCTAGAAAAAATGTTGTTATGTACTTTGCATTTTTTTTTTGAAATACTGGATCTTGACGGGCAAGACAGGGTAAAAATTATATACATAGACACCGTTTAGGTCCATTTTGTAACTTCTAAGCCAAAAAAGCATTCCAACAAATTTGTACATTTTTCTAAAATATTCAAATCTTATTACATACACTTCCTAAACCGAATTTATTTTTATAGAAATTCCGACTTTTTAATATTAAAATCAATTTGTTTAATTAAAAAAAAATCTCAAATTGCATTTTGCTTAGAAGGTAGAGTTTAAAGTCCTAACAATTATAAACAACAATAATGCTAAGGATGTCCCCTCCTTACGATACGTTAACGCAAGAGCAAGAAGGTTTACGCAAAGACAGGTCATGCGTAGGCTACGTCTTGACATTGCATTTAAGGTCACGTCAAGCATTTGTAGGGCGTTGCATTGCAGAGGTGTATCGGAAATTTTTATAAAAGCATTAAAACTTTAATACTCCAACTCCTCAAATTAGGTGCTTTATAAGGATAAAACATCTATGTCATTTACTGTCGATGTGGGAGTACGCCTGGATTGTGTTCTGTTACCACTTCCTTCCCTGCTTGTCCTACCACAAACATTGAAGCACTAGGCAGCATTCAGTGTACTCCCATTTCAAAACTAAACGACCTTCACTATGCTGATGATTTAAATTCCTGCATCTTTTAGTTCCTTAAGAATTAAACGTAAGAGGCCAATGTACGCACAGATAATTACATAAAAATGCATTGGGATTTGAATTTTGAAGACTTTCGATGTTAGACACTGTGTGTTTGTAAACGAACTTTTGAAAAAATCAATACAGTAGAAGTACCAGTATTAAAAGTTTAATTTTTGTAGTCGCGGTGTCGTTTTAGATTCATAAAATATAAATATTTTGGATCCTTATACACGCAGAGAAAAAATATGGTTGGGTATGGTCACGGGAATATGATCACGGACAAGTTCATCATTGTATGGTTACGAAGATCATTATTATGACTGCCACAACCATATTACAGTTGTTGTAAATTTTGGGGAAAAATTTAATCATAGTTATGATAAAAAATTATTATTATATGTGCGTGGTAATCATTATTTTGGCCATTGGCAGTCATTATCTTGATTATGAGTTACTAATTGTATGATGTTTTAGAAATATGGTTATCATAATCTTAAAGCAAATTATGTATGACAACCCATTATAAATATAATGGTTACCTATATAATGCTAATTTTATTCATAACTATGATTGCATTTTTGATCAAAAGCTTACCACCACTATAGTATTATTATGTCATAATAATGATCTTCGTAGCCATACGTTGATTAAATTATCCGTGATCATATTCCCGTGACTATAATCAATCATGTTTTTTCTCTGCGTGTAAATAAAAAGTTGATTTGGCAATGTCCGCCTGTTAAAATAAGGTTTCTGGAGCTAAATCAGGCCTTATGAAGCCGTTTTTTGTTGTAACTTATCAAAAACCATTATAACCAAACATTTCTTCATTTATATCTCAGTAATTATGTTTACTGTTAATACAAAACTTGGCGGGAAACCCTTTAAAAGTGTAAGCTAAATTTTTTTTATATATGAAGAAGCAAATGCATACATTGAATTTAATTTTTTATACGTCATATGTCGGAAGCTGCATTAGCTATCGACTTTAAGTATCGATACTTTTATTTTATTGTCTACATTAAAAAAATGGGTTTCCATACAAACAAACCATTTTTGTAAAATTTTTAACACGCTGTATCTCGGAAACTTTAATAAATTTTGACTTCAAACCTAATGCAAAGTAATCTCAGAACATTAACATTTAAAAACAACTTATTTGGATCGGATCATGGCTTGTGACACACGGATAACTATATTAATTTCAGATAATAATGCATTTCATTGGATCTTACCTCAATAAACTTATTGAGAATTGTTATAAACAAAGCAAAACCTTTGAGAGTCCCTTCAAAAAACTCAACAAACCATTTTTCGTTATTCAACTGTTTTGATTTTCTTTTTACCAATGGAATGCCTATAGACACACTTTACCTAAAACAAACCTTGTAAATAAACTAGGAAAATTGGGATCAAATTCTGAATAGTGTTTCAAAATTGTTATATCAGATAATTTCGAACCAAAATTAAATTTGACCTACATTTTAAAAATATACTTATCGAAATCAAAAACAACCAGAAAACGAAAGAAATAAAAATATTTAAAAATGCAAATATTCCAAAAACTAAAAAAATAAAAGAAAATATAAAAAATTTTGATAGAAAAAAGCTTCATTAGATACACACAAATAATAGAAATCTATTTTTAATTAAAAATTTTTTAAAAAACAATTTAATTAGAGGGAAAATGAGAATGGATAATCAAGAGAATAGAAAAATGTGTGTGAGGAAAACTGTTGAAATATTTTAAGTGAATGAAAAAAAATTAAAAAGGCGAAATACTCATACATATGCACAAATGAAAACTTATTTGTTATATGTATACTAACCTATATACGTATGTATGTGCATATATTCAAATCGAATCGGTGATGAATATGTATATGAACTGTATATATATGTATACATCTTATATGTATATAAACGAACACTCTTTTAGACTAAGAAAATGAGTAGGTGAATAGGTGGGAAATTTTAGAATTTTTTTCAGGAAGAAGATTTTCACGTGCATGTGTATATTTCTAGTTCCCTACTATCTGATGAGAGCAAAATTTAATGGGAAATTTTTAGTTTTTGTCTTAATAATTTTAATTAAAAAAAAAAAGGAATTTTCGTTTTTATGCACACACATAAAAAAGTTGTTTTTTTCTGCACAAAATAACCAGATCGTGTGTGTGCAAGTGAAATGAAACAAAAAATTTTACGATGAGGCTTTGTGTGGCTAGAAAGTTGGTCTACATCAGTGTTCTCGGGGTTTTGACAGCGTATAGTGTGTGTTGAAGCTTTAAGGTTAGTCGCTGTTCTAGTTATAGAAGGATAACCTCAAAAATATTAGTTATTTAAAATTAATAATTATATACTCCCAAGCAGAAAAAAAATTAAATAAAAAAAATAAATTTAAAAATTTTGTGGCAAGTAAAAAAAAATTAATAAAAAATAATTTCATATGAGATATATATATTTTATAATTGTGCCTGTATTTGTGTGCGTGAAAACCCCAAAATATTAAATTAAAAAAAATCATAAAATAATATTTGAAAGAAATATTAAAAAGAAAGTAATATTATGACATAACAAGCATTTAAAACATTAATTCATAAACTAAAGTTGTAAAAGAAGTTAAAAAACAATAATGAAAAATTTTTTAATTTTGTTAATCAAAAAAATAATTCCTAATAATGTGAAAATATTTAAAAATAAATAAATGCAAATACATACAAACATTCTTATATTCGAAATTTTACAAATAAGGCGTTTTGTAATCGAATCTCTTAAAAAATATTTTCAAAATTCTAACACATACATATTTGCATTTATGTCAGTATGTGTAGACTTATTTTCAAATAAAATTTCAAAATATAAGTATATATGTGTTTGTGCTTAAACACACACACACTTACATCTAAAGAATATACATGCACGTACACATATCGCCGTTGTTAAGTTATTGTGTTCTATCGAACATAAAAATCTTATACTTATAGAACACAATAACTTAACAACGACGATATGTTGGTATTAACGTGTGCATATGTATAGGCATAGACATGCATACACATATGCATTTAGCACACTTTTTACACGCACACACATATGCAAGCACAACTACATAAATTTAAAAAAAAAATTGAAAAAAAATTAAGAAAATAAAAAATATTTTAAATATAATTAAAATGTTATAACTTAAAGTTGTTTAAAAATATTAAAATTTAATAATTTTTTTTTAAGAAAAAGCTTTTTAAAGCTTTTTAATTATGTTCATATTATATACATACATACAAATATACTCTATACATATGTACATATACATATAAGTAAGCAGCCTTGATTTCAACGCCTACAAATTAAAAATTTAAATTTAAAATAAAATTATGATGTGAACTAGGAAAAAAAATAAATTTGTACGAACTCTTTAAGTGTCAACAATTTGTTTAAACTAACAGCCGATTTATTTTTAAAAGCTTCAAGGTCCTTCTCTGTTTTACTTAAAATAATTTTTATTTAATTATTAAAATTTACAGAACAAGTATGCATGTTAATGCATACGTACTTCTAAAAGAGAAATACATATGTATATGGTTTTTATTTTTAAAATTTAATTTTTTTTTTAATTTAATTTTTACATTCAAATTTCGCATTTTAAAGTTAAACTAAAAAAAAGCTTTGCTACGTGTTACTTTATTTTACCTTATTTTCAAGATACATTTTTTAAAACGTTTTTCTTATTAGGATTCTTGTAAATTACAATTTTTTGATGTTTTAAACAAAAACTGTTATATAAAACAAATAATTACTTAAAAAAAACTGATTGAATTAAAATACAGTTTAAATCAAGATTTGTTGTTAATTAGAAAGTAAGAAGATAAAAAATAATTATTTATTAATTAGTTAACCACTTCACAATTTACAAGTAAGGGCGCAATATTCATAATCTTCACATTAGAAACGACCTGAAAGTTTCATTACTTTTTGTAATGAAGTTTGTTATAAATATTCCATTATATATGAACTTTCGGCATTGCTGTAGGTTATTACTTACTTCAGTGGTTTTCCCTTTCTGCATGATTCGTCAGACATAGCTATCTAAAGCGGCCTTTTAATCGACAAATATATGGTGTATATCGATCTGTTTCTTTTTATCTCTTCCATGATTTGGCGTAATGTGCATATTTGGCCAATGGTGCACTTGCGAGTTCTAAAGCCGAATTATTTTGGCCCAAGTATTTTAGCGAATTAAGATATAAATTTTTCACACAATAAGCAAGCTAATATTCTGTAATCGATGGGAAGGAGGCTTATTCATGTGTCTTGTCTCCTTTTTTATACACAGAGCATATTATGCTGATGATCCTTTAGCCAGCTTACAGTTATTCCGATCTTGAATAATGAAGCTTGAATAAGCTAAGGGATAAATTATACGTGCCATAACATAATGCCATAGCCATAACCGTTGCCATAAAAACCAAAATTTAATTGGTTTTTATGGTTATGGTAGGTCACCTATAATCAAATACAGTGTTGCCCATAAGTTTGGTTCGAGCAGCTTTTTTCTATGATTATGTTTATATCACGTATAATTGAACTTTAGGAGATAAACACTTCATCGCTGCTACTACCGGCTACCAAATGTTTTACACAAACTTGTTATATTGAGCAAGCGATATGCCAATAATTGCACTGGATAACCGTTATTTGCGGCAAAGATTGGTTAGTCAACTTTCATAAATTGAAGTTGTTGCGCTAAACATGTAAACATTACTTGAACATCTTAAGTCCAATTATCTAAAGAAGGAAATTTCCAAATTCAGTAGTTTAACAACCTACTTGGTGTTAAGATGTTTTTAAATTACACAGCGGCTCTTTAGGGTAATAAATGATACATAACAAACAAGTTTTTTTTGAATTTAATTTTTTTTTATTGAAAATTTTAATATGCAAATATCTTGATTTTTTCCGACAAGATTTTAACACGATTTAACCCGTAATTTCGCAGATTAAGGAAGATTTATGTTGATTAAAAACATTGGTGGTGGGGTGAGGGCAAATGACTCTTCATAGGGATCAAGGGTAAAAGTAAAGAGCTAAACGTTTAAAACAAAATTCACAGAGTTGCTCCAATATCGCCCTAATTAAAAACTATGTAAAGCTTTAATTATACGTGCCATAACATAATTACATAACCATAACCGCTGCCCTGAAAACCAAAATTCAATTGGTTTCTATGGTTATAGTTATGGCGTAATGGTAAGTCAACTATAATCAAATACAGTGCTGCCCATAAGTTTGGTTCGAACAGCTGTTTTCTGTGGTTATGGTTATGTCATGTATATTTGGACCTTAAGATTACTTATACGCATTTACCCTTACAAATGTTAAACTCAGTATAAACAATTTAAAAATACGTGTTTTTATGTTGAAATTTGACGTTTGTCATGACATGGTAATTTGTTATGAGAGCTTTCTGGCAAGCTGTTATATTGAATTTTAATTAATGAGAATTTTTGCTCAAAAATATTAGACATTTTTTGCAAGTTTTAGCACTGTGAAAAGTACTGCCAAGAAAAAGTGCAAAATAGTTAAAAATAATGTATTCAGTCAAATATGTTTGAGGCTATAAAATCTACTTTAATTTATGGATTATACCAGCGTTGCCAGTTGGTTACATTTGTTACTTTTTATGTAACTTTTTCACCCTCTATGTAACATGTATAATTTGAACGTATTACGCTTTTTTTTCGTAACTTTTTGTACTAGTCACAGAACAATACATATTTGGTATATGAGATGTTTTGAAGGACTTCAAATATATCTAAATATGTTATTGATTACCTTTGAAGTGGATGTTTTATACATCAAATACAATGTTTGAAAATCAAGTATAATTAATTTTTGACACAACGCTCCCTGAAAAGTTACCATTTTCATTTCATTTTAGAAAAAAATTGCCAAGTACCAATGAATAATAAAATATTTATGCCTTGAGATTTGCGTAATAAAGCCCCCTATAATTGTTATATATATTTTAAATACCTATTACAATTTTATAAACACTAACATTTTTTTGTTCATAAAAGTTGTAAAAAATTTGTTTGTTTTTATTCTTTAAATTCTTAAATGTAACTTTTTATGAAAAAACGTAACCTTTTGATTGAAAACTTGTAACTTTTCGTAGCTTTCCCTGGCAACGCTGGATTATACACATGTATTTATATATGCACTTAAAAGTCCTTAGGCAAACATATTCACAATTTTTGAATTAGTGAAAAAATTTCTCGTAAACACGATCCGACTCTAAAAAGTTGTTCGTTTTAAAAGCTTCTAAACAACTGCAAATACCATGAATGTTTACTCCCACTGAATATACAAATTCAATAAACCTACATGATATTAAAATAAAAATTTTTTACACATACTTATGTACATATGTATATAAAAACATATTTTTGTATAAAATATTTCAAATAAACAAAAATTCAATAAAGAAAAATGAGAAAAGGAAAACGCCTACAGTAATATTTCAAAGAAGTTTTAATTTTAAATACCGAAACATTTTCGTATATGCAAGTAATTTGGGTGAAAGCTTTAAAAAAGCTTTTTTATTATAAAAACAAATGTGTTTATTAGTTTAAATTGAAATATTTGTAAAAAAGGTGTGGGCTAAGTGTTGCAAAAATTTAAATATAAAAATAAATTGTGTCCGTATGTACAAAAGCATTTTATCCCCCACAAAAATTAACAAAAAAAATGTATGTTTAATTAATTAAAATATTTGGCGAAATATATTGCTGACAAAAATATTTTTTAATGATTTTTAAATATCTTAGAAGTTTAGAAAACAAATTATGGAAAACTTTAAGCAGAAATAAATTAACATTTGTTAATATTGTATGGTTGTTAAGATCTAACGTTTATTAGAAAAACGGCTATAATTTGAGCGTAAGCAGAAACGTAAACTAACATTTTTATGCGAAAACTGAAACTCCAGGGGGCTTATGAACCAAAAGAGAGCAGCTGGAAATTACCTCTTAGTAGCATAGGCTAGCGTTGCCAGTCAGTAACTATATATGTATATCGTTTAAAATTGGCTTTTTATAAATTGTAGCCTTCAAATATGTGCGTCATCTCGCAAAATGCTTTTTTTCAGCAGAAATAAATTTGTTGATCCTTTTTAACTAACATATATGGCAATAATTTGTGTTAACTTTAAATGTATTTTTTATTTACACAAAAATTCTTGGCCCTTCTAAAAAAATTTTAAATGTTAGATAGGGCGTTTTGCATTTTCTGTGACGATATACTATATAACGGGTGTCCGCCGGCAAGGTATACTACTTTGTTTTGCCACCTTTTTGGGAAACATTAGTTTTGACAAAGTCATATTTGGCAGTCGTAAAGTAGAGACGTGGTAAATAATTATGGAAAAATATTCGGCTAATCAACGTATTGTACTCGTTTAAACATTTTATCAAAATCAATCATTAATTTTTATTAAAAAGTCATAATGAGTGACGAAGCACATTTTCATTTGAATGGATATGTGAATAAACGGAATAGTCGGTTCTGGGCAATGAAAACCGCAAAAATTATTCATCCGTCACCTTTGCATCCATTAAAAGTGACAGTCTGGTGTGCATTTTGGTCAGGAGGAATCATTGGACTTTACTTTTTTGACTCTGAAAACGGCGTAACGGTAACTGTCAATGGGGAGCGATATGATGATATGATTGAAAACTTTTTAATGCCACAACTGCATGCTTTGGACTTGGTTCACATGTGGTATCAACAAGACGGTGTTACATGGCATACAGCCAGGATTACAATGGAACTACTGCGAGACCTCTTTCCACAACAAGTAATTTCGAGAAATGGTGATGTTGATTGCCCTCCACGGTCGCCTGGTTTGACTGCTTCAGACTTCTTTTTGTAAGGATATCTGAAAATCAAGGTTTATGCAAACAAACTGAAAACGCTGAGGCCACTCAAACAAAATATTCGTGAAATGTGTGAGAATGTAATGAAAAATGTGCTTAAAAGGGATCGCATTTGTAAGGCTAACAGAGTCAGACATTTATCAGATATTATATTTTATACATAATTTCCGACATTAAATAAAACATTTATCAATACAAGATCCATCCTCTTTCATTAAATCAAAGATTATAAACAAACAAACCTTGCCGGCGGACACCCTGTATATTCTTTGTCATAAATTAACTAAGAAATTTGGGATCAAATTCTAAACTATATTTGGGAATTGTAGTTTTGAAAAATTTCAAAAAAGTATAAACTTGCTACTAATGTTTATATAAACTATAATTTATATAAATATTTATTTAACAACAACTTTATTTTCATGCAAACAATGTTAATTATTTAATTATATTTTTTTTCATTGCAGTGTTATATCTTCTTTATTTTTTTCTTTCCCCTTAAGTAGTAAAAAACAAACACAAACATGGATGCCATTAAGAAGAAGATGCAAGCGATGAAGCTTGAAAAGGATAACGCCGTTGATAAGGCCGATACCTGTGAAAATCAAGCTAAAGATGCCAACTCCCGTGCTGATAAACTAAAGGAAGAAGTACGTGATTTGGAAAAGAAATTAGTGCAAGTTGAAGCCGATTTGGTTTCGTCTAAGGAACAATTGGAAAAGGCCAATCAAGAGTTAGAAGAAAAAGAAAAATTGTTGACCTCCACTGAATCCGAAGTAGCCACTTTGAATCGTAAGGTACAACAAATTGAAGAAGATTTGGAAAAGTCCGAAGAACGCTCAACCAGCGCTCAACAGAAATTATTGGAAGCTTCTCAAGCTGCCGACGAAAACAACCGGTAGGTAAACTTCGCTTAGTTATTATAAAAAAAAAGTTTGCTTTTCAATAAGTAACCAATATAATTTTTGAATTGAAAATAAAATTACAGTATGTGCAAAGTATTGGAAAATCGTTCTCAACAGGATGAAGAACGTATGGATCAATTGACCAACCAATTGAAAGAAGCTCGTATGTTGGCTGAAGATGCTGATACTAAATCTGATGAGGTATCACGCAAATTAGCCTTCGTTGAAGATGAATTAGAAGTTGCTGAAGATCGTGTCAGGTCCGGTGAAGCAAAGATCATGGAACTTGAAGAAGAACTTAAGGTAAAACAATGAATATTTTTTTAAATTAAAATAAAAGATATTTACAAGTTTAACAACAATTTGTTGTTATAAAGGTCGTTGGTAACTCCTTGAAATCATTGGAAGTATCTGAAGAAAAGGCTAACCAACGTGTTGAAGAATTCAAACGTGAAATGAAAACTTTGACCGTTAAATTGAAGGAAGCCGAAACACGTGCCGAACATGCCGAGAAGCATGTTAAGCGTCTCCAGAAGGAAGTCGACAGGCTAGAAGGTAAGTTCATGTTAACACTAATTTTCTTTAAGAAAATCTTAACAACAAACATACTTTTATTGCTTTCAATACTAACTACAATTGAAAATAAAAATCTTAAATGATTTTCTTTTAAATTTTTGTATATAAATTAATGCTAATATGCTTCTTAATCTTATTTAACATAAAACAAACAAAAAATGCCTTTTGCAGACCGTCTCTTCCATGAAAAAGAAAAATACAAAGCAATCTGCGATGATTTGGACTCCACCTTCGCCGAACTTACTGGATATTAAAAAAAAACAAAAAAAAAAACTTAATTCAAATAAACTTCAAAAAACACTTTACTTTTATTACAAAACAAAAAAGACAAACACGAAACTAATTACACCTACATAAAACTATTCTTTTACTTTTTTCTATAACACAATTTTGGAAACCTTCTATTCCAACCCGTTAAAAAAAATATTTCCAGTGATCCAACTCGCATTCTTGAAATGTTTTTTTTCCAGCCATGTAAATACGTTTACTAATCAACTTTCATGTATTTTTGAAATATGTAATGCTATCCAAACAAACATACATGCCAATATACATACATACATACATGCCAACAATTTTATATTCTTATCCCTTTTATACATATCTTTCTCTAAGTGTATATACAACAAAAAGACACATATAACACACTTAAAAACGACATTGTAAAAAGAAATATCAAACAGCGTTTATTTTTTGAAACAAGCCAACCTGACCTGCCTTTTCTACGATTCTTGTAAATTAGAATAAAAAAAAAATATCAACTCCATCCCCATAGTGAGAGAAGTGATTGAGAGTTCACGCCAGTCAGTTACAAATATTATAAATATTTTGTTGTAAGCCTTTATGTAACTTGTTTCTTTTTTATATACATATATTGTTTTTATAAAGTTTTGAGTTGAATTTTATATATTTTTTTTTTATTAATGTTTGATGTGGCATGATATTGATTCCAAACAAAAACACCCTTCGGTCACACATTAAGCACACGTTTTTATATATTTAACTCATTACGTCACGTTACGTTTTAATTGTTTCGTATTCACCCCCAAAACGATTATTCTTTTACAAAAACTGTATTGAATGATTGAAAAGTTTTCGTACTTCAAAACAACAATGTAAAGATAAATCGTTCAGATTTTTAGTTTGTGAAATTAAAATCAAAAGATTTTGAAATTTCTTTTTAGACAAAAAATATTTTATTTTATTTTTTTTTTATTTTAAGTGTTAAAACAAGCAATTAAGCTATATTCGTCAAGCCCAAATATAATACCCTACATCGCTATTTAATTTATTTTATTTCATTATAAAGTGTTTTTATTTAGTAAGTGGGGCACATTTGGGCCCATGGTAAATTATGGACAAATTTCACACAAATTCAGAAGGACCATGTCTACTTTAAAGGAGTTTGTATACGTGTAATTGTATCCCGATACCATCATCTTTTCGCAGCTCATGCGATTGAATTGATTTCCGGGAGTACCGTGGGCATAACTTATAAATTTACCCGTAGTTTAACCTATATATAAATTTTCTATTCAAACTTGTTTTAAATATAAGCATGCATTAGATATCAATGGCAACTCTTCTATGGTAAGAAGGGTCAATAATGAACCGATCTCCGCCACATTTCGAAGGGCCATTTTTTTTTCTTACAATACACATTTATGTTTTTGTAATTATGTCTCGATATCTATCTATCCAAAACTTTTGCGGTTATAAGTATGTATGTGATATTTGAGATAAGGGCTATTATAGGACCTATGGTAAACTAGGGATTATGGTTTAATGCCTTTACACTTGCCTTGTGGGGAATTAAAAATAATCAAAAACTGGGTCGTAAATCAACAGTTTAAATAGGTTTGGCCCCCATATAAAACTCTCCTGTATCAAATTTTATTAAAATAAGTATGTTTCAAATTAACCGCTCGAATACATGGACAGCTAGCAGAAAGGACGGACATGGTAAAATGAACTAAGGGGGGATTCTATGTGGATCAGTTAAATTAAAAGTGGGTCTCAGGCTACATATTACTTTTTTGGTGTTCCAAACATCTGCACAAACAAATAATGACTTTGCCATGAACCCATTTAAAAGAGAGAGAGAAGAAGAAGAGAAAGAACTATTAGGTGGGTTCAATAACTTCTCAAAAATAATAAAAAGTAAAAATTGTGAGCAATTTTTTTTGCTTGTTATTGGTAATTCTTTCAAAGTTTTTTTGTAAAGATAAACACTACAAAGCTGTTTTAAAAATTATTGGAGCAAACAATTTCACTTGTGAGAATTTGTAACAATTTTTTTATGTCAAAATTTTTTACTTTCTTTTGACTTCCTCTCTAATTTAAAGTTTTTTAAGTTAATGAACACTTTCTAGCAATAATTAAAACAAATTTGTAGCAATTTCTAGGTTAATAAACAAACCTAATAATTTTTTTTTCACAAATACTTTTTGCTTATTATATTAGGAAATGATAATAAATACTAAATTATTTTTTTTAATATTTAAAAAAAAAAACAATTTATTGTTTGTATTTAAATTTTCTTACTTTGGGTTTACAACGTTTTATTAAATTTGGTTTTTGTTTTAAAACTTATTTATTTGTTATATAAAGAAACCATGTAACTGCAAATGGTGCTAGATCCTTGCTTTAGAAATCCTTTTAAAATAGGAAAAACAGATAAAGGGTCTAACTAATGGCGCTGTGTATTTAAAACATACAAACATTATTCAATACGCCAATATCACACTTATGTTTAAACCTTAATTGCTTTAAAATTTTTTACTCCTATTCCTAAAGAAACCATAAACCTAAGATATCTTTAAGATGACAAGAAGCTCAAGTGACAAACAATTATTTACTATGTATGAGACACATGTGTATAACTTCCTAATTTTTTACGTTATTAAAATGCACTGAAAGAAACTATCTGCACTAATTTAGGAATGTTTTATTTTTACTAACAAAATTAAAAATAATAATAACTTTAGTAAATGTATTGTTTGAGCACCAGTACACACATGTTTTAATGTTTTTATGTTTAATTTAAATGTATGCAAAATATAACTAATATATTTTTTTTTTACCATTTTTATAGACGAACTGGGCATCAACAAGGATAGATACAAGTCCTTGGCCGACGAAATGGACTCTACATTCGCCGAGTTGGCTGGTTATTAATTTGTTGGTCTCTTTATAGTTTGAATATGTTTTCCATCTTGTAAAAAATAAAAAAAAAAATAGAAAAAGAGAACTAATGATGTACTTACCTACCAGAAAAAGAACACACCGTTCCTACACACACACACATCCATCTTTTAAATAAATTTAAGGCTGCCTTAAAAAAATTTTTTAAATCAAGAAAGTATAGAATTACATATAAATTACAATGCAGCCAACCGTATGTGTTTGTTGTAAGTACGGATGTGCTTCTATAAAATTTTTTAAATATAAATTGAAAATGCCAAATATCGATAATAAACCACTTTTTTTAATTTTAATTTATACTCGTATATAATTTAATACAATTATTATTATTTAAAAATTTCGATTTCCTTTTAATTAAAACAAAAAAAAAACAAACAAAATTACAATGCTATTTATTTTAACACAAAAAATTTATTTTTTATTACTTTTATAACAGTAAATTAAAAACTAAATCAAATATTAGATTTCTGTACTACAACAAGATGGGTGTTAAATAGTTAACACTAATCAGATAAATAAAAAGTTCACCAGGAGAGAGTTAATGCAGTTAAAAGAGAGATAAAAAATGTATTTTGTCTAAAGAAATCCTAAAACTAAAACGCCATATACTTACATATGTATGTATTTATTGACAATTAAAACTTGTATTTTAATAAATAATTGTATAAAAACTATTGTACACTATTTGGTTCCAACCCATAAATGAGACGATACCTTGCAACTTCATACATGCTTTTCCAAATTGTTATTATTAGTGGAAAGCCTTGTTGAGGGCACTAAGAAGTGTCGCCATTTTTAATGCTTTTTAGCTTTTGAAATATCCGAAATTTTGTTAAATGTCTGTTTTCGAAAACCGATAATTAATAGTGTTTTTAATCATTTACCACAGTGCTTTAAAGTGCCTTCTCAATTACCAAAAATAAATGTTATGTTTTTTTTTTATTTTTAAACTTATGCATGCATATAGGAGCAAATTTTTTTTTACTCTTTTTTTTGAGAATAACAAATTTATAAACAAAAAAAGTCCAGGAAAAATATTTTTTTCAAAATATGTAAAAATATTTATTAAATATAGTCTTTGGACCAATATTGTTGAATATAGAGTTTAACGCCAAAAACTGAATCAGCTGTTGAACAAAAACTGAGGACATTTTTGAGTTGTTTTAGTATGTTTCTGTTTGTTTTTTTTGTTATTCAACATAAATAATAAGAAATATTTAGGTTGGTGCATTTTCACCCGCAATTTTTTTTAATTTTTACCCTCTTTTATTTTGTTTCAAAAGCTGGCATCACTTGCAAAAAATATATGTTGAAAGGTTTTACTCGGAAAGAAAAACTACATTTCAAAATTAAAAATTTATTTACTTACCCTACTTTAAAAAAATGGGCTACTTAATTTATTTTAGTGTACATGCCCAAAATACATGCCGGCACATGTAGCTTTTTATATTTCGTGTACTGCAGGCTTAAGATTAATGATAAGATAATTATCTATCGGCACAGGTAAGTTTCTTGGCATAACTACGCATTTCCACATGCAAGCACTTTCATAATATATTTGCTCACGTATTATTATGTACTCTAAAAGCTTAAGTGTGTTAGTGAAAAAATTAGAGTTTATTGGAGTTTTTGCACTGCAACTTGCATTTGTAAGCCCCTGGTAAGTAATGAAATCCTTTTGATTGGTAATGATAGGTCTTGATCTCACTTAGCCCCGATATGAATAACTTCCTTTGACGATAAACAAAAGTCGTTTGCACTGTCAAAACGATTTGGTCGGATTATTTGAAAGCTTAGCATCACGTTTATCTTTAAATTAGAGTTATCGTTTTTTCTTGTCTGGTGACATTTAAGACCCAAACGATCTTAGTATGGTAAGTGGTCTTCGATATCATACAGTTCAAACTATTTCAACTTAACCTTTTATTATTTTTCTGCATCACCTTATGCAAACTAAGCTGACGATATGTATGCATGTTTATTCTCAATAAAAATATTTTTTTTTTTTGGAAATTCCTACAATGAAATAAATTTGTCACAATGTTTTCTTTAGATTTAAAAGAAATAAATAAGAAATATTAAACAGTGTTTGTTTTGCTTAAATAAAAGCGGTACTTACGTGCATACCCTGTCGGATATTAAGTTACCTTTAAATTAATTTTAACTAGCTTGTTACAACTAGCGGTGACTTATGTGCTGTTTTTGGAAGCCGAGTCGTGATCGTATTGTAAACCAAACAAATACACAAAATTCGTCGCAAGACGATCACTACTCGGCTTCCAAAAACAGCACATAACACTTGGATTGTTTAATTTTTTTTTACCTGCTAAGAGAGAGAGGAAAAAAAAACAAAAGAACTTTGAAGTAGAGATTAGTATCAAGGCGCATCTATATCAGATGGAAGCAGTTCTACAAAAAAACATACATGCGCCTTGGATTAATTTGTATGTTTGTTATATTATATATTTATGTGGGATGAAATTCTAATTGAACAGAAAGGATTGTTTGGGAATGCCTGGGTTAATCTCCGTACGTTAAATTCTAGAAGATTTCTGGTATGTTGACGAGTAGGGTTACGAACTGACTACTGACTTAGCTATGACTGAATAAGATATTACGTTGGTGAAAAGAAGACAAGTGCATTGTTGGCCGAATTGTTCTGGAAAGTTACAACAGACAAACGAGTAACTTTCTAGTATAAATGGACGGAACTTTTCGTCTGCAAGTTAAGTTGTAAAGTTGAAGTTGAGTTGTAAAGTTGAAGAAAGAAGATCAAGTAGTCCAGCAGAATTATTAAGTGTAAAAAAAATAACTCTAGACTATGTTTGTAAAACTTCACATTAATATCTGTAAATTAATAAAAAGAATTATGAATTATTAAAATACTAAAAGTATTTATTTTCCTTACATTAATTATATTTTGTAAATGTTTTCAATTGTTATATTATATAAGAAATAAAATTTAATTTGAATTGAAGTCGCTGGTGGGACTCAAACCCATGGTCTCAAGATGATCAGATTTGCCCTCTAATCACTTGCCCACGGCAATTCATATACATAAAATGTATTTGAAACAAACCTACATAAAATTCTACGCAAAGAAGAAAAATATATATATTTACGCGAGTTACACACAACTTAACAAAATAAGAATGTATGTATGTGTGCTTTATCTTTGGGGTTCTTCTGGAAGCCTTTGCAGTCAGCTTTGTAGTTAGTTAATAAAAGTTTACTTTAAGTGAGTTTTTTTGTAGTAGACTACTGAATGTCCAACAGGGTAAGTCATTTTTTTATTTTACTTAAAATACAAAACAGACAAGATAAAGATACCTTTTTATTCGAAAATGTAATTATGTGCCTCAATACCAAAGACATACGATATGAGAGCAAATAATACACAAACATGTACATACGTACATACATATGTAGTATGTACAACCAATTTATCATAACTTAAAAACTTTCAACAAAATTTTAAAAATATGTAAAATGTGCATGTTTTCAAGACCAGCTAGAGAAAGTTTTAAAGTTTTTGCATCAACACCGATGTTAAACAAACATTCGTAACGAAAATTTAAAAGTTAAAAAACAGTTGCTTTAACAAAACAAAGAAACACTAGTCAGTTAACTTGAAAATAGCGCATGCGTGCAGTTGAATTGAAACAGTCAAGAAATAAACAACTAAATATTGTAAAAAGAGCAGTGAATAATAAAAAAATTTTAATAAAAGAAACCTAAATAGTTTCGAACCAATGCTTTAATTGAAAAAAAAACATTGTTATACTTTGTCGTCAAACACAAATTCTTTACTCCTGGCTTTTAAATAAAAAAAAGTGGAAACAACAAAAAAACCAAATCAATGCTCAATTTCAGTTAATATTTTTGTAAAAATATATTTTAATTAATTCATCTTAATGTGACGTATTTTTAAAAAATTTTAACGTTATGAAAACCAAATTATTAAATAATAGCAAAATGCAAAAAATTGAATTCTCAGCAGCCGTTTCAATATTAATTAAATCACGAAATCATAACCATCATACAAAAAATATAATAATAATGTCTTGGTTTTTTATAATTTTATTTATAAACTTGGTTAATTTCTCGTTATGTAATAATGAAAACGTAAAAGAAACGGTTAGTGAAAACAAACATTCATCACTCATTACAACAACAACTTCAACAATAATAAATTCAAACAAAACCTTTACTGTTACGAATACAATGAGTACTAAATATGCCAATGAATCATTATTGGAGGCACGCAAACTATTTGAAGATTCAACCGGTATGGTGTGGTCACAGTTTCTAGAGGATTATGTTTTAAGGTGTGTATTTACATACATTCATATGTATGCGTATATTATAGACAGTTTTGCAAATTTATTTAATTATTTAAGCAACAGTTTTAAATGATTACATGCTAAATAATCCGTTATTTTTTCTTTATGTTTTGATAAAAACGCCAAACACATAACATTTTCTACGTTTTTTTTAAGGAAAAGTTGAGGTTTATAGATGTTATATGTTTTATTTTAATTATTTTATGTTCATCAAGGACTTATTTAGTAATTATTTTATAGAAATTTGTCAACTAAGACTTTTGCGCCATAAAGCATTCTTTTAAGAACCACCCAGCGGTAAAAGTGCACATGACATAACCACTGATGTAAACCACATTTCGTAGGCATCAGCGCTTGTGCTATCGCTTATTGTCCCTAAGGGTTCATTTATACGTGACTTAACCATAGCCACAGTAAAGGCTCAATTATATGTGACTTATCATAACGCCATAACCATAACCGTTGCAATAAAAACCAAAACTCAATTAGTTTCTAAGGTTATGGTAATGGCGTAATGGTAAGTCACCTATAATCAAATACAGTGTTGCCCAAAAGTTTGGTTCGGTATTTTCATATTAATTATTAATTGAAAGCTCTAAAAAATATTAAATTTTAAATTGCGTCGTTGTTAAAGTCGGTAAACGATATGTACCTTATTATTCTGTTACAAATTTAATTATTAAATTATTATTTGTTTCCTTAAAGTAGTACCAGCAGTCGCAATTCTAAAGATCTGCCCTACTTTAATGAATTACCTGGGGCAAGTAAACCTTACCAAATGATGATGGTAAATTCTGGTATGGGTCCAAATCCATCAAATTCACAACCGCCTATCAATTATCATTCATCGGCTTATAAAAGGCCAAATATTTATATTAACAAACGCATTGGAGAGGTGGGTGTAGAATTGGAACCACACAAAAGGCCACCACAACAAATGGTTAATCCACAATTCCGTCCTATGACTAATCAAATGACACAACATCAACAACCTGGATTTTTGCAACAAATATTTGGTTTAGGTAACCCTGAGGTGGGCATAACAAGACCCATTTCAAATATACCTACTTCACCTGGAGGTTCCACAGCATCACAACATGTTAGACCGTTACCGTTACAACAGCAACAACATCAACAACATGTGCCTCACAACGGTCCACAAACATTTAGAGCAGTTTCGGAAAATGATTTATATCTTTTGGGCGCCATAGAAAAGCTGGTTTATCGTGTTGACTATTTAGAGAGCAGAGTAAGAAGAACGGAGCAATTAATTTATTATTTAATGGCTGGTAATAAGCAGCAAGCCGAAGGTATAGTTTATAAAAAATTTTATATATTTAGTTACACATAAGCATACTTATACATGATTTGTTTATTTTCAGTGCGTGATCCTTGTCCTACAAATTTTACTAGAATAAGTGATAATTGTTATTACATAAACAGTTATCAGGCTGTTAATTGGAAAACTGCTAATTCTGCTTGTAAGGCTTTGAATGCTCATTTGGCTGAATTTGAAAGACCATCTGAAAATGAAGAAATCATGGCATATTTGCTTAATCAACCTAATCACCGAGGTCGTGACTATTGGTTGGGCGGTTTAAATCCTGGTCTTTTATGGATCTGGTCAAATTCAGCCAAACCAGTTAACCCAAATATGAATCTAACTTCAATTGCCATGTCTCACAAGGACAAGGCAGATAATAAAGATCCAGAATCTAACACAATAGATGTTGACGAAAAAGATGACAAAAAGAAAACTGATAGCATTGGTATATTGAATAACACTGTGGAAATCAAGGGCCAGGGTAGATGTTTGCGTTTGTCTTATAACTCAGGCAAACATAGTTACAACTATTACGGTCAAGAATGTACGACAAGACATTATTATATATGTGAATACGAAGATAAAACATTAGATAATAAAATTAAAAAAATTGCTAGGGAGCTAAAATTATTTTAAATAAGTCTACAAAACTCAAATGATTTAATTTTAATTAAAACAGTGTTTACTAACTTGCTATTGTTTGATTAAGTTTAAAACGAAAAAAACAAAATATAATAGGGCATAAATATGTCGATGTTTATGCAATGTAAATTATTTATTTTTTTTTGCATATTTTAAAATAAAAACAGAAAAACTATTATTTAAACTACATAAAAAACTAACTAAATCTCTTAGTTTAAAAGTCTATTAGTATTAGTTATTTATTAATTCCTTAATAAAAAGGCACTGAGACCAATTAAGCCCATGGAAAAGCTTATTATGTTAAGTTGAACAGTTTGAAAGTTGGAAAAAATAGTTTTGTCGTAAGAAATTACCCGTTTGTTGCTTTTAAAATGTAAAATATATTTGTAATAGGTTAAAAGGTATAAGCTGTTAAAGCTTTCTAAATTAATCATATATAATTTAATACTATTTTAACATTTGAACAATACTAACAAAATTTTTTCAAAAATAACAAAAACCTTAGAAATCATATTGTAATAGCAGGACTTAATGAAAGTTTTCTAACTTTAACTGTTCGTTTAATTTAATAACACAACGACATATCACCGTGTGGGTTTTAATATGATGAGCGGCACCTCCAAGTGATTTAATGAATAACGACAAGGGATTTTCAAGTAAAATGGTGGATACAAACATATGTTTCCAATACAAGACTAAGTTTTTTTTTAATTTTTAAATAATAGTTTAAAAAGGATTTAGATTTACCCAAAAAACGACAAAGTTTTTCGTTTAATGTACGTTCTTCGAATATAACATGCTGCATTCTGAAGAATAATATTTTTACTTTAACACTGAAAATATGCTTCGTATTACAAAAATAAACAATGAAGCAAAATTATGTTTATTAAACTGTAAAATTGTGGATATAAGGGAAAGTAAGTAAGTACAAAAATGAATTACGGATTTAGAAAAAGAACGCATTAATCATATATAAACGATTCCAAGATTTTTTTTAAATGTTCCTTTGCATCAAATAAGAAACCACATAATGATCCACATACATATATACTTATACTATGGTTATTTGATTGTTAAAGTAAATATTTTGCTGTATTTATATATATTGGCCAAGAGGCTTTTCTGTTGTGTTATTAATTTCGCTCTGGCAGCACAGTTTCCGCTAGAAGCCTTGAAAAATTGCAACACTGTGCTATTAAAACGAGCTGGCAGCCCCCATTTTATTTTGACATTTAGCGAAAGTAAACAATAAAGGCGAACAAGTTTTTTATGGAAAATTATACATATTTTGTGCAATTTACAACTAAAAGTGTACATACGGTATTAAAAAAATTACAAAATTTTAAAAAATCATGAGCTTGCAACCGGCTGCTGCCCAAACTCCATCAACTTCCCAAGATGCCTGCTATATCTCGCTCTTAGGCTTGGCAGAATATTTTCGTACCGCAGATCCACCAGATATCATAAAATGTATACATTGCCTCCAAGCGTTGTTTACGTTTCAACCACCTTCCAAAGTTGAGGCCAGAACTCATCTGCAAATGGGACAAACCTTAATGGCATACACTAACAACATCGATTTAGCGCGCACGCATTTAGAGACGGCTTGGAAATTATCCGAGCCCTTATCGAATTTTGATGATGTCAAATTTGATACAGCCTCACTCTTATCGGAATTGTACAGGAAAACGGAACAGAGCTCTTTGGCAAAAGCCATGTTGCGCAAGGCAATTGAGTTGTCCCAAAACAACGTTTACTGGCATTGCAAACTTTTGCTGCAGTTGGCACAGCTACATTCCAATGACAAGGAATATACTTTAGCTTCAGAACTATTGGCAGTGGGTGCCGAATCAGCAGAAGAGGCAAGTGCCACGTATTTAAAAGTTTTATTTTTACTTTCGAGAGCCATGATTTTAATGATCGAGCGCAAAACCAATGATGTATTGGCTCTACTCAATTCCGCTGGGGCTATTATAGATAATCACATTACAAATCCGCACCATAAGGAGTACTTAAAAGTGTTTTTCCTAGTTCTGCAAGTGTGCTACTATCTGGCTTTGGGTCAGGTTAAAACGGTAAAACCCAGCCTTAAACAACTACAAATGTCCATACAAACCATTATGGCTCCAAATTGGCCGGCAGATGAAGGTAAAAAGAAATATTCATAACCGGTTTATCTCAGAAAAAAACTAAATAAAATGAAAATTTACTTAAATTTTGCCTAAAACTCCTTTTAATTTCAGTTATATTTGGACAAAATCCCCTTGATATGTTTGGTTGGCTACCAAAAGAGCAGCTTTATGTATTAGTTTATTTAGTAACGGTTTCGCATTCCATGATGGCTGGCTACATGGATAAAGCACAAAAGTACACGGAAAAGGCTTTAACACAAATCGAAAAGCTAAAGGCACAAGATGATAAACCTATATTATCGATATTCAAAGTCATATTACTGGAACACATTGTCATGTGCCGCATGGTTATGGGTAATCGTGAATTAGCTATACGTGAAATAGCAGCGTGTCGCGACGTGTGCTTAGCCTATGGTCCAAATGGTCAATTACTTAAACGGCATTCAGCTCAACTGCACTGTTTGGTGGGCTTGTATTCGATGTCAACGAGTTTCTTTGACCATGCCGAAAGACAATTTCTGACATGTGTAGCCGAGACAGGCGAAAGAGATTTAAAGTTATTCGCAAATTTAAATTTGGCAATAATATACTTAAGAACAAAACGAGACCAAGATTTAAGGCAAATATTGGATGCAGTCTCTACTGAAAATACTCATACATACAGTTCTCAAGCGTTAATGGGTGGATTTTACTACGTACAGGGTCTTCATGCCTTCCATAAGGCCAGTTTTCATGAAGCAAAGTAAAAAGATAGCACAAACAAACGTTTTAAAACAAATAATAATACATAAACATTTCTTTTCTAGGCGCTTTTTGCGTGAAACTTTAAAAATGGCCAACGCTGAGGATTTGAACCGTTTGACATCTTGTTCGTTGGTACTTTTGTCACATGTATTCCTAAGCATAGGAAATACTAAGGAGAGTATGAATATGGTGACACCAGCTATGCAATTGGCTTCAAAAATACCCGATATTCATGTTCAGCTATGGGGATCAGCTATACTCAAAGATTTACATCGTATGTCAAAGGATGTCGCTCACGAAAAGGAAGCCTATGCCAATCACGTCAAATATTCCGAAAATCTTATTGCAGATCAATTAAAATGCGTACAAAGCGTACATCATTCTCTAATCGATTGGCTAAAAGGTCCGCCGCCTGCTACTGGAGGTGCAGTTACCGCTATAACAGCTGGTGTTAGCAATATTGCCGTTGACACTAATCAAGCGCTACCCACAAACCAACAAATGATACTGTCGTCTCAGTCTCAATCGCAACCACAAGAAATTCCTATAAATTTACCATCACAATCTTTGCAACAGCCACAACTAAACCAACCAGTCACACATCCGACCATTCAGTTACCGGTTCAACCTGCAACTCAACAGCATCTATCTTTAATGGAACCAATCGCTTCAACTTCTACGCAACATCAGTTACCGGTTCAACCTGCAACTCAACAGCATCTATCTTTAATGGAACCAATCGCTTCAACTTCTACGCAACATCAACAGCATTCGGAAATGCTACCACAGCAGCAGCACCAGATGTTTATGCATCAACAACTTCCTCATCAGCCTCAGGTGATTTTAAATCAACTTCAACAAACTGTACAATATACTCATCAACCAATTGGTCCCCAAGTACAGCAACAACAATTTGGCCAGTACTACTAGTATCGTATAGTTATTCAAATGATGGACAAACAAATAAAAGAAAAAAAAAATATTCATGTATATGGTTTGAGTTTGTAGGCAACACACAAAAGTAAATACTTCAAAATGCAGCCTATAAAATTTTAATATTATTTTTAAGAGAAGAAAAGTTAATGGAAAAATGTAATAAACAAATTTTTTAACTAGACCATGAGATTAAATGTTTTCTGTTTGGCAAGCAGCCCATTCTTTTAACTATTGGCTTAAAAATTTTATTTTCCAGAAATTTTTTATATCAAAATTTTTAAGATTCATCCGACATCATCCATAACAATTTCAAATAATTCTTCGTTGTTTTTAGAAGCTGTACTAGCATCGAGATTGTTCTTTGCGGCATCATTTCGTTTTGAAATTGTAACGAAGTCCTCGTCTTCATTATTATATTTCCCATCGGGGCTATCACACGTTTCGTCGGGGTTTTCCATTAGTGCTATGTAATATTCGGTACCTTTGTTGTTGAGCAAAGCTTCAACTTCCGTTTTATTTAAATCAGGGTGCAGTGTTTTAATGTGATGTTTAAAATTTGACTTTTTAGTGAAATCTGATTTACAAAAACATTTGAAAGCCTTGTTAACGTGATTTCTTTCGTGTAATAGGCAATCACCCTTTTGGGCAAATGCCCTGGGGCAGTAAGAGCATTTGAAAGGTTTTTCACCAGTATGTATACGCCGGTGGTTTTTCAATACATTAAGGACAGCAAAACGCATTGGACAAAATTCACAAGCATATGGTCGTTCTCCTGTGTGTTTGCGTATGTGTTTTTGCATAGAACAAGGTGTGGTAAAGCGAGCCTGGCAAATATTACACTTAAATGGACGTTCTCCAGTATGTGTGCGTTTATGGGAAAATAGTTCAGCCTTGGTAACATATGCTTTGGGACAAACGTCGCACTTGTGTTTCCTTTCGTTGGTGTGACGTATAACATGCTGACGTAGATTTGCATTCTGACTAAAGCTCTTGCCACATATGGTGCAAAGGAACGGTTTTTCACCACTATGTATGCGTAAGTGATCTAATAACGAGGTCTTAATTGTGAAAACTAAAATTAAAAACTTTGCTCTTTAATATTTCTTAAAAACGTATTTAAGTCGTTTACCTTTCTTGCATATATGACATTGGTTACGAGAACTTCTATTATGGTTGTCAATCATATGTTGGCTTAGTTCTTCTATAGTTTTACAGACGGTATCGCACTCGAGGCATTTGTGTGGATTTTCATGAGTAAGCAGATGAATTCCCAACTTTTCCTCCGATACAAATATACGCTCGCATTTACTACACTAAATGAAATAAAAAAAATATTTTAATGCGTTTTTTTTAATGCAAAAATTTCTTGCAAGTTTAGAAAAATAATAAATGTTTCGCACATCGTATTTCTTTAAAAAATTAAAAAAAATATTTTTATGCCTAACTTTAAATGATTTACACGATTTTTAAATACATACATATGTTTTAATAAAAGTATATACTTGAAAAAAATATATGAAGTGCTGGCCAATGCACTTTGGATTTAACAACTTTTCAGGTAGAATTTGGGTATTTAATAATTTATCGTTTAACCCATTTTGCCTGATTAAGCAAAATATGTAATCGATATCTATTCTTAATTAACATTTTGCATTTGACACTTCATATAGCAAATAAATATATTTATTCCCTTATTGCAAAAGTCGTTGTCGCCGTCAATGTCAATTTAGTTCGCTGTCGTCAACTCGACCCGAAATTGGTATTAATTTGAAGAGAATGTATGTGTTAATCTCAACATGTCATTGATATTTTTGAGGAAATAAATATTATAACTACATATAAAACTTGGCAGTTATTAATTTTGTAAATTGAAGGCAACTGTGTCGCCGTTGACAATCGTAATAGAGGGGGTTGAAAAAAAACTATAGTAAACTTACTTTAAAACTTTCAGTCATACAGACTTGATGTTTCATATGGTAGGTCAAAGCTTTACGTTGAACAAATCCTGCCTGGCAATTGTCGCAAAAGTACTTAATATGTTCAAAAAGTTCCTCATTTACTGACGAAGTTACTTTTTCTCTTGGCATAAGTTGGGGCTTAGCAACATTTTCTGCCGTTAAATCAACATTTGGTACATTATCTGAAGAAGTTGGTTCTTCACAACACTCTGTTGTTTCATTAAATTCAACGGTTGGCAAAAGCTCAAGATCATCATTTTTAATATCATGTCTATTGGCTAAATGCCGTCTAAGAACTTTAACACTAAAAAAAGTCATAATACATTGTGTACATTTGTATTGACCTTTTGGTTTATTTGGCGCTCTTGTACATACAGTTGATTTTTTATATTTTTTTGCTGTTAATTCATTTGTTGTTTTTATAATAATTTCTGAATTTTCAATACTACTACTATCATTAGCTTTTAGCGCATTTTTACTTTCAAGGTAGTCATTATCTTGTATTATTTGATTTTGTTGATGATCATCTAGAATTTCTTCAACTTCTTCTTCATAGTATGCAAAAGTATTACTCTCCGAGTTGTTTTCGTTTTCGTTAGTACTGCCAATATAAATTTCAGCTTCCTCGGAACTATTTGAATCCACAATAGAGTCATCGAATAGTATATACGAGTTTGGATGTTGGTTGTTTGCATTCGATTCATCCACCGCCGGATTATCTGTTTTTCGTTTTTCTAAACGCATTTTTTTGTTAAGTTGTTTGTTTAAGGGTGATGTATGGTTTCTTTTGATTAGATTAACAGTGGAATTATCAATATCTTCATATTCGATTATATTTTCTGTTATAAAATCTTCATTTTTTTCTTGCAGCAATCCTGCCGTGGCAGTTATCTCATATTCGGTTTGTATTTCCTTGTGGTTTAAAAGTGGTTTCTCCTCCCGATCAGTTTGGGCACTGCCGTTTCTTACAATAGGTTTTACTTCTGTTACCGTTTGAACCATTGTGTTTTTAAATGTTTTGCCATCAGTTTGTACTGCGGAAGATGCTAGCAAAACTTTTAATGGGTCTACATCTAAATTCTCAGGTACGGCGTCTGGTAACAATTGCCTAAGTGTTCTATTCGAGTTTTCACATTTTATTTTAAATACATAGCAACGATTAATTTCACTTATACATTGCAGGCAGGCTTTTTCTGGCATTTTATCTCCGGCTTGTGGCTTTTTAAAAGAAGAAAATACGTTCCAAAACTTGTTTGCAATTAAAAACATCCATATGTAGTAGTTACCTTTAATCTAGCTATTTGTTTTAGCATATCAGCTACACATCCCATTCCAGCGGATCCCCCATCATAAATAGATAATAAAGGTACATCTAAAGCCAGACAGCACCTACATATCTTTTTCGTGTTCATTTTATAAACTATAAACAACTTTTAAGAAAAGTTAGAAAATAATCAATTTTTTTGGACGCTTATCAATAATTTGTAAAAATAATATTGCCACCAATTTCAACAATTATTTTTAAAGGGGGGTTCTTTGTTAAATTAAGAATTTACATTAAATCGTTTTATTATTGAACTGATAAAAATTATGTGAAATTTTTGTCCATTCGAACTGAAAAAGTTTTTCAGTAATCGACTGTGAAAATTCCAGGGGAGTTTTTTTATTTATTTATTATATGTTTTATGCATAAACTGAGACACTACAATTTCTAATTAGTTATTCCCATATAACGACTTGTTGGAAGTTCTGTTACAGGGCATACACAACAAAGTAATATTAAAAGCCCAGCTAAAATAAATTTGACATTTTCACGTTACAAATATTCAATTTTTTATGAAATTTTTAATATTTCTAACATTCCACCCATCAAACACAAAAAGGAAATGCAGAAAGGAATTTTTTTAATTCGCCTTGCTGTTACCTTTTAAGTGTACCCTGTTTTGTTAGTTCTTTATACTAAAACAAGGCATATTCAACAAGGTAGGTTAGGTAGAACATGCAGTCGTTGAAGGAAAGGACACTGCTCACTTGGGTCCGCTTAATTCGGTCCCTTTGTGTTACCTGGAGAGGCAGATAGAATAGGTTGAGATAGAAGGAAAGAAGAAACTTAGAGAAGGATATGAAAGAAAGAACAGAAAATGAAGCAAACTTACCAGGGTCTCTGGTGGGAATCGAACACACAACCCCCAGACTGGTAGACTCGTGCACTTGCCACTGATCTACCGGGGCACCCTTCAACAAGGTAAACCCAAAGCAAATTCAAAAAATTCGTACTCTACATCTCCTTTTTGTGTTTGAATGGTAGAATATCAGAAAAATTAAAAATTTCATATAAAATTTAACTTTTATAACGTAAAAATGTCAAATTAATTTGAATCAGCTGGTGTCTTAATATTACCTGGTTGAATGTGCCTTGTTCAAAAAGTTTATTTTAAGGCGAATTCATTATAAAGTGGTGGAGATTTACAACAACTAATTTTCGGAAAAAGAAAATTTTCATTTTTGTTGTGATTTTTGTTGGCTGATGTGATAAAAAAGATATGTATGTAAACATAAACAAATTCGACAACTCAGCTTCGATTTGTGCAAGAAAAAAGTAGATCAGCTGTGCTCGTAACACCACCTTATTAATGAATTCGCTTCGGTTTATTTTATAAAATTTATTGCATGGTTTCTTGTACCATGATTTATTCTTTTATATATAAATCTCAGACGTGGGTCTGGCAGCTCTAAGCCCGTTGGACTAAGTTCACATATTAAAATTTTCTTAAAAACTAAAAATGTTTAATATTACTGAATTTTCATGTCGTGTTTGTTTGGAGGAACAAAATGTTTTAATATACATTTATGATGAGTTGGTTGAACTTAACACAAATCTAAGTAAACTATTAGAGACATGTGCTGCTCTTCAGGTAAGTTCGTGGTGTAATTTATTTTTATTACAGTAAATTTTATATATTCTCTTGCAGATAAGTGAAAACGATATTTTTCCTAAATATTTATGTGAAGACTGCACAAGAGACCTATTGGTTACTTCACAATTTCTTCAAAAATGTATTCAGTCTAAAGAAATGTTTAACAAAATTTTTGAAAACACAAAAAGTGTTGAAAATGTGGAAGTACCTTGTGCATGTGATGTAGAAAACTCTGTCATTACAAACGACGCGGAAGTGCAAGATTTCATCATTGAGCAAGAGCAAAGCCCAGTAAATGAATATGAAGAGTCACAACTAATTGAGGAAGTAGCAAACCCCGATAAACAAGATCCCGGCGAATCTTTATTAAGAAAGAACTTAAATGAGCCTTGTATGAAATTTCTTAATGAACAAAATTTTAAAAACAGCACCGACGAACTGACCGCTGTTGAAGGCATAAGTCAGAAGGAAATAAGGGATTCACCTTTAGTTTTTCCTACAGTATCTGCTGGTTTACCCAAGCGCATAACTCAAAAATCAAAAAGAATTCATTCTTTTAAATGTGATATATGTGGTGCTTTATTTAAACAAGCCATTAATTTGAAAAAACACTTACAGAAATCTCATGATTCCGTAAATTGCTTTATCTGCAGAAAGTGTGACCATTGGTTTTCCTTGGAAACAAAGTTTTTAGAGCACGTTCAAAATTGTAATTTCTTGAAAATATGTAGCGATAATTTAGAAAATGAAATCATCAACGACTCGGAGCAATTAGTTTCTTTGCAAGCAGAGCCTGGAAACAAACGTAAATGTTTGTACTGTAAACGAAATTTTCCTACTCCCTTTGCTTTACGTATGCATTTAAGAAGTCACACGGGAGAGCGACCATTTGATTGTAAATATTGTCCCAAATCATTTAAAACGCAATACCATCTAAATGTACATCATAAAAGGTAAATACATAATTAAATTTTATGTTTTTAACATTCTACATGCTTATTTGTTAATTAAAAATTGCAGGCATATCGGGCAAGCTGATTTCAGTTGCAACATTTGTAGCAAAACCTTTTACGAACAGAGTAATCTGGCTGTTCATATGCGTTCGCATACTGGTGAACGTCCTCACGTATGCACAATCTGCAATAAAACTTTTACTCGTGTCTTTTTATTGCAATTTCATATGAGAACACATACTGGTGAAAAACCTTTTAAATGTAATTACTGTACTAAACGTTTTTGCCAGCATTCAGATTTACGTAATCATTTGACCATTCATATGGGTGAAAAGAAATACAACTGTGTTTTATGCGGCAAATTTTTTATAAATAATTCACATTTTGCACAACACATGCGGAAACACGAAGCAACCTTTGATAGAGTAGAAACTGTCAAAGAAAATCATTTGGAAAACGAATATGGAATGATCGAGCTAAGCACAACTGAAGAAAATTCAGAAATTCTTTATTGTTTTGATAAAATAATTGAATGTAAAGATATTGTTATACAGTCGAAAGACCTGACTTAATAAAATTTTGTTAAACAATTTCATTAGTTTCTTTAAAATACTTTTCAATACAATCTTTAAGCATTTGTTTTTCTTGAGGATCGGCAAATGAGGCTTCTATTGCATTAGTTAGCAGTGTATGAATATCAGATTTGTTTATTTTAAAATATTCCCAAGCTAGTTGAAATTCTTTTGTTAATGTTGTATCAAACACACCACTATCGTCTGTGCACAGAACTGTTTTAATGTTATTTTCAAAAATTGTTTTGAAATGATGACTTTCATAGGAAGGCACCGTTCCACACTTAACGTTACTGGTTAGGCAGCATTCAATTGTCATATGTTGTTGACGGCACTGTTGTAGTTGTTCGAGAGTTAAAAAAGTACCATGTCCGCAACGCTGAAACCCAAAATCTAACATTTCTTGGCTTTCATAGGGATTTAGGATTTCCGAACAATGTAAAGCTAATTTTAAATTCGACTCCTTAGCTTTAATTAAAACGTTTTTGAAATCTTTGAACTGACCCTTTTTGGGGTTACCACTTAGGTCCAGACCCTTTACCATATAAGGATATTTTTCGTTAAACTCCTGTGCTAATCTAACAATTTCTTCAGCACATTTTACCGATTGACCACGATCTATGGATATTAAAAGTTTAACTATAATATTATACTTATCGCTGCATTCTTTTATAGTTTCTATTATACAATTTATATATTCCTGACATGTCATGTGTTCATTGATTTTGGGTGTTGTTCTAAGCTCCAGATAAATCACATTGTCTTGAGCAAAATCTCGTATTACCTTTTCACAAGCTAATTTTAAGCCCTTCTCAGTTGCTGTTAGCTCATGCATAAATGCAAACTTTTGAAAACAATAATCCAGATCGTTATTCTTAAAATGTGAAAATTTTTCATACAAATTTAAAAATTGTTTACTGCTACTACCGTATAACTGAAGGCCTAGTTCTTTAATGGATTTGTTACTTAATGAACCATTAAGATGGGCATGTAATTCTATTTTTGGTAAATTTTTTAAAAATAATTCCATTTTAAATATACAATTGTGGACAAACAAATAGTAAGTTTAATTCGCATTAGGCAAATACCTCACACAATACTGATGACAGACAGTTAGCCATGATAGATTTTCCTATGTTTATGCATCAAATAATAATAAGCTAAAAATTTTTTTAAAAATAATATTTCTATTACCATAGATATATGGTATTAGTAAATACAATATATTTTTACTACATTTTTTCATTATAATATTTACCTTCATTTAAAAATGAATGCTATTTGTGATCACATATATTTCGGCAAATATTTGTCGTATGTGAGCTGTTGTTTTATAATGAAATAAAGGGGAAATAGTTGCCATACTAAAAACAAGTCCTTAATAATAATTGTCTGCACCCGCGATAATAAGTTTTTATTATAAAACAAATATATAACGCTATTAACATAATGCTATGAACACTTAGCATGTATTTTGTTGTTGCGAAATTCTATCTAAGTTGTCAAAAATGTTGCTAACCGACATACACACATTAAACACAAACATAATATGACGCAAAAAATTTGCCAAGCTAAGCTAGAAAACATATGGGAGAAATGAAAGTCAACTGATCAGTTCCTTCTACCTTGTTCAATATAACTTGGCCATTGGTTTGATTGTTACAATGTTTACTATCAGAAGATATACGTCAATTTGCTTACAGAAATGGAAATGGCAATATTAATATGAAGAAATTCGATAAAAACGACAAAAATAAGACGTGTATTACATTAATAATACAATTTTTTTTTTGGTTTTGCTTTTGGCCTTATATTACATTAATGTAAACCGTATTTTATTATGAAGAAATATACATTGGCCAATTCACAAGCAATTTTGTATTCTTTCAACAAAATATTATAAAAATTGATATACTTCTGTTTTTGTTTTGAAATATATTTATTTGAAAGCTATTATTGTCGGGTGAATACATGTTTGCCTAATAGACATGGCATAAAGCATTACTATTTAGCCATTAAGAAAGCACACTACTTTTTGTTAAGGTAACGTGAGCACCTATAGGAATATATTTCTTCTTCTCAGGCATCATTTTTATACAGTACTTAATAATAGTCTGGCAGCTTTATAAAAGAAAAATGGCTATCATCTATGATGCAGAACGCCAATTGCAAGAAGAAGCACTATTATTGTAAACAAAACTGTATTTATTGCAAGGAAAAATTAATTTTTGTTTTAATATAAAAAGAATTTAAAACTGTCAAGAGCTATGGTGGGCCTATGTCGCTTATGCGCTTCCCTGCGCAAAATGAATGCTTTAGTTACAATAAAAGATGAGGCTAATGAAATATGTGAAAAAATAAGCAGGTGCTGTCAAGTAACTATAAAGATGCAGGATAATTTACCCAAATCTGTATGCCATGAATGTATTGAAAGTTTAAACAGATCCCATAAATTCTATAAGAAAGTTAAGGAGGCGCAGGAAACTTTGCAAGCATTGTATCCTCTGCCCACTGCACAACAAGGATGCTTGATAGAAAGTGCAGCTGTGAAGGAGCCGTATTTAGTGTTTAATATTTCAACGGGTAGTAAAAATATAAAAGAAACAAAAATTTCCCCTACAAAGGAAGAAAAAGACAAGTCTGTAAATAAAAAAGAAATCAGTTTTCAAAGCCCCGAATTAAGTCAAACAAAATTAGACAATTATTTTACAAAAAAACATGAAGATTTAAAAAAAAACTTATCAAGTGAAAAAAATGATTGTGAGGAATCTAAACAATGCCAAACATATGAATTATTGGAAACTTTAGATAGAAACTCTATCAAAGATTCGGAAAAAGATATAAATTATCGATTAGTTGAACAAGAAATCTTAATTGAAGGCAATAATTTAGAAGAGTATAATGATGAAAGTCATTTAATTGAAGAAATTACCGATGAAACAGAAATATTTGTAATACCGGACAAAGAAGATTATATAGAAATTGAATATACAGATGGCTCTGAGGAAGAAGATGATAATGTTACGACTAACGTAATCATAGAGCAACTGGAAAATGATGACCAACAGCAAAAGGTACCTATAAAAGTTTTTATATTAATATAACCTTTTATTGAAAACTTTTAAATTTTTAAAAATATCCATAAAAAAATTACAATAATTTTTTGCAATTTAAAAAATGTATGGAATAATATACATATATCATTGATCTAATAAACTTATTTGCATCAAATGTTAAATAAGCGAAAGGTTTTTGTGGAACCCAATTTCTTTTGGATTTGGATTCGAAAATAACATATAAATATGAACTTCAGTGCTACTAATATATCGTGCACTAATCACTAATTAAGCAAACCGTGATAAAAATCCGTCTTGGTATAAAAGTTACTTAAGGTCTAGTAAAATTTCGTGTTTGTTTAAAATATAATTTGGGAACTAGTTTATGAAAAAAAAAACAAATGGCTTTGATGCATTTAAGAATATGACTGACTGTTTATGGTTTAGTGTACGATAAGTAGATATTATGTTTTTTTTCCGCCCAAACAGGAGCAAACTACGGCATTTAAAAGCAACTCAAATGTTGTTTAACCAATAGAGTTCTCTTTGCTTTTGTCGTAGGAGCTCTATTTTTTTAGGTTCAATTGATACTGAATTTTGTCATTTATCTTTAGAATTCTAATTTTTATTCTGTTTAATTCTGGTAGCAATAATAACACAGTGACGTGGAAAAATCCTTAACATAAATCAATAAAAAAACTATTCTTTCTAGCATATATTTTCGTCTACAATATTGCCTATACAGCAGATAAGCTCATGGAAACAATACGTTTATCTATGTTTTATTTGCGGTACTAAAAACTCTTCCTACATCGATTTAAAAATTCACATTGAACAAGAACATAATTCAAACGAAGGCAAAGAGTTTAAATTTAAATGTTATGATTGTCAGAAGGTTATACATCGCTATAATTTCTTTCTCAATCATGTACGTTCAAAACATCCTGAGTTGAAATTAAGATGTGATGCTTGTGATTTAAGGTGTGAAAACTTTGAAGAGCTCTCTGGTCATCGTAGATCTCATTGTACTGAAGTTGACAACTATGAGCATATAATGCCTTGTAATCTTTGCTATAAGAGTTTCAACAATACATTTGGCTTGCAAAATCATTGTAGGATTCAGCATTCTAGCTCAGAAGTAAGAGTAAAATACAAGTGCAGGATATGCAGTAAAGAGTTCCTTTATAAAAGCAGTTTAAAATATCATGAGCAAATACATACAGGTAGGCTTAAATTAAAAAAAGATTTTTGTTATAATAATATATTTCCCACATACACTTACAGACGAAGATAGCTATTCTTGTAGTATTTGTGATAATAAATTTAAAAATAAAAACGCTCTAGACCACCATCTTTTCGTTCATGTAGCGGAAAAGCTTTATAAATGTAACATATGCAATAAGAGGTAAATTATCTAAAATGGTTTTAATATAAATACCCCCCGTTTTTATTAGTTTGTTTTGTTTTTTCTTACAGTTTTAAAACATTTAATACACTACGTCAACACCATATTTTACACACCGATAGTAAACCTTATAGCTGTGAATTTTGTGAAAAAACTTTCCGCAAAAAAATTGAAAAAATTTGTCACGAGAGAACTCATACCGGTGAAATGCCATTCTCATGCAGTGAATGCGATAAACGTTTTCGTTTTCGCAGTGCTCTAAATGCCCACAAAAAATGCCATTCTGGAGCAAAACCTTATTCATGCGACTATTGTGATAAGACTTTTGCAGATAGCTCTAATCGAAATAAACATGTTAAACGAAAACATTCTGCGGTATAAAATCTTAAGATTCTTATATTAATTAAGAGAACAAATAAAACATATATGTAGAACAATTACACAAGAAAGTTGTAGTTGAATTAAAAGGATACTTTTAATTTGTTATCATTTTTAGAACCAAAAAACCCAAAATCATTAACCATAAACATTTCAACGTTATTTTATTTATTGGAGTAATACTAGGTGTGTTCATTAACTGAAGACAGAGAAAAGAAACACGATGTCAGTAAAGAGAGATCAGAAGTAATCAGGTTCGTCGAATCACGCGCAACCGCAAAAATCCTGTTTTCTTAGCAACTCAAACCATTTAATTAATTCTATGAGGTTCCAAGCCCATGACCAGAGATCTCACCAAGCCAATATACGAACTCCCCCTCCCCAGTCACCTCTGTCGGTGGATTTGCAGCTTTGGGCAGTGGCAAACAAGATGTTCCACCATCTGTATTTCCACGTCATCCCCGCATAACCTGCAGAAGCCCGGAGAGTCCCTATCCTAGTTACTGGTCATGTATCTCACATCGCAGTGCAGTGAGCGCAGTAAGAGTCCCAATTGTATGTCTTAGAACCTCCCTGTTCTTCTTGAGCAGCAGGTAAGTAACGTTTCTATTCCATTCTATCGACTCCGTAGTCCTCGTCCCCGCCAGAATATTCCCCTTAACGCAAATGAGGGTGTCGTGTCTAATATATAAACACCAGTGCCAAAGCCTATATTCATCTTCAATCCATCAGTGAGAAATGCGCATCGTTCAAACACCCGTAAACTCTTCCCGGAGTGTAATCCCAAAGTCAAGAGTCACGACCCTATACATAGTCAAAACAAATGCCCCAGGAGTAGACCCCTCCCAATCTTCCTCAGTATGTCAACATGCCCTCTGACCCTGCACTAATCATACCTGATTAACTAAGCATTAATTAACTTCTTGCTACCATTGAAATGGAAAGAAAATGAAAAATTACATCTAGAGCTGCTTGGTGTACTGCTTTTGTTCCCTTTATATCAAGTACAACATATCTCGACCCCAAAAGCAACTTTTATAATATTGTTCCTCTCCAAGGTCTTCCACCAGACTACCCTACGTAAAAATTGGTCTTAGAATGGATGTTTAAAACCAGTTCACCATATCCATATCCAAATTTAAAGCCCATCTCTTACTTATGAATTTTTTCTCCAGGGCTATTCAAATCGTCTCCTCCGCATTCGCCCTCTAAAGCATCTTGCCATCGCTAACGGTACCAAGATATCTTAATTTTTACGCCAGATCTCAGTCTAACCCTGCCAAGCACAAGTGGGTCAAAAGTTCACCACTTTGTACTTTTTGTTGAAGAATATTAGTTCCGTTTGGCCTAGTTAAATACAGCAGCGACCGTCATAATTATTCTAAAAAAATAATTCTCAAAAATATTAAATATTTTTTGATTTTTATAACTTTTTGTCAAAAATTAAATATTTTTTTTTTAATTTTAACTCTGCAGTTAAGAAATAATACAAATTTTTTCAATATAATTTTTATAGCAGATATAATTATTACTTTTTAATTTTTATAAAAAATCAATTATGATATATGTATATGATTTTTCAAGCAAAAATTATTTTAAATTAAAAAAAAATATTTATTAAATAAAACACAATAGAAATAAATTGTGAAGGATATTTTTTTTATTAACATACATACATACATACATATAAGTATGTATGTATTTTCATAAACATATGTTATGTTCAGTATTGGAATTTGAAATTGTAATTAAATTTTTTAATTCTTTGTTATTAAAACTATGTATGTATGAGGAGATCCTAAATATAAATAAATAAATTATTTTAAATAATTATAATAATATTAATTTTTACAATATTTTTTTTATATAAAAAAGCAGTTTTTTATGGTTGTTTTTTTTTTTTACAAAGTTATAAACTAGATTAGGATATTAGTTTTATGAGTATATTTAAGAAACATGTTTTTTTCGATGCTAATTTCTTTTCAAAATATAATTTAATACACATTTTTTTGGTAAAATTTTAAAGTTTTTCATTTTTGACTAGCTACATAAAAACTCATTCACAGTCAGACAATTTCATTGATTTTGTTTTTAAATTTTTATCTAAATTTTTGTTAAATAATTATTTAATATAATTTTTATATTTTTGTTTAAATTCATAAATATCTTACAACTTAATTTCCTTAGCCATTGGTTACTGCTATTTGAAACGAACTTTCTTTTCAAAATTTTGTGGATATTTTATATAGGGAAATATTTGAATTTCTGTTGTTGTTTAGGTTAATGTAAATATTTTTTTTGTTTGGGTTTTTAATTATGGCAGCAAAAAGGTTTTTAGTTTGAAAAGAATTTTGTTTTTAGAAAAAACTTTTTTTAATATTTTTTTGGTAACTTTATGACATTTTTTAGTTTTATGTTTTTTTTCATCAAATATTTCTTTTAGTGTAAATGCGTTTTATTGATATTTTATTTTGAAAATAGGTATGTATGTGGCTTAAGTTTGTAGTATTTTTTTTAAAGGTATTTAATAATTTCTTCTAGGACTTAGTTTTAAAACAGTTTGTTTTTTTTTATGAATTTTTTTTAGGTGAATTTATTTTAATATATTTTTTTAATATTAAGCGTTTTGTGATTTAATTTATTTAGATGTTTTCTTAAAAGTTTCCTTAACGGTCTTCATAGCTTATGTAGAATATTTTTTTCTAATTCTTTTTGCATATCTTAATTCTCATTAACAATTTATGTAACATTTTTGCAATGATTTTTAAATTGTTTGAAATTAAAAATAAAATAATTCTGACTTCTTTTAAATGTAGATAGCGCTTGCATAGGCGTCTAATTTTCTCAAGCCAAACAATTAATCTGCGCTTTACAATTTGGAATTGTCAACTACTATTAACTATTAATTAAAACTGCTGTTTTTAAAACCTGTGGACACCAGCTTTCAAAGTAAATTTTTTTCTAAATATGTATATGTATGTTGAATCCACGTCTATGTTACAAGAAGGTATGTATTTGTAATCTATTGGATCTTATAAAAATAAATTAAAAATTACAAAAATATAGTAATAAACTGCCAAAATCTAAGTGAAAAGGTTAAAAAACCAATTAAAAATATTTATAAAATTCGAAAAACTTATAAAAAATAAATTTTTGTTTGAAAACTTATTTAGAAAATTTAGAAAATATTTTTTAAATAAAATATGTTCAATAAACCACAAATTTGTAACAGTGGCTACGAGAAAGTGCTCATTACTCAAAAAACTTACATGGAAGGAGAGAAAAAGAGAGAGAGTCAAAAGAGAGTAAAAAATTGAGACATAAAAAAATTATTTTAAATTTTAAAAGCAAAAACCAAGGCACATTCAACCAGGTAATATTAAGAACCCAGCTGATTGAAATCAATTTGACATTTATACGAAATAAAAATTAATTTTATATGGAATATTTAATTTTTCTGACATTCAAACACAAAAAGGAAATGTAGAGGGCGAATTTTTTGAATTCGCCTTGAGGCACATATAAGCCTTGGTAAAAACTTTTACTTGAAAAAAATTTTCTTAAAGAAATGACAATAACAAAATACATTCGCTTACAAATTTTTGCTGGTAAAGCATTTACTCTTTAATATTTTTAAGAATAATTTTTCCGAATTTTTTTTCGAGGACTCTCGTTGCCTATTTTTAGAAACTTTTTATAAGAAGGAAATCATGGTGAAGTTAATTATTAGGTGAACGCATCGCAAAGAGAATTTTTTACCTTTCTTTTATATATGGAGTTCGGAAACAGGGTGTGGAAATAATTTGAACCGTATTGTCAAACTCCATATATAAAAAAAAAAAAAGTAAGAAAAAAAACTTATGCCGGTGTTTTGTGTCATCATTTTATGTAAGCAACCAGGGTTTTCATGGAATCTAATAGCTGTCGGAAACGGATTTGAAAATGATTAAAAGATGTTTCTGAACTTAAATTTTTGGTACTTTGTTTTTATTTCTTAGCTGATTGCAATTCGGTCATATTTTTTCATAAGGCCCCGATTGAAATATTGTGTTGGATGTAATATGGTCCAGCTTGTTTTTATATGGTGGCCTCGACAGATCAGCTGACTATGTTTTGCTCGTGCAATTTTCCTCACAATATGTCAAAAGTTTGTCTATGTGCTACTTCTTGATTTAAAAAATTACGCGTCGGTTAGATTTTTAAACTAAAAATTTAAAAAAGTGTTTTTAATTAACAAACAGTAAAACCAAAAGATGCGTTCTTGTGCTTTGTGCAAAAAAAAAATATTGTAAAATAAGTTTTATTCACGTTTTTCTTCTGCAAAAAATTGTTTTTTTTTTTTAATGATGCCATATTTGTGTTTGACATTATGGGTAAGAATTTATCGCCCTGCGTTCAACTTGTATGAATTCGCCTTGCCCTGATCATTTTTTAGCTAGCAGGGATAGAGAATACTTTTTTTTTGGGAACAAGATAACGGTTTTAGTTATTTTTGAAATAACGACAAAATAGATTATACGTTATTGGTGGTTTTGAATTTTGTATTTTTTGTTGTTATTTACATTTTAAAGCTGATCAAATAATTAAACAAGTAAAAAAATATAACATTTAAATATACTCAAAGTATAAACTTTTTCAAAATATTTTTAATCATATAGTAACTAGTCAATCCACAACATCTGTTGTACCTTAAAATACAAAAGTATTGCTGAAACGAATTTTTACAAATTGTATAAATTGAGACAAAGAAGTGGTAAAATAAACAAAAAGTATTGATTTAAGTTGCCAAAAAAAATATATTAATTTTTTAAGTTTTATTAATAAAATTTTAATTAGTAACAAATTGAAATACAAACAATCAAATATCTGTAATTTTTTTCTAAGTGGACTTTAGCTGAGGGCACCGATATGTAGTTTAAAATAACTTATGTTAAATACGTATGAATATACTTGTAAATATAAGTGTAACTATATACAACATTAAAATATTTGAGCTTTACCTAAATTTTCATTTTGCAATATATTTTACAATTGTATGTATTTTTAAGTAATAATTGTAATTATTTAAGTATACATAGATTCCATGTAATGTTTTGATAGTTTTATGCTAATCTTGGCTGCAGAGTAAACTCTATCCAACCAACCACTCAAATTGTCCATACTTGCACTTTTTCAGCTACCACACACCAACTGGCTCTTTCATAATATGAAGAGACAATATGCAAACTGGCAACATGATGATTAATTAAAGCATCAAGTTCACCCTCGCGAAAGACATGATAGTAACGATGATGTGTGGTGGCGCCACCTTGTGATGGACTATCAAGTGAAGTTGTTGAGCTATTTGAATGCTCCCAAGATTCGGTAGATTGATTACGATTTTGCATGGTGGCAGAGGTTGTGGTCGTTGTCGTATTAGTCATGGTCGTCTCTTCGCTTGAACTTAGTTTCGTTGTGTTAGTGGCATCCTGCTCTTTATCCTCTACAGAGTCATTTTGCTTAATAAGAATCTTGTTGGTCATTTGTTGTTGATGCTGTTGAGCTAACGATTCCTCAGCTTCTATCTCATCTTCATTTTCTTCTATTATAACATCATGTTCAATTTCTTCCAATTCATTTGCCTCTTCTTCCTCGTCCTCATCATCTCTAGTGGAGGAATCTTCATCCTGCAGCAAATAGGCCGTTTCGGGATTTAAATTATTGTGTAAATGTCTTTTGTAATTAAATTTAGATATTTTGCAATTTTCATACAATTGTAATGTATAGCTACGCTCATTTTCCTCTTCATCTTCTCCTTCGTCTTCTTCGTGTATTGTAAAGCTTCTGGTCTGCGAAGAGAGTGAAGATGTAGAAGAGGAGTTTGTCGATGGATTAAGGCTGGGTTGTGTTGAAAGATTGGCCAACATAAGTCTACGTTCTCTTAGTTCATCCCTTAAAGCAGCCAAATCCTTCTCACCATTTCGCTTGCGCGGCTGAGAGAAGGGATCATCAAGAAACTCATCACTAGCTTCTAAAGATGCCGTTTCAGCTTTATTATTTTTGTCTTCTATTTCTCTCATAAGTTGGGCACTTACTTGCTCAGCAAAATCCTGACAATCTTGTGGCTCCTTTGTCGAGACAATATCCCCACTATATTTTGTGGGTAATATATCCGATTTATCATCATTGACTATTATGTTAGAGCTTGTTTCGCCCTCAATTGAATCTTTAGTTTTTAAGCATTCTTCTTCCTCTTTACCCTTATTAGGTGCTACATCCTTGGCTTGATCTAAACTGGGGGCTGTAGTCAAGTTATTGGACCGGGGAGCACTTATAACACTGTCCACCGAATCGGGTGAGGAAGGTTCACTGGAGTCACTATCCAAATCATCTGTAGCCGGATTAAATAGTTCCAGAGACATTAATTTTGGAATGGTGGCTATAGCTGCACCTCCTGCAGCCGTTGAAGTACGTCGAACTATGGGAAAACTTTGCCTGGAAATTTGTAAGGACTGCTGCTTGCGGAATTTCGGTATGGGTGGCAAATTTTTTATAGTTTGTCGGGTGATTTTGATTTCAGGCGGCGAAGGGTCTAATACTTTCTTAACATCTGGTTTTATTTCTTGAATATTTGGTTTTTGTTGATTCTTTCCTTGCACTGTTTGCTGCTGTAAATCTTTTGACTCTTGCTGTTTTATATGGGCTTCATCGAAGTTAAATTGTGTCCTTGTGAGACCGTTTAAGGGTAGTTTCGTTTCGGTGCCCTTGTCAGGCGGGGTAATCTTTGCAGGCGGGGTAAACATAGCCATGGCTGCTATAACCGCAGGCATTGATTGGGGTGGAGAAGTAACAGCCATTTGGGCGGCTGCTGGAGAATGAGCAGGCGTGGGAGGGCAGGGCATTATAAGGGGAGATGTTGGCACCGAGGATATCCGATGACCATTTATGTCTATTTTACTACACTGTCCCAATGTGCAGGAAGTGGAGACGCACTTACTCTGACAACAAGTTTTGTGAACATAACAACTACCTCCACCATTGCTACATGATGAAGTACTTGAACTTGAATTTGAATTTTTATGCTGTTGTTGATAGTTCAGTTGCTGCTGGTGTTGTTCTGGGTTGGGTATAAAAATTACAGAGGCAAAACTATCTTCTGATTCTATACTAGTATCTGATTGTAAGCTGCTTTCTTTGGAAGAGTCTGAACCTGATTCTCGGGAATGCCTTCTTACCTTTTCCTCCTCCCCAGAATTTGCGCACTGTGAGCAAGCCTGATGATACGTTTGACAGTAACAGGCAGTCGTTGCACAATCTAAGCTTTTGCACATTGTTACAGGACCCGCAAACTTATTGTTGCTGGAGTTCTGTCGATGCAACAAGTAATGCAAATGGGTTTGAAAGTTACTCACCAAAGGCGAATGCTGTTGGCTATAATGATGATGGTGATGATGATGCTCATGTGTGCAAATATTAGCTTTAGGGCTTTTGTTATTGCCCTGTCCCATTGTAGGAGATTTTTCTTCGGGGGTGGTCTTTAAATTTTGCATTATTTTGTTAATTCCTGTTTTGGTTACCCGCTCTAAGCTGCCAGTAGAACTTTTAATTTTGCTTGCAACTCCCTCGCGTATAACCTGCAAGCGCTTTGAAAACAATGCTGAACGACAAAGAAAAGCCTCGTTAAGGGACATCTGTTTTTGTATCCTTTTACGTACTCGCTCCTTCTCCCTTATCCTATTGCCTGCCATAAGTTCCTCATTCAACGAACTCTGCTTGCGCATTTGGCGGGTAGTTAAGTTTTGGCCGGGTAGCGATTGCTGTTTGGTAAACAGTGTATTGGTTACTCCATTCGTATTAGCATTATATTGGCTTAACATGTGAAATGGTTTATCTGGCATCTGAAAGTCCTCATCACATAGAGATTGTTTTTGCTTAATGAGTTTAGGACGGCGATTAAGATTGGATGATGTTTGAGCTGTTGTTCCACTAACATTGGTAGAACTATTACTTGTTAGAGCCTGTTTAGTGGGTGAATGCCCATTAGTGTGAATGCTAGAGTTAGCGGAAGAAATATTAGATCCTTGCACAGATACGTTAGCATCTAAAAGTTGCAAAGAGTTTGTGTTTTTGTCAACATGCAGTAATGGACCACCGAGAATAGGTACACTTGAGCGTGAGCGAACAATTTGTCGTGGTGGTGGATTGAGTATACTACCTAAGCTACGAGACTTAAGACCCGCCGATAGAGGGGGATCTGTAAAATCTTCAAAGTCTTCTAAACGACGCAATTCAATGGGTAAATCTTTTGCATCTTCATAATCTAAACTACTATCGTTTTTGGTATCCTTTGAGGTCCAGGACTCGAGAAACCAGGCATGCTTACGGCCTCCAGCAAGTTTCTATAAAGAAAATGCAACGGATATTTTTCAAAAGGATAAAAACACTTAAAGAAATCCGCGTTCTTTTCTTTCTGGGTTACTTAAAACTGTGTTTTCCAAGCTCACCTGTATTGCTCTCCTTACAAAACTATAACATGACTCGCCTGGCGACGAGGAAGACAAACTCGAACTATCACCATCACCGGCTGAACGACTTGAGTTTGTTGAGTCCTCTGTATATGCATGATACGGTGGCAGGAAATCTTCATCATCTTCTTCGTCTGAATAGTTGAAATTACGATTTTTAGGCGGTTGCCAAGGTATCAGTACATCTTGAGACTCAAAACGTCGGTGACGCTGTTCCAAGGCCCACACAGTTATAACGACACGACCACCAATACGTAAGACGCGAGCTAACTCCCTTAGAGCATTTACTCTTCGCTCGGTGGTGGCAAAATGATGTACAACAGCTATGGAAAGTACAGCGTCAAATGATTCATCACGAAATGGCAATTCAAGATTGTCACAAAGTGCAACCTAAAAAAGAAATACAAATTTAAAAATTTTAAAGTTAACAAGCTAACGAAAAGAATATTTAATACAGACTAATGGACCGGAAAAAAGGCTTTTCGATTTACGTTTAAAATAAGCAAAAAAAAAAAAAACTTGCGTATTAACACCAATCATTCCTTCCTAGAGAAGAGCAATTGGAATGCTTTGGTACAAAATATAAAAAAAAAATTGATAACCCAACGACTTTTCCTCTTTTTAGAAAAGTGTGCTTAGACTGTCTATCGGATATTTTAAAAGTTTTATTTTATTCATGCCCTTTAAAATCATATATGTGAATATTTGTCACGTCCAAAAGTAAATGATGCCCGTATCCATATTTTAGTTGTTTTTTTAGCGGAAAATGGTTTGTTGGGTTTTTGAAAGATCTCTTGAATGTTTTGGGTTGTTTTTAATAATTCTCAATAAGTTTATTGAAGTTATTATATAAAGGCAGAAAATATTTATGAGATTTTTTTAAGGCTTTGGCTGAAGTCTACTAATGATTCCATGTAAGAACCAATTAAATGCATACAAACAAATTTAACCTACAACAGAACTTATAAATCATATATTCTCACAATAAAGTTTCCATAAATACGAACCAAATTTCCTTTTTTTTGTTAAGTGGTTTGACCTAGGAACTGCCTTTAGAAAAAAGAAATGATTCTGATGAATTTTTAGTTGTGACTGTTTTATATTTAGTGTGCGATATATAGATTTAAGAACCACTATCTTAAGATGCAGTTGTTGTTAGTTTTCCTGTTAATTATTGTTGTTGTTAGTACTTCTACTAAAATTTACTACAAGCTTAGCTAAACAATTGAATTGGTACTAACAACAACAATTGAAGCATAAACAAATCAAACAACAGTTAGAAGTGGTTGTTTACAGACATACATGTGCATGAACTTATGAATTTACATGCACGAGTTGCTGCCAGCATCAGTATGAGAAATTCAGGAATAAATTCACGTGTGGTAAACGAATGAACACAAACGTTGAAATATTCTCCAATATATACATTTGTATATGGGCAACTACGGAAATTAGGGAAAGACTTACATTTTTACATGTAATTGTACAAACATTGATTAAGCAAAGTCGATTCTTTCATTTGAACTAATTGTACTTCCACAAAAAAATTTTATCTGGCGATACGTTACTTTTTCTGAAATTGTCCATATACAAATATAGAATAACAAAAGAGTTGCCATTCATTTAAACGAACAAATATGTAATTATGACTAAAAACAAACTTGTAAATTAGATCATGTACAGCCAATGCATACTTAAGAATGCACTACATGTTAAAAAAAATGGTTACCAAATCGGGGTCCCTAGCAAACATCGAGAGTTCCGCTTGAACTATTGCTATTCACTGCCTAATATGAAGTGATTTAACGTAAAATATTAAATGTTTCGGAGGGCGTCCGCGAAAAATTTTTTTAACAAGGGTTCCATTAGCAGGAATTTAGTGCGAACCCCTGGATTAAGGATTAAAATTCATCAACAGTGGAAACTACAAAACTTTTTAAATTAATTATATTAAATTTTACTCCTGCATGTACAAATAACGTTAACTTGTACGTGTTACTCTACGTAGCAATGCATTTTACATATCCCTCATGTTAGAAATGTTTTAAAGAGTCTCTTCAAGTATGTATGTGGATAATTGTTAGATAGTACTCGTTTAAAACTAGATTTTATGGCTTAAATGGGTTTGTTTAAGTATTGTATTGTTTGTTAGTACATATATGCATTCACATACATATGTATGTATATAATTGGAATGATGTGGCCCTGGTGCAATTGTTTTAATTGTCTATGAAGGGAGAGACAAAGTCGTTGTCTATGTTCTACAATATCAATTGTATGTAAACAATGAGCACTCAAGCATACAATGCATCTAGTTGGTAATTGGGACAGTAATCTTAGGGCGAAAGAAATAAAGTGAATGAATCATGTTGTTGCTATCGTTTTTCAAAAAAGGAGTTACAATAAAAAAAGTAAAAAAAGTTCATATAAATAGTTAAAGGTTTAATAAATGGAAAGAATATTTTAGTAAATTTGAAATTAATAGTGGGGTTAAGTCCTTTAGAACATAAAGGGGGACGGTCGCACACGGCGTTTTTACATCATTTTTGTAGATTTTGTATGGTGATGGAGCTAGTGGGTAAGTATGCTTTAGGAATATGTTTGGGAAAACAACTAATGGGGGGGTCTGTGATACAATTTATTCATATAAGGGCGAATCCGGGAAAGTTTTAGGGCTTTTTACCCTATTTCTTTCAAATTTGTCATAGCAACCCCTTTAAGGCGCGGAGGTAGGAAATAAGAATGCTTAAGAAGAAAGTCAGAGGCCGATTCTGGAGAAGTTATGGGCGTTTCAACATCATTTTTGTAAATTCTTTATGGCAGCCCCATTAGGTAATGGAGGTATAGGGTAGGTATATTTTAGGAATATGTTTGGGAGAGAAAATAAATGGGGTTCTGTGATACATTTTATTCCTCTAGGGGTGAATCCGGGGAGTTTTTAGGGTTTTTTACTCAATTTTTTTTTAAAATTTTGTTAGGCAAGAATGTTAGGGGCTGGAAACAGGGTGTAAATATGTTCCATTAAAATGTTTGACAGGAAAAATTAATTGGAGATGGTCTTATATTTTACCTTTGTAGGAGCACCCTGAAACCCTGGGAGCGATTAAAAAAATTAAAAAAAAATATGCATCGCAAACCTGTTAGAGGGCGGAGATAGGGTGTAAGTATGTTTCAAAAAAATTTCGAGGGAAAAATTAATAGGAGTCGGCCTTACATTGCACATTGTACGGGGAAACCCCGAAACAGTTGCAGAGGTTTTTATGTACATAAAAATTTAAAGAAATAAACAGAGGTAGTTTTGGTCAATTATCGGGCGACTTTGCTGGATTTCAATAGTGATTTGCTCGCAGATATTTCTGATAGTTTAAAACCACTTGCGCGTCTATGCGGGGGACAGACTGACATCACTAAATCGACTTTCCTATCTATAAGAGCCAAGAAAATATATCTATACTTTATGGGGTCGCAGATGAATATTAAAGAAATAAAAAACGGAGTGATAAACTTATATATACCCTTATGACTTATGTAAAGGGTATAATTAAATGCTTTTAGCATTGTTTAAACTGTTGTTAATCAGCATTTACCTGCACTTTAAGCACATATTAAACATATAAACAAACACTTTTAGTTATTTATTGCAAAAATTTACACTGGACTACATTCTGGTAATGCACTCAACTACGAAGTTTAACTTTCTAATTCTTCCTACATTCAAGCACGAACAAACGCATAATTGTACGTACAGATTGTTCATGAAATCGATTTTCATTATTTTTAAATTGAATTTATGTGAAAAAACAAGTAAGAATAAGAGGTAAGTAAGCCTTGATTAAATGAAAAATGAAAGAAGAAAAAGTCAATAAAATGCTTTGTTAGGTTATTTGATAGATTTGTATGTAAGTACATACATACATACATATATTTGTGGGTTTTTTTTTAGTAACAAAGCTACGTTTTTCCTTGTGTGATATATCTCTTTGCATTAAAAGTATTGCTGCTGTCGCTGTTGTGTCGGTTTAAGAAAGTTTTATTACCAGCAACCAAACTTGACATATCATCAGCAACAGCATGACAATAACTCCAGCATGCATAAGGATTAATATTCATTAAAATTTGAAATGAAAACGTATTGTTGCAATAAATTCACCAATTTAAAGGTATGCAATATTGATAATTTTTAGTTTAGAAATAAAAGTAAGTATTAATTAACATGCACTTATTAGGGATGACGACTTAAGGAATAACCGTTGGCCAAAGGACCTCTGGGTAGAGGTCGCGAGTTGCACTCGTCACTACCCTTCGTAGCCTAACCTAACCTAGGAATGACGATCGGTATTGATTTTAAAGAATACCGAGCTTTTCTAAATTTTTTGGGATTCCAGGATTTTTCGGGACTTTGCGAAGTTTTGGGGTTTTTTGTATTTAATATTTTCGGTTCAAACTTTTTTTAAATTCTTCTGAATATGTACATATATATCTTTAACTTTAAAATAGTTCTGTTATAAAAAAAGTTATTTAATTTTAGGATTTGCATCAAAAAGGTCTCGCAATTTTGAATTTTATATTAAAGTGGCTTAAAAGACGAGTGGGATGAAAATATCTTAAATTTTTCCAGTTTTCAGCTACACTCGGCAAATCAAAATGATCTCAGCAGCTTTTGTTAATGTGTTTTTTATTCTCCCATTGAAGTTCCAAACATTAACAAATAAAATAAAATCTTCCCAAAAAAGGGATAATTCAAAGAAAAAATATAAATGATTTATAAAGTGTGTGGCGGTGGAAAAGAATACAGCGCGCTGTACCTATTGAGTATTGGGCTATTGGAATGGCAGCAAAAAGTTTGATCAAACTAGACAAGTCTGGATTGGGAAAATTTCTAAATACTGGTCACACAAGGATGTTATGGAAGATTTGTTTTGAGGATCTTAGTTGGTCTGGTGACCAAGAATAGACTTTATGGTCCCAGATGTCAGTTTTGAGAAAATAACATTGATTATAATTCCTGAAATAGATTGTTTACCGGTTTGCTGATTGGTCTGATCTAAGGTGGATATAGAAATCGGAGTCGAGATCTATATAATGGGAGAGAACATCAGTTTTCCCAACAGACTATCCGATTAATGTAGGGATTCAGGCGGAATTTCTGGAAATTTTTAAAGCAACAGATCCTTTAGTGGAACATGTTCCAAAGGATACTTAGATCATTATTTAAGTTGACAGTCAGGTGGTTCTTAGGGCCTTTAAGCAACTTGCATCAGCTCTAGGCCAACAAGGGACTGAAGGAAGGTCGGTGGTGGAACTATGACACCTTCAAAATGGATGTTTGACATGACGAATCTTAAGTTGGGAACAGGAGTGACTGCAGGTTGGCAGGCACCAGCTTGCTTATGACCATCAATCAATTTATCCACAATATTAGCTCAATGCACCTCTACCAAGAATAGATACTTTTTGCAGCCAATTGGCTTGCCTATAAGCTTAGGCTCCGTATGAATCCCAGTAGCTTGTTCGGCGCTGAATCCCAAATGCCCGCCAGTGTAGCAAATATGCCGCCCAAGTGGCACAGCCTCTTACAACAGAGGCCCTTCCTTTAGAGAGACAGAAGTTTCCTAAAATTTCCCATAGACAGAGTAAAGAATATCTTGGCCTATCGCTGTCCTTGGGCCCCAACCCTGTGGACAGCAAATTCAGCGTCCCTCAAGGCAGCCAACTGCCCACAAGAGTATCCAGCGCCAGTGTTACCATTTAGATGCTTCGCCCATCGGTATACCACACCTGAGACCCCTCCTCAGGTTTCTAGGACCAATTGGTCCAAGAGGTACGCTCGAAGATTTTTACATCGAATTGTCTAGTAAAAGTCTGTATCCTCGAAGCCTTGGACCATAATTGAAATCATAACTGGGCACTGCCCACGGTTAGGGCTATGACAATCAATTAGAGACGATAGGGCACTGCCCGAAATTGCATAGCAATAGGGTCAAGTAAAAGATTCCACAAAGAACTGAGCGATATTTCGCAGTGTAAGCTGGAAAATAGGCAATGGAGGGGGAGTTTTCATATGGTTGCTTGAATTGTTTCCTTTTTTCCTCTTGCTGGTCTAACTTCTTTTTTCCTTTTTTACTATTTTTACCTTTTTCTTGAAGGGTTGCTCAATGGACTCAGAAGTTTTCCGAGTGTTGATATGTGAAAAGGATTGTCTCTGTTCATCACCTTTCGTAACCTGACCTAACCGATGGCAAATTTAAATTAAGAAAAATATGGAAAGGAAACGATTTCTTGGAGTGAAATTGACTAAATTTGAATTCTGCTATTTTATGAATTTGCGAAATTTTTTTTTATTGTGATAACTTATTTTTTGGCCATTCATTACATAAAATGGTAACACTGTGCGCCCTAAGCAGGGATCTTTACTACCTTTTGGTACACAATGTTTTGATTATTCTTAAGATTTTTTTATATTTTGTATATTACGAGTAACATTAAATTTTAAACTCATGCACTTATTGAATACGCAACACCATATGACATATGTAAGTCTTGTAATTATGTAAAAGCAAAGGTGCACTCTACAAGAACAAAAACGTACATATTCATAGTTACATATTTACACAAACTTTGATATTTATGCACACAGGTATGTATGTTTATAAATATGTGCAGATATACAAAGAAATAAATATAAAAATGGTAATAGTTATCATGTCGAATATATAAAAGGTAGTTGTTTTACTAAAACCTTGACCCAAATGTTATCAAAACAAATGTTAAATTTGTTGTAACAACAACGACAGCAGCAAAATTTACTGATAAAAAACTTACTGAACATTAAGAAAGAAAAAAAATATTTAACAAAATGTGCGGCAAAAGATATCAATAAAAATGGAGTAAAAAAAGTATTGAAATATCAATTTCGAGAGTAACAATATTAGTTTAATTGTATTTAAAAATGGTTTGAGTGTGAATGTTTGTGGGAACTGATGATAGAGTGATATTTGTAATCTTGTTCTCTTGTTCTTGAAAGTAACGATACCATAAAGTATATATATTCTGGTTCCTTAAAGATAGGAAATTCGATACAATTGTTCAAATATTGTGAGTTTTCTGTTTCGAAAACTATGATACTATTCATCTAAAGCCCACCACAAAACTTATAATATTTACGGTAAGAAAACAACTTGCCTAGAATAGGTGACTGAGTAAACAAAAAGAAGGGTATATAAGATTCGGCACAGCCGAATATAGCGCTTCTGTTTTTAGTTGAACTTATTCTTTAAATTTTTTTTTTGAACATTTTGGCTTTAGGTCATATTAATAAATTAAAAAAAAAATAAAAACCTAAAAGCCATTTTTAGCACTATTTTGAATATAATTTTAATTCACTTTTGCTACGTTAAATTTATAAAAAAACCGAAGGTGTATAAATGTTAATGTGAACTTTTATCCTTTATCACCCCTTTTTCCAACAGTTTTGCTTTATTTTTCTTCATAAAGTACTGAAACTAGGTGGCATTTAATTTAATTTAGTTTTTATTTAAAAGGAAGCATAAACTAATGTGTGTGTGTGCAGTTGAGCTTTTTAGTTTTAATTTCTTTTATTTAATTATTTTTGAAAATGCTAAGCAAAAAAAAAAAACAGCAAAAACATTTTAGTATTAAAAAAGTTGTTGCCGCTTTACTGAGTACACATCCGTTTGCATCTTTTTCCACATAAAAATAGTGACAAATATAAAAATATACATACATATGTACGTATGTATGTACATAAACTCATTTAACAAAACGAAAGATTTATGCATTTGTGTGTTCGTGTGTTTTATTTATTGTTTGTAGAGACTGCATTAGTCCTTGCTGTTGTTGATTCGCGAGAAATTATGCTTTTTTGATTCTTCTAAACAATAAGGCAGAAAATTCTTTTTGTTTTACTTTTGACTTTATTGTTCACAAATATGTGCAAGAGTGTTAATGTGTCTATGCAAGTGCAGCAATTTAATTTTTCCACTTTTTTTAAAAAAAAGTCACGCATGACGTTATCAGGAAACTACAAGAATGAAAGAAATATTTATATTTTCTTCTTTGCCAAAGGGGAAATTCATAGTTTTTTTCTGTCGTATAAATGAGTTTTGTTTTACTTTCTAAAAAAAGAACCTACTAAAAACATCAACATCAGCAACACAACAACAGCAACATCAGTTGTAAATGCTACAGAAAATTTCCTACTGTCAACACTATAATAAATTATTTTTTATGCATAAAAATTTTCTATGTACAAGTATGTATGTTTGTATAATTAGAAATGCGAACGTTTTTATATGAATAGAAATGAGTTTGTGTGTGGATGTGCATAGTCTTATGAGTTTTTTTGTTAATGAATAATTGTCACTTGTTATACGAGGTCAAACTGAAAAGTAATAGAGAAATAAATACGAAGAGAAATTATAAGCAATTAAATATTAAACCTATATGATTTTCTACACAACCTGAATCCAGAATCTATATTTTTCTATTTTTAAAAAAGTTCTAAAAAAGTGAATGAAGTACTTTTTGCCCAGTTAATGGACATTGAACCTATATATGGGCTTCGTGCTTCTAAGCCCATAATCCTAAAAAAGGCAAAAAAGTGCCAAAAAAGTAAAAAAGTACTTTTTGGCATTTTGATGACTTCTGACCTGTGTATTTTTTAATTGTCCTTAGTTTCATATTTCTGGATTCATAATATTAAAAACGCTAAGTAGAACCAAAACTATTAAAAAATAACTTTATGCCCACTTAGTTGACTTACTTCTTCTATATTAGTCAATTGTTCTTAATTCTTATATTTCTAGATTCATAATCTCAAAATATGAAAAAAAGTTCCAAAACATGGAAAAAGTACTTTTTGTCCACTTAGTTGACTTACGGTCTCTTTATGTCCGCAATTTCATATATCTAGACATATAATCTCAAAACAGTTAAAAACTGATTACAAATATGTAAATATGTACATCTTGTCTAGTTTTGACCCCTATATGGGTCACTATTTCTTTATTTATGGTTTCTGGACTTATTACCTTAAAATGCAAAAAAGTACTAAAAATGTGAAAAAGTACTTTTTTAAATTTCATTGACTTTTGAGCTTCATTACTTAAAAATTGTCAAAGAGGACACCTGTTAAGCGTAATTTAAAATATATTATTGTTTTTATTACTCCAGAAATGACTTAAAGTACCTAAAACGACCAAGATACCAAGATATGATTTGTAACCGAAATTTAAAATAAATCCTGAAGCATATTTATATTTTTTTTTGAAATCTTTTGAAAGCAATTTTAGATATATTTATATTGTAACTGATTTAAAAGTAAGAAAAAGCGAGTAAAAGGTTTCAAAATACAAGTTTTACTCTTTTTGGATCCCTAATGTCAAAAATTAAAAAAAAGTACCAAAACATATCAAATATTTTAGGGTCTTGAATTTCAAAAAAAGTACCAGAAAAGGGTCTATTTTATTTTAGTGTAAAATACGATACTTTATAACAATTTTCTATTTTAGCAATATATCGACATTTCCTTATTTGGACCATTTTTACGCTCCTAGGGTCTACATTTCCCAAAATCATTTGTTTATGGGTCTATACATCGAGAGCGGTACCCACAGTCTAAATTGTAAGTACCATGATGTATAAGTCAGTTAGTCAGTTATGATGTTTCTTTATATATAGACTATCACCAGTTTTAATAGGCTTAGTTTTCAAACCAAGTGTTTCAGCAAGAACACAATCTAGAAGTCATATGAAAAAGGAAACGACTGAAGCTCCGTTTAAAGGACCAAGTCAAACAACATCTTGCAGATCTAAACATTCAGAATTAGAGAAAAAACATAAAAGATCGAGATGCCTACAGATTGATCTTATTTCTGCTAATGACTTAACCAAGTTGTTGAAATCAATTCAAGAAAAGAAAACCACTACAGTTTTGAAGCATATCACTGTACCCTGTCTTCCTTACATTAGTATGCTTGCAACATCATGTTTATATGTTTTTTTGTTTTTTTTTTTTTTTAATTTTATGTTTTGTTATTTCTAGCATTTTATATTTTTAGATTTATTCAAATAAACTCATGACATCCGCATGTTTAAAGAAATGTATGTTGCACGTTGATTTCTTGACTACGTACTTGTGTTTGTAAGCATTTGTTTCATGTCACTTTTTATTGTATTCAGCATCACGTTTTGTGTCAAAATAAAATAAAACTAAATAAAATAAAATAAAATAAGTAGCACCATAAACATACTTGAAACAATCGCATATAATAGGAGAAGCAAAATTTAACAAAAAAAAAAAAAAATATTAAATAAAAATGAAGTTTGTAACGTAGAATATTTCTACGTCACATATTTTATTTCTTTTATTAAATAGTGTAATACCAGCCTCACCGTTTTTTCCTATAGTGTAAGCGTAGCTTTAGTTTATTTCGTGTAGGTTGATTTAACTAGTTAGATATAATTCTCATTTAGTATGTGTAAGATTTAGTATAAGATGCAAGATTGAATTACAGATCGGCGCGTTTCAGACCCGACTGAAATACGCCAATCAAGTCTCGAAGACATAGTTCGGAGAGACAATCGGTTTGCACTACCACCGATTTAAGAACACTCGAGACCTGCGAGTGGGAACAATCAATATCTGTATAGATATTGGACACTTTACTTAATACATGCCCGTTCGATCACAGCGGCTTCGGCTGACTGTTCTCACAGCGGTTTCGACTGACTGTTCTCACAGCGGCTTCGGCTGACTGTTCTCACAGCGGCTTCGGCTGACTGTTCTCACAGCGGCTTCGGCTGACTGTTCTCACAGCGGCTTCGGCTGACTGTTCTCACAGCGGTTTCGACTGACTGTTCTCACAGCGGCTTCGGCTGACTGTTCTCACAGCGGCTTCGGCTGACTGTTCTCACAGCGGCTTCGGCTGACTGTTCTCACAGCGGCTTCGGCTGACTGTTCTCACAGCGGCTTCGGCTGACTGTTCTCACAGCGGCTTCGGCTGACTGTTCTCACAGCGGTTTCGACTGACTGTTCTCACAGCGGCTTCGGCTGACTGTTCTCACAGCGGCTTCGGCTGACTGTTCTCACAGCGGCTTCGGCTGACTGTTCTCACAGCGGCTTCGGCTGACTGTTCTCACAGCGGTTTCGACTGACTGTTCTCACAGCGGCTTCGGCTGACTGTTCTCACAGCGGCTTCGGCTGACTGTTCTCACAGCGGCTTCGGCTGACTGTTCTCACAGCGGTTTCGACTGACTGTTCTCACAGCGGCTTCGGCTGACTGTTCTCACAGCGGCTTCGGCTGACTGTTCTCACATTGTACGTATTTAACCGATAGTATTAAGCACCATTGTACGTATTTAGCCGATAGCATTAAGTACCATTGTACGTATTTAGCCGATAGCATTAAGCACCATTGTACGTATTTAGCCGATAGTATTAAGCACCATTGTACGTATTTAGCCGATAGCATTAAGTACCATTGTACGTATTTAGCCGATAGCATTAAGCACCATTGTACGAGCACCACCGACGCATCAATACACGATCCCGAGCTATCAACGACCACACCCGAGTTCCCGATCTGCAAACCGAACCTGAACAACCGACACCGAAATCACCGATCCTGCATACCCCGAAATACCAGAACGAGTAAAGTCGAGAACACCATCCGAGTACCTGTAGAGCATCGTTGGTAGCCGGCTAGGTTATCGTTGATTCATTGCTATCGTAATATATCGTAGTTGTATTCAAGATAAAGTAATTTCAATAAAACAAAAGAATATTGTAACCCCCCAAAAAGGGTAAATAATCGTCTTATTACTTGAGGTTTGTGGGCCCGTAAGTAGACCCTGGACACGACTAAGTTACCTCAGCCGACGACAAAACCACGTTACAAAATGGCGCCCGAGCAGGGACCCGATTCCAAGTCGCATTGCGAAAAATCAAAAACCGCCGCCAACGAGGAGGAATCGAGTCAACATCACGATAATAGCAATTCCGATAACACAGCTACAAACAAAACAACTTCATCTACAAGCCGCACACTACAACACGAACTGATGAAATAAATTAATTTAAATTTTAATTTAAAAAAAAAAAAAAAAAAAAAACAAAACTGCCGTAGTATATTAAGTTGTTAAGTTAAGTATCAAGCCAAGATGTAGGATAGTCGTAGTATAGTTTATTTGTAAAGTAAGTTTAAAAGCGAGGTCAAGCTGTAGGACAGCCCTAGTATAATTGATTTTGTTTGTAAGCTGTAGAACAGCCGTCAGGAATTTTAGTCGAAGAACCGAGCCTCCCATTCGGGAGGTTAAAATTTACCATAAAGGTAGTGTGGGTCTTCGGGCCAAAAACTCGCCTTCGACTATCATTCCCCGAAGAGGGAGGGAGATGTAACGTAGAATATTTCTACGTCACATATTTTATTTCTTTTATTAAATAGTGTAATACCAGCCTCACCGTTTTTTCCTATAGTGTAAGCGTAGCTTTAGTTTATTTCGTGTAGGTTGATTTAACTAGTTAGATATAATTCTCATTTAGTATGTGTAAGATTTAGTATAAGATGCAAGATTGAATTACAGATCGGCGCGTTTCAGACCCGACTGAAATACGCCAATCAAGTCTCGAAGACATAGTTCGGAGAGACAATCGGTTTGCACTACCACCGATTTAAGAACACTCGAGACCTGCGAGTGGGAACAATCAATATCTGTATAGATATTGGACACTTTACTTAATACATGCCCGTTCGATCACAGCGGCTTCGGCTGACTGTTCTCACAGCGGTTTCGACTGACTGTTCTCACAGCGGCTTCGGCTGACTGTTCTCACAGCGGCTTCGGCTGACTGTTCTCACAGCGGCTTCGGCTGACTGTTCTCACAGCGGTTTCGACTGACTGTTCTCACAGCGGCTTCGGCTGACTGTTCTCACAGCGGCTTCGGCTGACTGTTCTCACAGCGGCTTCGGCTGACTGTTCTCACAGCGGCTTCGGCTGACTGTTCTCACAGCGGCTTCGGCTGACTGTTCTCACAGCGGCTTCGGCTGACTGTTCTCACAGCGGTTTCGACTGACTGTTCTCACAGCGGCTTCGGCTGACTGTTCTCACAGCGGCTTCGGCTGACTGTTCTCACAGCGGCTTCGGCTGACTGTTCTCACAGCGGCTTCGGCTGACTGTTCTCACAGCGGTTTCGACTGACTGTTCTCACAGCGGCTTCGGCTGACTGTTCTCACAGCGGCTTCGGCTGACTGTTCTCACAGCGGCTTCGGCTGACTGTTCTCACAGCGGTTTCGACTGACTGTTCTCACAGCGGCTTCGGCTGACTGTTCTCACAGCGGCTTCGGCTGACTGTTCTCACATTGTACGTATTTAACCGATAGTATTAAGCACCATTGTACGTATTTAGCCGATAGCATTAAGTACCATTGTACGTATTTAGCCGATAGCATTAAGCACCATTGTACGTATTTAGCCGATAGTATTAAGCACCATTGTACGTATTTAGCCGATAGCATTAAGTACCATTGTACGTATTTAGCCGATAGCATTAAGCACCATTGTACGAGCACCACCGACGCATCAATACACGATCCCGAGCTATCAACGACCACACCCGAGTTCCCGATCTGCAAACCGAACCTGAACAACCGACACCGAAATCACCGATCCTGCATACCCCGAAATACCAGAACGAGTAAAGTCGAGAACACCATCCGAGTACCTGTAGAGCATCGTTGGTAGCCGGCTAGGTTATCGTTGATTCATTGCTATCGTAATATATCGTAGTTGTATTCAAGATAAAGTAATTTCAATAAAACAAAAGAATATTGTAACCCCCCAAAAAGGGTAAATAATCGTCTTATTACTTGAGGTTTGTGGGCCCGTAAGTAGACCCTGGACACGACTAAGTTACCTCAGCCGACGACAAAACCACGTTACAAGTTTAAAATATGAAATTCTCCATCTAAGTACGTATGCAGATGTTCATACAACGGAAATAGTATTTGATTTACATGTTAAGAAAGATAGTTATTTAGAATTTAAGTGCATTAAGCTAATGAAATATTAAAAACAATATGAAAATACAAGGCATTTAATTTTTTTTTTAAGAATAGGTGAAAAACTCCAGCTAGAATCAGGCCGAATTTATTATCAGCGTTGCCATTTTGGCGCTTTTCGTATATTTTTTTTCTGCGGTTTTGCTTATGCAATACCAGAAATTTTTTAAATACCCATTTTTAAAAAGAGGGCGTTTGTAGGACTTTTTACAAATTCCCACAATGATTTTAAGTGTCTTTTGAGTAATAAAAAGTAAATTTTTTTTTATAAAATGTAAAAATATTTATTTAAGAGAGTACTAGAAACAATATTATTTGATTAAGTATGGGATTATATTTAAATCTAAATCACTTGTTAAACAAAAACTTATAGCATTTTCTGAACTTTTGAGGCCCACAAAAATAAATTAGTCAACAATCTCGTCAAGTTGTGCTTAAGGTTTTACTACACTTTGATAGTAAAATTGAATTTATATTTTTTAATTCATATATTACGTAAAATGTCGTAGCTTGGCATGCAGTTAGATATAGTCTTGATAAAAAGGACTTTTTCCAGGACTTAGTGGAATTTTGGATTCCTAGACATGTTTAGATTTTATTGATGGGCAAATGAAAAATGTTTAGCTTTATAATGGCTAAGATTTTTTTCAATAAGTGAAAAAAAAAATTTTTTCCTTTACTTTAAAAGTGAAGTCTTAGCTGATTATAGTTTTGTGTTTAACCTAAATTTGAATCAGACTTTGAAGAAAAATAGATGACACAATTTTTTAGGGCCCGTAAAAAACATTATCACCAATATCGCCAAACTGAGTATAGGGTTGTACTACTGTTTATTAGTAGAGTCGAACCTATACTATCCTGGTAGTGTATTTTGTTACTATTGCACAGTGTTGTTGTATGTTTGTGTTTATTTTTTTAAATAAAAATCAACTCATATCAATCCAAAAAACCAAGCATTTATATATTTTTTTATTATTTACCATTAGTAATAAGGAATATTTTGGTTGGTGCTTTTTTACCCGATTTTTTTTTATTTCCACCCGTCTTTCCCCTTTTGTATGTTAAGAGTTTAAATCACCTGCTATTAGTGAATTAAATTTTTAAAAATAATAAGAAAGAGTTGTTAATAAAAAATAAATTTTATGAGACAAAAAATATTTCACACATCTGGCACCACTAATTAAAAACTGCTAGAAGCTTTAGCTATTTTCAAATCATAAAAACGTCACAACTTTTTAGTTTTTAAGCTTAATTTTAATATATAGGGTGACCATTTATTTCTGTGTTAAAATTAGTACGCTTTTTAGTTTTTATAATCAAAGAACCACTATAGCGATCGATTTAAATTTTTAAGTCGATTAAATTATGTCTGTCCGTTGGTCTGGGTGTCTATGTAGTCTTGTAAATAAAGCACAGGCCGCATGTCGATATTTGATTTAGCAAATAAATTTTTATAAAATTTTATAATAGTTTTTGGAGAGTTGTAAATCGACTTAAACTAGATTTGAGAGATAAAAATAACTTTGATAGATTTTCTATTGCTAAAAAAATATTTAGTTAATTAATTTTGCTGTTGTTTTACAAATTTTTAAGAAAAACTATTTAAAATATCAAATAAACGTGAAAAATCAAAACAATCAGCACTTATTTGTCCAAAATCAGTACATTTAAGCATACAAAATTTTCAATCAGTTCACCAAATTAAAAATTAGTAAATGTCGTGGCAAAATCAGTACTAATTATATAAGAGACTAATTAATATCTGTGGACTTTTGACAAAAGCACTTATTTGAAAAAAGTGAATTTTAAAGGAGAGCAAAAAAACTACTTTAACATCGCAAAAAACGTCGTGATTATTATCTAAAAAGTTTTAAAACCTTAAATGTAAAGTAAGTTAGCTGAATTATTTTCCAATATTGAATTTTCGCAGGTACTTGCGATGTTAAAGTTGTTTTTTTGCTCTCCTTTAAAATTCACTTTTTTCAAATAAGTGCTTTTGTCAAAAGTCCACAGATATATACGGTCCCCTACCCGGTGGCGTATGAAGTATATTTTATTCGCATAAAATAAAAAACCACTCATACGTCCCGTACAACGCAAAACAAAATTTAACTGCTTTTTCTTTTACCAAAACTAACCTGATTTTATTTCATTTTATTAGAATAAATCAATTTCTTAATTATGAAATTTTTTATATCTTTATTCCTTTTCTGTTTCTTCTGGGAAAGAAAGCTTTTTCCTAGAAATTTTCTAACCCAGATTTAAAGTATAAACTAGCAATATAATTGCTAACATGTGTTAAATTTCTCTGAAACAATTATCCAACAATATGTTAAAAGCAGTTTGCAAGAAAAGTAAGTTTTTTTGATAAAAAAAGGCAAAAAGAATTTTATATAGAACTTGCATTTTAATGCATAAATTATAAAGTAAAATTATTATACACACTTTCAATGAAAAAGTTTGAAAGAAAAAGAAAACTATTTAATATTAAACTTTGGTGAAAAAGCCAATCAATAGATGGTTAAGATAAGAAAACTTTATTTTCTTTTGTACGTAACATGCAGCATAGCACAAAATTTAAGGAAAAAAATAAAATTTATATTGATTTCATGCAATGTTATGACCTGCATACTAAGCGGCATGCAAAAGTTTGTTTGGTTTGTATTAAATAAAAAAAATGAAATGCAAAAAGATCTGATTTAATTCAAGCCAATAAGTAAAATTTTTGCAAACAGTATAATTTTAAAAGTTTTTTTTTTAATATTTAAATATAAAAGACTTTTTGCTTTAAATATTTTTTACCTTTTGTGCCAATTTTTTAACCAAAATTCTCATCTTTATTTCACCGAGTTGAAATTTCGTTTTTTTATTTAAATGCCTTGAAGTTTTTTTTATTTGCCATTTACTGCAACTTTTTAATACTCTAGTTTGCTGCTTTTTTTTATTTGATTTGCCCCAAAAATTTGCATTGCGTTTCAGAGGAAATTTTATTACAACTGCATAAATTCCATGCTGTGCTTTGATTTAATTTTTTAGGGTATTTTTATTCATATATTACTTAAAATACTATCATTAAAATTGGGAAAAAATGAAAATAATTCAGCAGTTGTGTGTTAAAACTGTTTTTTTAACAAAACAAATTTATTCAAATATACTTAAGACATGCTATTTATATAAAATTGAAAAAGGAAAATTGAGTACCAAGGATTATACATCTGGGTATGGATGTAAAATAACTACTTATTTAGAAGAATAGCGTCATTGACTGAATGAATCACTAACTGACTTTTCTAATACCGCGCAGCTCAAACTTGTTACGCTGAAGACATGAAATTCGGTCTGCAGATACCTTTCCCGAAGTAAAATTTTACTTAAACGGGATTTCAGGAAATATGACCCTAAATGACAAAATTGAGTCTAATAAGGAATAATAAATAAGTTTTTATCGTTAGGAGTAAACAAAGGGTTAAAAAAGGGGTACAACCTCTATACCGGTACTGTTTAGGTAATTTTTGTTGTTTCTAAACCAATAAAAGTAAAAACATAATTCTAATTGTGTTCGATAGGTCACAAAAAAAATACAGATTTGGTACTTTTTTAAAATTTTGGACCCCAAGGAATACAAATGAACAAAAATTTTATTTTAGTACTTTTTAATTTTTTTTGAGACTTTGAGTGTAGAAATATGAAAGAAATGACTAGGGATGTCGAATAAGACCAAAAATCAACTAAGTTGACATTTTTCGAACTTTCCAAATATTTTGTTTTGGACTATGAAGGTTAAAATCTTAATTAACAACTGTTGAGCAAGGCTGAGGTCAAAAATCTATTAAGTGGCCAAAAATAACTTTTTCACAATCTTTGGTAATTTTTGCATATTCTTAAATTATGAATCTAGAAATTTAAAATTAAGGACTATGACCTCAAATTAAAGTCAAAAGTGAACTAAGTAGATAAAAAGTAGTTTTTTGTATTTTTGGTACTTTTTTGCTTATTTTAAAATTATTAGTCTAGAAAAATGAAATAAGTTTATATCGGCCTTGATTACACAGGATGTCTGGTGGCAGATTTATATTTTCAAACTTAAAAAAACATAATAATTGACACAAAGTCTTATTAGGAGCATTGAACGATAAAATATAAATGCGGATCTTATTTTTTAAAGAGTATGCCATGCAGATGTATTTCGTCGACTTGAACGCACTGTCCAAAATTGAGCCTTCTGCGCCACACGGTACAGTAAATTTGATTCAATTTTCTTTAAAGCCACAAGAGATTGGGGAATTGTTTTTACTAACCCTCTGTTTGAGGTAGCCAAAAAAAGTGCATGGGAGTTAAATCGGGCGAACTCGATGGCCATGGGATATTCCTTAAGCGAGTGATCAATTTTGGGGGGAAGTTTTCCCGAAGCAAATCCATTGAATCTTTGGCTTTGTGTGCAGTCGCTCATTTCTTTTCAAACCACGTGTGCGAAGAGTGCGATAGATTAGCTCACAGGTTGCAAAACGATCTCCCTAATCTTTCATCAATAACCTTCACCATTGACATTCGTCGCCTGGCCTCGAGAGTCTTAAAAAAAATTTTCAATTATCTCAATTGTGGATAAGGCGCACCACACAGTTACTCTGGGACAATGCAATGCTTATTGATGCTTTAATCAAGAGGGCTTGTTGACGTGGCCGTTTAAGTGAAAGTAAGCCTCATTGGCTATAAATCCAGAATAATCATTAATTAAAGTAATCGAAAAAAGTACTTTTTTCATATTTTTGGGTACAATTTTGCATTTTTAAAATATAAGATATTAGAGGAGATACGAAGAAGGGTAATACTGGCATATGTATATAAAGATGTTACTTTTGGGGTGAGTAAACAATTAGGCAGTAAAGTCCTTTCTCGTTGACCGAAAATGATACTATAGAAGATTTTAAAATTATCCGAGCTATTATATGGTGCTGAGGCACTTGTACAAGCAGATGAAGTTGTAGTTGGCGTATTCAAAAAAAAGTTTTTGCGTACAATATATGAGCCGATTTGGGTTAATGAAGATTATCGGTTTCGCAGACATCATGTGCCGTATGAGTTGTATGACGGCAATGACGTAGTAAAATGCAAAAAAGCTAATACTTTGCGTTAGCTTGGCCATGTTGTAGGACTGATGAGAAAATGAATGAATTAAGAGGATGTTCCAGCTTGAAAGGTTTTTGAACACGATCCCGAATGCATGCGAAAAAGGGGACGACCGAAGCTCGGTTAGAAGGATTAGGTCCAACATTATCTTGCTGATTTGATTATCTATAATTGGAGAAAGAGCGCAGAAGATCTAGGCGCTTGGAGATCAGTCTTATCTAGGCTAAAGATCTAACCAGGCTGTGGAAAGCCAGTCAAAAAGAAGAACTTTAAAGTTATACAACATCTTAAAAAATAATTTTTGTTTATTTTGCAACTAGATCAAGGTGCCTTATTACAACCAAAAAAAAGTTTGGAGGCCTTTTAACTAAACATTTGTTAAACACAAAATGCACACATTTAAATATTTCGATGGCATGACATTGCCTTAATACTAACACACACACACACATACATATGTATATTGGAAAAGGTTATATTTCCCTAAAATGTTTACTTTATTGAAAAATAAATACATTTTTTTAATGCATTTAAATCACATTTTATTAAAAAAGAAGAAGAAGAAGAAATAATTTATGTGAGTTTTTATACAAACTTATTTGTGTTTTTAACGAAGTCTCTTTGATTTATTTTATTCAAATTATTTTCTACATAAAAGCAAAATGGTCATTAAAAAAGTTCTTATTATTCTCATACTTCATTTCTTTGCCATTGAATTTTTAATAAGATTCTTATGATGATACAATTTCATTTTATACACATTTATTGCACTGATAAAACTATCAATATTTTAGTTATATGTAGAAAGGATATGTTGTAAGGATAAAACTGCCATATGAATATTAATGCACACATTTACAATATATAAATATGATAAAAGACATTTTCATTATTACTTAAGCTTAAGTCTCCTTGTCATTTAATAATCATTTTGTCATAAATTTATATTATCTTCGCTAAAGTGTTAGGTCACAAATAAAAAAAAAAGATTTTTTTTTGAAATTTTAATGCATATTTTAAATTTATAGTTTCTTTAATATAACTTTTATTTTTATTTTTTTCGCAAGTGTCTGTAATTTATGTTTAAGCCATTATTTATTGCATTTTAAATCTGTTCAGTTTATTATATCTTTCTGTTGCTGTTGTTGTTGTTGTTGTTGCTTTTCGTATATAACTCGTCTTATTGACCCAGTTTAATGTTCATATTTTACTGCATTTTAAACGCCTTTGTTTTATTGTTGGTGGCATTTTGTTTGAAACGATATTGTAGTGGCCATAATTATGTTGTAGTTGTTCATTTTTTTGAGTTTATATTGGTTTTATAATGACCCAATAATTATGCATTATATATCATCGCAATTATTTATGCCAATATATGAACTTGTGGGCTACACACACAAGCCCACTCTTTACTTTTGTTTCTTTAAAGTGGGATTAAGTGCACAGATTTAGTGGCATTTAATGTACGACAGCAAAATTGCTAAGGGAATTTATTGTTTTCTTAAACAAAAACTAATGGAATAAAAGATATAAAAAATTTTGAAATAAAGTATATAAAAAAATTATTTAAATATTATTAGAGAAATTTGAGGGTTTACTTCTCCAACTGTCGTTAGCTTGTGTTGTTTTAGTAACAACATAACGAATTGTTTTAGCTAACCAACCTCCTGAAGCTACGTTACCTGACTGATTACCAGGTGCTCACAGTATGACTTTAGCAATAATCAGTACCAGTACAAGTACTGAGGCGAGTTACCGATTTTAGAAATACCAGACACTGAGACTGGCACCCTTTTTTCCCCGAAGGTATAAGCTTCAAGGCATAGGCGTTTCACCAAGGTAATTTCTATGCATCTAAATGTGTTCAAAAATAAAGTGGATATCTGCCGCGTTGGCTGAAATACAAATTACGTTTATCATTGGGTGAATACAATTCGCCGAATAGCTTCCCATGGAATGCACTTTGGCAATTTGGCAAATTTCCATTTATGTATACCAAAGGGAAGGAGGCAAACGGGCTCAACCTGCAAAGCGTCTAGGCGTTTTCCTAACCCCCACTTACATTCTAATCGCGACTTAACAAATCACGCCTACGGTCTGCGAATCCCTAATGTCTTTATAGTGAGTTGGTCCGCTCACCTCACGTGCAAATCGCAGTCACGGACAGGACTCTTTGATGCAAGAATGCCTTAAGAGATTAATGCCAGTCAGCAAGATGTCAAGTCTTAGGTCAAAGCCAAGCGTTGTCCTACGAACGTTGCGTCACGTTTATAATCATACATCCCCTATCTTTCTCGCTGTTTATATAGCGTTCCCTTAACCTCAATTGCGAAAAGCAGCTTGACTTACCTAATGACCCTACACTCTAAATCAAAAGCAGAAATTTAAGCATGATCAAGAAATGACATTAAAAAATATAGCACGAGGTATAACTTTAAAGTCTAGGGGAGCTATATCTAGCAAAACCAGAAGAGCGTCAGTCAAAACTGTCCGACATACTAGCATACAAGCCAGCATAGTGGCCCTCTGACACTATAAAACCTTGCTTCTGTTGAGAAAAGTTGTGTGTAACTGTATTGTATCCTAAAAAAGTACCATACGTTATACAGGAAAGAAAAATTCCCTCTTATATGATACAGGCTGCATGACTGCGGTTCAAGCCACTTCTAAGGATACGCCTGACCTTATTCACAACGACCATGAAATTTTCTCTCGCAAATGGAAGATGCATCAAAAGCTTATCTTCCCACTCATCATTGTTCCCAGATATTTGACCTCATTTTTTTATTGGAGACTAAATTTGCCAGTTCGAGTGAATGGAGCATTTCCCGTGGCAACCTGCCATTCAGCAAAATTGCCACAGGTTCGTGCATTGCGACCCAACTCCCACCTAAGAACACCATTGACTCACGTCAGGTCTAACCTCTTCATAAACAAGTAGACCTTGAGAAAATTCTCATATGATTTCAACACACGTTTTTTATGAGATTTAAAACAATTGAACAACAGAAAGAACACTGAGGACAGCCAAGAGAAACATGTCCCGAAATTTAGTCACTGACGCCATCCACACAAGCTTTTATCTCATCAAAGTAGCAGCTCCAAAAACAATCTGGCAACAATTTTCCCCTCACAATTTACCTAGGACAATGCCCGAGGAGTTTTAAATCAAAAACTTTCTTAAAATCTGAAAATATTCCAAGGAACTTTTTGGCTGTTCAATTGCTAACACCATTGCTCACTTTTTTCTGAAACCAAACTAGAGGTTAGAAGGACTATTATTGTAGGATTCCCGCAGTTTAAAGGTGAAAGAGGCTGATATGCTCTTAAGAACGAGTAAAACTTCTAATTCTATCAGAAGACTTAAGAAGGATAATAACAGGAGCTATCTTCTCAGCACCGGGAAAACAGTCCTAACTAATGCACTTCTAAAAGACAGATTCCAGATTCTTTTGTATGGCCTTAAAGGCGGTCTAACACATCTTGCCAGTCATACCATTAACACGCGGTGACTTTCTGATTCCGGCTCGGGTGCTATTGCCCATTAAATTCTAAATAACGGAAATGTGCCAACCAATTCTGGTCTTGGCAAAAGTTCGTCCATATATCCTTCCCAAGATATTAACCTAGGGTCACAAACCTGGACGTAGCCTAGGTCTGGTACTCTATTCCTAACCCTACAAATTGCAAATATGGTCATCCTTTTTGTCACGTAAAAAATCCTCAATCAATTCTTTAAAAATTGTTATGCCTGAAAGCATCTGATCTAGATCACAGCTCCACCACTTCCCTTGACAGTGCTTAGCTTTGCGGTGTCTGGCCAGTAATAATGACTCATTAATGCAACACACTCACTTTTTTTATCAGACCGACTTGGTAATTACGTACGGTCTTTTTGAAGTTGGAATAGGGGTTAAGGGATGCATGCGAACCAAAAAAAAATTTGTATTTTTTGTTCTTTAATATAATTTTCTTCATTTTAATAAAAAAATCCTTAGAATAGTTTTAAGTTAAAAAAAAGCAAAATTAATGCTAAACAAGCCTCCCCTCACCCTGTTGAAATTTTCAATTTGTAATTCTTATCTTAAATCCAATTAATTTTTTTTTTTTAAATTATAAAATAAATTTCAAAGCAAAACCATAAGCAAACTGCGTCAAATGTAAGTTGATGCTTTAATATATAAATGACAACTAATTTCAATTTGCTTTGCTTCTCTTGTCTTCTTTACAGGAATTTTAGTTTCATTTTGCTTTTTGTTTTATATTTGTAACTTACCTCGCCTCCCTTATTCTTTGCCACCCGACTCAAACGATGGCAACGATCTACACCCACTGTACAGATGGAGGGATTACATTGTGTTAAATAACGACCACTACCGCAGCCAACATCACAAACTACTGAACCTGCTTCTAAATTACTAAGAAATTGTGCAACACGTGGCCTTAATGAACCATTTGGCTCCTCACAATTCTCGTAGACATCATGGACATAGGCACGCTCTAAGGCAGCCGAACGTCCATTGGCATCATTTGATGATGACGATGTAGTCGTGGTGGTCTTTTTAGGTGTCGTTGTTTTAGTTGTTGATGCAGTTGCTATTGTTTGTGATTGTAAAGATAATGTTGCTGTTGTTGTTGTTGCTACTGGACTGTTATTTGATAAAGAATTATTTGTGGATAATGAAGCAGCTGTATTGTTTGCATTGTTTCCTAAAGTGTGGGTGTGATTGTTGGAAGGTAATTTTGTTTTCTTGGGTACAGCACCTGTTAAGGAGGAGTTGGAGGAGTTTGTGGAGGCGGAAGATAACAAACTGGCTGTAGGTGATATAACTGTTGGAGATATATTTGCTTGCAAAAATGTAGCCGCATTGCTGCCATTAGCTGGTCCTACACAATTGCTTGTAGAAGAAGCTGTTTGTGCTGTTGTTGCTGCTGCTGCTACTGTTGCCCCTGAAACTCCCGATGATGTTGTGTTGCTTGACAATTGTTTAGTCATTGGATAAGTAGAGAGTCTGGCGTTTGAAAAAGGGAAAGTAATTGTTGAGTTTGTAGTAGTTGTTACAACTGTTGGTCTATTTGCTTCTGCAGCAGTTTTAGTTGCAGTTGCTGTTACTGAAAATTTACAGTCGCTTGTAGTTGCAGAAACTTGTTTATAGTCTGAGTTAAGGACGAAGTGTTCATCTGAAATGAAAATAAAAAATTTTAAAAACATTTTATTTGTTTAAATAAATTATTAGAAGAAATTTATTATTTTTGGAAAATTATTTAATTTTTGAAAAAAACGTGACTTTAATTCAGGCCAAAATCCCTAGAAAATATAAAACAAATTGCAGAAACTAAATACAAAGAAGACAAAGAATAAGTTGTCTGGTTTAAATGGTACTTTACGTTGGACATAAGCTGTCACGTAGGGTCTTAAATGACCCTGTTTTGACAAAACCATTCCACACGTCATATCTACCGTCTTATAGAACGCATATCGAGATCAAGGCCTAAAGTGAAGTATCAAAAGCAAAACGAACAAATAAATTCTTAAAATCATTGCAGATTAGAAAATGCCTTTGAAAAAACATTTTCAATTATACAAAATATAAATAATAAAATAAAAAGAAAAAATCCTTCTTTCATGCAACTCCTACAAGTATTTTATCCTTCATTTTTAATAATTTATAAAAACCTACGCAAAATAATCCTTCATCATTTCAGGGTGCATGTGTATAAGTATTGCGCGTGTTTGTGTCTAAACTAAATACCAATACCAAGGATTTTTAAAATTGTGCAGAAGAACTCTCAAATCAACTACAGAGAAAAAAATCCGCTTTGTGACGGCAACATTCATTAAGTACTTAAGAGAGTAATGGGGTATGGCTGAATGTGTCAGTAAGTTAATGTAAACGTGTAATTGGCATGCGGTTTAATTTATTCATTTGTTGTCATTTCAAATAATAAAAACGTCACTACTATGACAGCTATAAGGGAGAAATGAAAGTTATGGTGTTTCTATTTTAATAACATTAAACACCAACAAGAGAAGTGACAAGTACCCTGTAGCTGATAAAAACTATGACCACAATTATAACGGTAATTAGCGAATTAAAACATGTTAGACGTCAACACATGAATAAACATACATGCACACAAAAACTTGCTCAATTCTTTCAAGTTGAAAAGATTTACAATAATGACAGTTTAAACAAGTAAAAACACTATATTCGTTTGTGCCGGACCTAAGTAAGATACCCTTCACATTAGCCTTTTGGACTTCCAAACTATTTTTTTTATATTTTTATTAATTTTTTTATGAAAAATTTCTAATTTTTAAATAGGGTTTAAACCCTATTATTCTGACTAGGGCAGTTGTAGGGGTTTTACCCAAATTTTTTTAAATTTTGTACAAGGGTTGCCTTTTATGTTGCGGGATTTGGCAACACTAGTGTTTCAATTTGACAACTAACAACTCTATCGTAAAGTTTAACATTTTCTAGGTAATACGTACTCAGAACGTTTTGACATACGAGTGCTATTTGTGTTGTTTACAGTAACTTAAAAGACTCAACTTGACTCAAAAATAAAATTAAATCGTGAACGTTTTCGTGCGATTATTTTTTACAACTTCGACATGGATTAACTCGGAAACAGTGCATGGATAAACCAAATTCTGTTTTTAGCGATGAAGCTCAACCAAGGACCAGTGTTAATCGATGATATGGTGAATTTTATTGTAGTCGTAGTTTACGTCGAGTTTCGTGAAGGTCGTTCAAAATCAGTTGTTGTTCCGAAAACCATTGATGCTGTGCATGAACCGATATTGGAAAATCGTCATGTGACCTATCGTGAGATTGAGACATCCTTAGGCATTACTAGGACCAGCATGCATTCAATATTGCATAAGCATTTGACTGTCAAAACAATTTGCTCGCGCTGGATCCCACACAATTTGTCAACCGCTCAAAAAAAGCTCGTGTCGATTGGTCGAAGGAAATGCTATATGATATCGTGATAGGTGGTGAACCCTGGATTTATGCGTATGAGCCCAAGAGTAAACAGCAGTCGACTGTATGTGTGTTTCAAAGTGAGTCAAATCCAACAAAAGCTGTTCGCGCACGAAGAACTTTTAAACAAATGATCGCCATTTTTTTTTAGAAAACTAGACATGTCGCAACCGTATCACTATGATAATGAAGAACAATCAATTCTTAGCGGTATGCAACCATTTGTTTGCCAGTTGTCTTCCAAGAAATCAGGAAAACCAACTGTCGAAGATGGATCACTCTTCACCAGAACAATGCGAGCTCTCACACATCGGCTCAAACAACTGCATCCGCCGTATACTCCTGACTTGAAATCGAATGACTTCTTTTTATTCCCGTTCATGAAAAAAACAATAAGAGGTCAACGTTTTTCTGCACCTTAAGAAGCAGTTACTGTATTCAAAATGCATGTTTTGGAGATACCTCAATCAGAGTGGCAAAAGTGCTTCGGCAATTGGTTAAAATGCATGCAAAAGTGTATAGATCTTCATGGGGAGTATTTTGTAAAGCAATAAAGTGATGATTAATATTTGCTTTTCTTTTCTAATTCCGCAATCTCCATAGGGGGTATAGAAAAATTCTTGCAAGGCAAAACGATTTGGGGTCAGCCCTACATTTGACCTATCCATGGGAACCCTGGAAGCTGTAGGAGGGGATTTCTTACAATTTTCCAAAATGTGTATTGAAACTCCTTAGGAATATGTATGGGAAAGAAAACTAATGGGGGTACACGTTATTTCTTTAAGGCCTACTTTGCGGCAGTAAAGGGCGTTTTTACATAATTTTTGTTAATTTCGTATAGCAACCCCCTTAGGTGATGGTGATAGGGGGTAAGTATGTTCATGGAATATGTTTGTAAGGGAAAACTAAGGGGGTTCTATAATATAGTTTATTCCTCCAGAGGCGACTCCGGGGAAGTTGTGAGGGTTTTAAGCCTATTTTTTTAAATTATGTTGTCGCTGTCCCTGTTAGGGACGATAAGATAATAGATAAGAGATAAGGGGTTAGTATGTTCCACAAAAATGTTAGTGGGGAAAAATTAATGAAAGTCGGTATTACATGGCACCCCTGTAGGAATAACTCCGGGGCAGTTGTAGAGGTTTCTATATACAAATCTAAGAAAAATAAACAAAGGGTAGTCTGGGTTTTTGCTTACATCTCAGTGAGTTGTCAGGCGAATTTTCTGGATTTCAAATACAATTTGCTTGCAGATATTTTTGGTAGCGTTGTATCACTTACGGGTCTATGCGAACTAGAAGGGTGTCAAAAAGTTTGTTTCAACCATAACATGGACAGACGGACAGATGGACAGATGGACAGACGGACAGACGGTCAGATGGACAGACGGAAATCGCTAAATGGACTTCATCGTCTGTGAGGACCAAGAAAGTATATACTTTGTGCAGTTGCAGACAAATCTATATATACCCCTATCACTTTTGTGAAGGGTATAAAAAATGGGGTTTTCCTAGCATGAAATTTAAGAAAGGAAGGCACTAAAAAAGTAAAAGAAAAAATAAAAAGTAACACACAATCTATTCGTTTACTTCATCATTGTATTACAATGAATAATGTTTGTTTTGCTTGGAAACAAAATAATTTGCTTTCTTACTGTTTGCACTCACTTTCAAACCCGGCCACGTATTTTAAAAAAAGTGTTTATAATTATAATTGCATTACACATGCAACAAAGAAGGCAACGATAGAAACATTACTTAAAACGTCAATTAATAATTGCATTTACATATGCACATGACCATAAAGACACGCAATTTATATTGTAATATATATGTAAATTGCAAAGCAAGGTATGTTCGGTTATAGCCGGTCATAATATATCCTACGACTTTCAAAACAGTTACATATATATAAAAAGGGAGACTTTACCCATGAAAATAAACCATTAATTTGGCAACTGAAATGGGGTTGCTGTTAATAATCAACACAAATTTTTTTGTCATCAATAGCCTCTTGGTTAACCCTTTGAAGACCGGACTTTTACTACCGAAGGGATTTAACATTTTTTATTCTTAAATATGTGCCGCGTAGAAGGAGTTGAATAAAAAATTAACTGATATTTTACTTGGAAAAGCCCAGACTAATCTGGGTCCCTGTGGACACTGACTCTCCCGTGATCTCCCCTGGGGTAGCTGCCCTTACCCAGTAAGATAAACGATGCAGTTGACTTAATTATAAAAACCCCCCTAATGTTGATGACCCCTGAAACGTTTTAAAGACCGCGATTTATGAATCTTACCCTAGAATGTAAAAACTCTATACTTCACTGTTAGCAACGTGGTAACTGTGTAGCTTCGGTTGCTGTTCGGCAACACATTTGAAGTTGGGTTGCTGTTTAAAAAAGACAAAAATTTGTTTGCCTCCAATAGCCTTTGTTTAACCCTTTGAAGACCGAAATTTTACACTTCCAAAGCGATTTTAAAGTTTTTTTTATTTAAATAATATGCAGCGCGTAGAAAATTTGGATACAAAATATATCAATATTTAACTTGGCAAAGCTCAGACCAATCTCAATCCTTGCTTTGTCTCAACTGTGGACACTGACCTCCCCTGGTGTTACCTGTGATAGCTGTCTTTAATACCTCTTATAGGTAGTAAACTTTAAAGTGCCGCGCTTTCACCCATAAGAATGACAAAATTTTTTTTAGGCTTTGGGTAAGTAACCCACCCTTAAAAAAAATTGCTTACTATGAAAAAACGAAGAAGAAGATTATTAATTGCAGTCCACCACGTATGTTAGTAGTTTTGAAATTCAGGGGAAAAATATTTTTGTTACTTTAGTCTCATGTGTTGTGAAAGGAATATAATCAGTTAATAATTTTGTTCTCGATTACATTTTTTAAAATTTCTTGTTTTGTTAATCTGATGATACCATTAGCGTATAAACCACACTTACGAGTATATATTTTCTATATTATATATATTGTAGATGTTTGCTGTGGACTGGCTTTTCTCCCTTAAGGCGATAATGGTTCCCATCCCTGAACATAATTTTTCGATAAAATATCACCAAAGTAGGCGTTGCCATATACAAAAAATATTTAATCTTAATGGAGGAACTTCTAACACACACATTTCTAAAAAACTTTGGACGCACATTGATGGACTCTTAAATCTAAAATTTTACTTTTCATACTCATTCTTTAAGGTAAAAAACTCAACAAAAAGTCTCCAATTAAGCAAAGAACAAAAAGTGCATGAGAAAAAACAAAAATATTTTTTAATTATAATAAATAATGACACACGACGATAAAATGACAACTTGAACACGTCGTTAACTTGTTAAGTTTTGGTGTGACGACACTTTTATATTTGAATGAATGACTGAATAAATGACTAACTGCTTTGAGAGACAAGAGAATGAGAAATAAAAAGGGTAAAATATCAAATGAAATGGAACATAGACAGACAATGTGATGAAGAAGACTGAAAACAATGAAATTTTGAAAAATTTAAAGTGGAGTGCGAGCAAGTGCTTGTTAGTGCAAATATTTTTTTTAATAAAAATTAAGTTTGACTTTATTTTAATGTAATGTTTAATTTAATTGAATCATAACTTATTTTTTGTTAGCAAACTATTTTTGACTACAAAACTATCAGTTAGACATGGAGGCTCTTAAATACATACCGAGACAATGGGGCTTAAATAAGGAGAAGTTATTTAAGAAATATTTCTTCCTTGGCTTTTTTAACGCCTCATTTAAGAAAATACCTTTTGAAGCAATATTGTTAAAAAATATTTCATACACAAATTCATAAGGATAAACATTAGACATCTGCATGACTATTTTCATTTAATTGCCTATACACAACAAAAACAATATTCATTCAAACATTTTTCATTCTATGGGAGATAAATAAAGTTAAACCAGTAACAACACAAGAAAGAATGTATTGTGTGTTACACTCAATGATACAAGAACAACACATTCATTTTACAGTTTTCGTTTTGAATGTGTATAAAACTCACTTGAAAATACAAAAACATAGCAAAGTCTCATTACGGTTAGAGTTTTTATAAAAACATTCAGGTGTTTTTTCGAATTAATGTGTTGTTGATCTACTCCCTATTGCATGCCTGGGGAGATTTCCACCAGACCCGAATAATTACACGTACACAATTTTGAAATTAATATTTTTCCTTTATTTAAAAAATATTGACTGTATAATTATGTTATGTGGACTGTATATTGATGTTAGCTCGACTGTGTCTGTTGAAAGTAGAAACCAAACTCCATTATGAATGTTAATAAGTCGTGTGTTTTGGTCTTTGTTGCCTGGTTAGTTGTTAAGAACATGATACATGTTAAATGTGTGAAGTTTGATGTGCAGGGTTCCCCAACATCCCGGGCGGCCCTGAAATAACGTTTCAGCATCTTGGTAATTTTACAATTTTAACGATTGTTTGAGGTTTTCAGCAGTACAGCTCTTACCAATCCGTCGGTACCAGGAAAGGTTTCAGTGACTCGAGCCATAATCCAAGTTGCGGGAGGAGTGTTGTCTTCTTTTACTAGAACGATATCGCCTACTGTGATATTTGGATTAAGATTTTGCCATTTGGGACGTTGTTGTAGAGACGTCAAGTACTCCTTACTCCACCTGCGCCAGAATCCTTGATACATGCACTGTATGTGTTGCCAGTAATCCAGCCTATTAAGCTTTACTTCCGTCAAGTTATCTTCAGGGATCATTGTAGTTGGTCTACCAAGTAGGAAGTGTGATGGCGAGAGGTAGCCAATATCCGTGTCTGGAGCAGACCCGAGTGGTCTGGAATTGATGACCGCTTCTATCTGCACAAGAAGTGTATTCATTTGTTCGAACGTTAGTATGGTCGAACCAATAACGCGTCGTAAATGGAGCTTTACGGAGCGCACACCTGACTCCCAAATGCCACCCCAATGTGGCGAATATGGAGGGATGAAAGTCCATTTAATACCCTCCTTTGCTAAGGCTGTAGTAATGATGTTATTGTGCTCTTTAGATTGTATTTGTCGATACATGTCGTTCAGTTTGCGCTTGGCGCCAACAAAATTCTTGCCATTGTCACTGTATATCGATGTACATTTACCACGACGTGACATAAAACGACGCAGAGCGGCCAAAAAACATTCCGTACTCAAATCTGTTGCCAATTCCAGGTGTATTGCTGACGTCACCATACATACGAATAGGCAAATATACCCCTTGGATGTTTGCCTAATGCGACCCCGATGAATCTTTAGAGTGAAAGGACCTGCATAGTCGCAACCAGTGTTTTCAAACGGAAAGGCTTGCCGTACACGTACCCTTGGAAGATCAGCCATGCGTTGTCGTGTATTGTGTTGTGCTTGCCGAAAGCATTTCAAGCATTTGTGGGTGAGTTTACGTATCAAATTTCTGGCTCCGAGAATCCAATATTGCTGTCGTACGATTACGAAGAGCGCTGATACACCAGGATGTAAATTCTTTACGTGTTCTTCGGATAGGATGAGACTAGTTACCTTATGATCTTTTGGTAAAATGATTGGATGTTGCGTATTCGGTGAAAGCTCCGAATTTGAAATACGCCCCCCTACTCTTATAAGACCCTTGTCGTCAATGAAGGGAGATAGTTGACTTAGTCTTGTATCACGACAGATATCCTTTTTGTCCGCGAAGAAACATTTCTGAGCCATCTTGATAACAATAATTTTACCTTCAGTTATTTCGTCGAAAGTTAAATTTTGATCCGGAATTTTGATTTTACGTACGTACAGGTTAATAAAACGTTTCACATACCCGGCTATACGTATAAGTTTGTACCAATGTGAAACATGGGCAAGAGCAGAATCTAGAGGATGAATATTGCGACCATCAGTATTTGACATTGTTGTTAGATATGAAAATATTTCCGCATTAGTCTTCATTTCAGCTGTTACGTTGATATTATCAAATGTTGGTTGTACATTCCCGAATGAGTTGAATTGTTCTTGCGTTTTTAGAAACGATGGACCCGACCACCAAAGATCAAGATCGAGCAGTTGGTCGGCCATTATACCCCGAGACGCGCAGTCTGCAGGATTTTGCTTGCCACTCACATGCCTCCATACGTTGCGAGGCAGAGTTTCCAGGATTTCGGAAGTTCGATTTCCTACAAACGTTTTTAGTTTGGCTGGCTGCATAGACAGCCATGACAACACTACTGTAGAATCGCACCATGCGTAGATTTCAGTCCGTTGATGAGGAAGTGACGAAATAATTGCCAACATTAAACGCGCAAGAAGCAAAGCTCCACATAATTCCAATCTCGGTAACGAAATTTGCTTCAATGGTGCTACGCGAGTCTTTGACGCCAACAAGGTGACATAAGTATTTCCTATCTCATCCTTGAATTTGCAATAGATAACCGCCGCATATGCCTTAATAGAAGCATCGCTGAATCCATGAAGTTGGATTTGTGATTCAGCATTCGGTACATATCGAGGTAATCTTAATTTTGACAGATTCTGTAAATCGGCCCTGTAACTAAGCCATTGTCTTGCCAGGCCATTCGGCAACGGGTCGTCCCATTGCAGATTAAGTAACCACAATTGTTGAAACAGTATTTTAAATTTTACGACTACGGGAGAAACTAGTCCAAGAGGATCGAAAATTCGAGAAGCGTCCGATATGACCTTCCTTTTCGAAGCATTTGTAGCGTTATCCAAATTGACTCTATACTGAATGCTATCCTTGTTTGCGTTCCAATAAATACCCAGTACCTTTGCTGTATCATCGGCATTTCTGGCAAAAAGGTCATGTTCTTCATCCTTAGATAGGGCTATGTCTGCACAGTTCGACATCCATTTACTCAACTCGAGTCCGGCTTGTGAAAGTAGATCAATGAGTTCTGCTCGCTTCGCAATAAGTTCCTCAGCCGAGGCGGCACCCGTTAGCACATCGTCGACATAGAAGTCTTCGAGTAGAATTTTTGACGCCCTTGGATGAGACTCTTGGTAGTCCTTTGCCAATTGTTCCAATACCCTTACCGACAAATATGGTGCGGACGCTGTTCCGTATGTGACGGTACATAATTGAAAATGTTTTAGAATGTCGGTCGGATTTTCTCTCCACAGAATTCTTTGAAAATCCCGATGATCTTCAGCCACCCAAATTTGACGAAACATTTTAATAATATCTGCAGAGAAAACAAATTTATGCAACCGAAAACGAAAACATACCGCAAACAAATTGCGCTGAATTGATGGACCGACTTGTAGCTTGTCATTTAGTGAAATCTTGTTTGCATCTTGAAATGAACCATCAAACACTACCCGTAGTTTAGTACCGACAACCGGATGATGTGGTAAGTAAAATAAACGTCCCTCAGCGACATTAATTTTCTCTGGTGAAAGTTCACGCATATGACCTAAACGATGATACTCTGACATGAATTTAACGTAGGCTTCCCTAAGCATAGGATTCCTTGAAAGTCTACGCTCCGTAGCACTAAATCTAGTAAGTGCCCCCTGATATGTATCACCGAATGATGGATTTTTCTCCTTAAATGGAAGTTGTACGACATAGCGTCCGTCTGTATGTCTACTATGTGTTCCTTGAAAATGTTGTTCAACAGCTATCTCATTACTCTGTGATAGTGGCGGCTCTGTGTTCTCAATTTCCCAAAACGATTGAATTGATTTGTCAATGTCTGCCAATGTTAAAAGTGATGAAGACGATGTTTGGCGTGTGCCAGATGACATTACCGAAGTGATTACCCAGCCAAAAATTGTAGAAACAGCCATCGTGTTACCCTTTTCATCGAATAACCTTTCCTGTGTTAAAACGTCCCATACATAGTCAGCACCTAGTAAAATGTCAATGGGGTTTCGACGATTGAATAATGGATCAGCCAGATGAACCGCATCCAGTCTACCATAATCGCAACGTGTTATGTTACTCCTGGGGAGTGAAGAAGTTATACGACCTAAGATGTGTACCTGCGCGTCCATAGAAATGTTAGAAGTTCTAGACCTTACGTGCAAATAGGTATGACCATGCGTTGATTCAGCCTTTACTGACGAAATACCAGTAAGAGCGATTTTTGAAGGATTTCGAGGCAAACCTAACCGCTTCATGCAATCCTCCGTGATATATGACAATTCCGATGCAGTGTCGAGTAAAACTCGGCACGGAATGAAACTGCCTCTGCAATTACGAACATCCACCAAAGCTGTGGGAAGAATATGTGTAACACCTTTCTGCATAAATGGAACAGCGCTGTCTTGAGATACAACTGTATTTAGCGACACCGGCTGAGAGCAATTACGATCCGATGTGCGCCTATCACCACTGGGTGCCTCCGAGGATACAGCAACTTGAGCCTGTATAGCCGGAGCAACGCGAGCATAATGAATCAATGAGTGATGATTTCCGTTACATGAATGACATTTATGTTGAGACTTACATTTATTAGCAGAATGGCCCATACGAAGGCAATTAAAACAAAGACCTTTTTTCTTTACAATTGCACGACGTTGATCAATAGTTAACGACAGAAAATGTGAGCACTTATTAGTCGGATGGTCAATAGAACCGCAGTCAAAACATGTTTGTTGTACATTTGCAGACACCAGCGATGTGGATTGGTTTTTCCTAGAATGCGTTGGTTTAGCAACAGTGTTTCTTCCTAGCTCCAATTCTTCGCAGCATTGATCCAAAAATTTAAGAAACTGAGCCAGAGTAGGCTTTACGTCTTCACGCGATTTTTCAATCCATTTACGGCGAGATTCAGGATCAAGTTTATTTTGTAAAATATAGATAAGCCAATGATCACGTTCGTTGTGGTCAATCGCGTCTAAGCCCCTTATTACCTCGTTCGAGATGTCAGAAATCTTTCGCATACCAACTGAATTTTCCTCTTTTAAAGAAGGGAGGCCCATAAATGTTTCAATATATGACGTAACTATGTGACGAGGACGATCAAACCGCTCTTTGAGTCGTTCCCATGCCGCGTTGTACGATAATTCCGATATCTGCATGTGTTTAATCATATTCGCTGCGTCCTCCTTCAAAACAGACCGTAAATATTGGAATTTCTGAATATTAGATAAATTTGGTCTAGAGTCAACTGCGCTAATGAATAAATCCCTAAATGCTGGCCATTCCTTATAAACGCCAGTAAATGGTTCTATACGAATTTTAGGCAAGTCATCATTTCGAGAAGTTGATGGAGCGTCAAGTCGCTGTAGCAATGTTGAGTGTTGTTCAGCAAGACGAGAAAACATTTCAGAATTTGGTTCAGGAGTAGCGACAATTGGATTAAACGATTTTAAAACGCGTTTGAACCACGCCTGGCATGCAATGAATTTCTCTTCGTAGGTAACCATTTCCCCTTCAGGATCTACAAAGCCTTCTTCTTCTTCATGGTTGTACAATTCGCTTGTTAACTCCGTTAACTTCTCCCATGCAGATTCTAATCTAACAATACGCGCTTCTATTTGTTCCGCGAATATTTCCTGCGGTGGTTGGCCTATAAACGTGTATGCGCGAGTAATTGCGCCTTTCTCGACCCGACGTTTGGTCTGAATCGTTTTAACTGAAGCCATGACTATTTAAACAATAACAATATATAATAAGTAATAAAATTTCACTTACTTGCTGCCTGTCGTTTGTCGCCTGCCGCTTGTGTTTAACTTACATTTAATTGCCTCGATTAATTAAACGAATTGTCTGTTGGTATACGTACACTAAACCATAAGTTCTATAGAGTAGTAAATATCGAACCAACTACTACAACAACCAACCATATAAACCGAACCAACAAATCTCTTGTCTCTGTTAAGTATTTTATATTATTTATATGTTCGATTGTTTTGTCTGCTTATACCGCACACGCACACGCACAACAACAATTTAACTCTTCCAGGTATTTATTATATTTTTTATTTATACGAGTATTTACTAAGAGCGTACACACACAAACCAACGTTTTCTGCCACGGCACTCGCACAGCAACAATTTAACCTTGAGTATTTTTTGCTTTCGTTTATACAAGTATTTACTAAGAGCGTACACGCACAACAACAATATTTTCTAATACGGCACTCGCACAGCAACTATTAAACTTTCAAATATTTTTTGCCTTCTTGTTTATACGAAAATTGACTAAGAACGTACACGCACAACAACAATGTTTTCTAAGACGGCACTCGCACAGTAACAATTTAACCTTGATTATTGTTCTGCTTTGATGCAGGTGTTCTCGCAGTCGGCACCGGCGCCAATGTTCTTAAGCACTTTGTGGTTTTTTGCAACCACACGCATTTACATACAACTTACTTTTTTCAACGTATTTTTTGATTTTTTGATTTTGTTTCTTTTTTTATGTATGTATGTACTTATGTATATACGAAACTTCACGCATGCACATATAACTTAACTTTTCTTTTTTCTGATTGATCTTGTTTATTTATAAGTATGTATGTACTTATGAAACCTTTGTTTTCACACTTTTATAAGTATTACAAACCCGATATGTCTGTAAATACCACCGAAATCGTGTCCAAGGAGCCACTTATTGTCCATAGGAGCACTTTTGTTCATAGGAGCACTTTTGTTCATAGGAGCACACACTTATTGTCCGTAGGAGCACTTATTGTCCATGATTTGGTTCGAAGGATCAATTTTGTTGTTGATCTACTCCCTATTGCATGCCTGGGGAGATTTCCACCAGACCCGAATAATTACACGTACACAATTTTGAAATTAATATTTTTCCTTTATTTAAAAAATATTGACTGTATAATTATGTTATGTGGACTGTATATTGATGTTAGCTCGACTGTGTCTGTTGAAAGTAGAAACCAAACTCCATTATGAATGTTAATAAGTCGTGTGTTTTGGTCTTTGTTGCCTTGTTAGTTGTTAAGAACATGATACATGTTAAATGTGTGAAGTTTGATGTGCAGGGTTCCCCAACATAATGAATGTTTTAACAACAACAATAACGACAAATTTGCAAACACAAATGAATGCGCTCAATAACAATTTTTTACACCCATCATAAAACAATATTTACACATTCTATTCAGTATTTATTTACATATATGAATGTATGAGAAATATTTTGTTTTCAGTTGGAGTTGTTTTTTATTTGCTTTCTCTTGTGAGTTCATTCATTTAGTTTGTTTAACATTGAATGAAAAACACTATGTTGTTGAAAAACAAACGAATGTATTTAAACGGCTTTTGAGTGTAGTCATGCAGACGTCTAGTTTACATCAGTTTATCATTCAATTTGGAATTTTTATAAACTCATTACATTCCGTCTGTTAGTCTGCCCGTCTAATGAAATCAAGCTTCCAGTGTTAAATAAAGATGCCCGCAAAGCAGTTATTGTCAAGCTTTTAAAGATTCCTTAACAAAACGCTATTTAAAACCAGAAAAATTAGTTTTTTTTTCGGCCCAAGATATAAGCAAGAAATGAAACAACCAATCTTTTTAAGACAAAATCTTTTTATATATCCCCATGTATCTAAGTTCACATGTATATCCGTAGTTACCACAAAACTTCACTTTGATACTTTAATAGAATGACTTAATTTTGGGGAAATTTTTCTGAATAGGAGCAGAGGAAGGAGTATCTCCCTGACAATTTCATTAGTTGGCATTAAACATTCGCTAAACCAAAAAAACAATTATACCTACTCTTGACTTTAAACCTTCTGCAAAAGAGTTTTAGTACGAAACGTACCTTTTAAAAAATTTTTAAAGATTAAGATTATAAGAGAGCATGGACTCCCATGCAAATAAACTATTTTAAGAAAATTTTCGACACATTCAATTTGGGAAACTGTAACAGCTATCAACCTTAAATTTACTACAAAATATTATTTAACAATAAAGCCCTCAAATAAAAATAAAATTGAAAAGGAGCATCCCACACAAACAAACCATTTGAAAACAATTTTGAAAACGAAAAATATCTCAAAAATTTTTTAAATAACTTGAAAAATACTTGAGGTTTAGAGCTCAAACTTTTGAAAAAAAATATTTTTATTCTGATTTTTATTATTTAGAACAAAACTGTGTTAAAAAAAGACCCGGAAATAAGGTTTATCCATACAAACATTAAAATTTTGTGAGGTTTTCTCTTTTAAAACCTAAGATAGTTATCAACTTCCAACCCGCCACAAAAATAATTTTATTAAAATTTTTTGATTTTCAAAAATATTTTTTTTAAGATCACGCGTGACTTTTTGTTTGAATAGTCAGGATGGAAAGGCCCATCATTTTCCAGAATGATGTAAAAAAGTTGTTCGTACATTTCGATGAACTTAAAAGGCGCAAAACGACCTTTTTAAACCCCTATTGATAATCCATGGCCAAACTTTAGCTCCCGTTTACATAAGTGAATGATGCTCATCCATGTTAGACCACAATCAGCACGTAGTAGCAGCTGAAGCTGAAATTGTATGCAAAAGCCTTGACGGAATTGAGTCGTCATAGTTCCCAACAGCTCACCATGCTGTATTTAGCAACTTGGCATATTTAACGTAAGAATTGCGGCCTCAAAGCGTTCGAATTCCAACTAGACGACACTGCAGGCCACACAGCAAGTAGGAAAAAAATTTTGTTAAGAAATCATTTTGGTGAGCACTTTATTTGACGTTTTTCAATGTAAATTGGCTTTCTAGACAGTAAGATATCTAATTTTTAGACTACACTTCCAGGATGTGTAAAGCCTAAAGTCTTTAGAAATAAACCACCTACAAATAATACCCTGGAATCTTGCATTACTTGTTTAATACACTATATTGCAGCTTCTATGCGAGTGGTTTAAAATAAGTCCTTCTGAATGGACCACCTCAGATAGAGCCATGACCACAATTTCAACGAACCAATTATCCAAGAGTAAGTGCCATAAACGGTTTTTAACTAACAGTTAACATTTTAGGGTTCCTTCTAAATTAATTTGCTTTATTTTACATTTAAAACCGAACCTCACAATAAGTCACCCTTTATTATCTACACCAGTCTAACGACATGAAAAACTTGTTTTTAAATTAAGAAGAAAATTCTTAAAAACCAAGAGATTTCAAGGATGTTTTTGTTGAACTTAAGACTATAAAAATCATAAAAACATGGAAATTTCAAAAGTTTAATCAACAAGTTTCTTACATTCTAAAAAAAATATAACATCAGTTTTTCTTGGATTTTATATATGACAAGTCTTACATTTAAACTAAATTAAAGTTTTTACACTTCTTAGCAGCATCCTTAAAACAGCAGATAGAAGAACAAAAAACTCAACGTAAAAACGCTGCACTATTTTTTAAGGTATATATTTTCTAAAAGCACTTTTTTACTTTGCCTTTATTGATTTTTATGCTTTTTTTCCTTTTTTCACTTCTTGGCATCAGTTGGTGTCACCCTGGACTTGCTTACTCCCTTGATAATCTATTTATAATTTACAATAAGATTTCAGAGATAACAGACAGCGAAATAGGATTATTAAAAATCATGACAGCAGAATAAAATTCAATTATTTAATTTAATTTCATTTTATTTTTTATTATTTTTTTAAACGGAAAATTCGCTTAAATATATAAGCTGTGGAATGTTAACAAAGAGTAATTTTGTTGCCTGGTACCGTGAACTTATTGTTTCAAAACAGAAGCGAACAAAAGCAGCAGCTGCATCATATATTTTACGGGACTTATTTATAATCTCCATGAAAAGATTTATTATTGCATGCCTTAATATATGTGCACATGTGTGTGTGTGTGTGTAGTGCAAAGGAAATATCCATAATATGCTACAAACTGCAACAGGAAGGAAAGCTAAGGGTTAATGTTAAATGTATTTGAGTGAAAATACAAATGACGGATGTGGACGAATTTAAAATTAAAACATGAAAGTAAAAAATAGTGGGTTTTTAATTGTTATTTAACAATTGCTGCAGTTTGGTTTGACAGGCTGCTGACTTGTTTGTGGTATGAATGTCGGTAATTCATTTAGTAGTTTTTATTTTTATTTTAAATTTTTATTACTTTTGACTTTCAATGCACATAATCATCTATATATATATATATATATATATATATATATTTACAACTATGTGTTACGAAACTTAATAATTTATGGTTTACTTAGGGCCATTATTACAACTTCGCGTTAGCTTAAAGTGAGATTTTATCGCTTGAATAAAAACATTTTCATTATTACAACTTTCTTTTAACTTAAAAATGAGCGATAAATTAAAGGCAAGTTCGTCTTGGCGGTAAGTTTTACAAGGAGGATTTATGTTTAAGTTACCATATTTTTTTATTTTAATATGGTAGCACTATCCGTTACACAATTTTTGCTTTTCAAAATGTAAACAAAAGTGCGTCGTTGCCACTACAATCTTATTACTCCTTCAAAAGTAGTCGGTAATTGCTAACGGTATTGCCACACAATAAGAAATATGTATTTAACTTTACCGGCAAGTTGTAATAATGGAAATTTGCTAACGGCCACTTTATCGCCATGTTCTGTTAACGCTACCATTTACTACCGCCAACTTTGTCGCCAACTTGTAATAATGGCCCTTAATGTTATAAATTTTTTTATTCGCTTTATTTTTGTTTTTTATTGCTCAAAACTTAGTAACATTGTGCGTGACGTATGAGTAATATTCTGTCTGTATGATAGAATAAATATTAGTCATACGCCAGAGTATTTTATTACTTAGTTTAACAAATTTATTGCAAAAAATTTGAAGAAAAAAATTATTTTCAAAGTAAACAATTAGAATATTCTCTTAATTACACACAATCTTTGTTATTTCAATATTTTAACATTTAAGATATTTTGGTAATAAAATTAAGATAATTTATTACATTGCTAAGAAACTAGAGTAAGGGCTCAAATAAAAAATATATTTAAAAAAATTTTAGACATTACAAGTCTTGCATCAAACAAATGCAATTGAAATATTTTTGATTTAGAGGGCAAGGCTATTTAATTATTATTTTTTAAACATAAATTGTTAAAAGGAAATTTTTTTTGAAAAATAAACGAAAACGTTATTTTGCCGACACAAACAAAATTTTATATGCATTTTCGAAAGCTTTAAGTGTGGAGAAAATTAGTTTTCGCCATTTTTACAATTAAAAAGATATGTATAAAAATTAAAAATATGGATTCGAGTTAAATTTTGTTCAATTAAACAATAGGTTTTAGTCATAAGATACTTATTTTTTTCTAATGTACAACAGATATGTCACACCCTTTATATTAATTTTTTTTAACATTAATTTCTAACAATTTAGCAGTAAACGCTTCATTAAACATTTAAACAAATTATTTAAATAAATTTACTGCGTACGTTCTTTAAAGTTAAAAATTGTTGGTTCACATTGGTCACAGTTTTTTAGTTTCTGAACAAACATGACATTTTCTTTAAGTATCCCCCTTTCTTCTAATAATTAAATCCTAATCATTCTTGGTATTTTAGGGACCTTTTTTAGTTAAAAAATTTAAGCTTTTACGAAACAGCACCTTTAGTACTATAGAAAGATGAATATCCTGATGGTTTATTTAAGTTCACAAAAACACATTTGTTGGTTGGAGGCTACCAAGAATAGCTATTGAAAGGCCTGCTTGGAGAATATTGATGAACCAAGCGCACCCTGTACCAATTTTGCACAATCCAAGGCCCGATTCTTGCCTGCTTGTTTGAACCAGTTTCTTACTTGAAAGGTGTGAAAATGAAATCACTATGAAAGTTCCTCCACAGCACTTAATTTCTATTAAACTCTCCTCCAAATTTTTATTTCGTTCATATTAAATAACTTAAAGTCGCCTACTTAATCGATAAAAGAAATGAAGATGACAAACTTAGTGAAGCCGTATTATCCTGCCTATATTAATGCTGGAACAAAATAACAAACCTCGCATCCGATTGAGTGTAGTTCAAGGAAAAATTTAGTTGCCTGTTTATACTATTTACAGACGAAAAAGGAGTCTGTATATATTTATAAAAGCATTACCAAATATCTGAATAGACAAAGTCAAGCATTTTATCAGCAATTAGGATAGTTCGATGCTTTAAAAATTACGTTCACACTATTCTGTTCCCTCACGGCGTTAAACTATGGCAGTAAGTAATGTATGGGAAGAAGAGGAAAAAGAAAAAGAAAAGAGAAATGTAAGGGTATGAGTGTGAGCGTATCGAGATATACAGGAGTAAAAATGAATTCCAAAAATTATATTAAAGAGTAATACATTAAACTTAAGGCATTAGTACAGGCACATTTTCCTGCAAAGATGAAAAAGGTAAGCTGGTGACTGATACAGATGGTATGCTGAGGATACGGAAAAAAACCCTGTTTACGCTTGTTGGTATCAGATACAACGATGAAGATACCACAGAACCAATCCCGGAAGATGGCACTGAGTTCATAGCACCTAGAAACAATGAGGTCGAAATGCAATTACCCGGTTTAAGAAAAATAATAAGACAGCAGAAGCCGATGGGTTGCCAGCCCAACTGCTTCAAACCGGAGGCGACGCCCTGATAAGGCATATGCATCAGCTTGTTTAAACAATCTGGCTAAAAAAAAGCGTACCCGCAGATTAGAGCATCAGTGTTTTATGTCTTGTGTACAAAAGAGGGGATAAGATAGTATGTGCCATCTACAGAGAAATAAGATTCTTTCCAATTGGTTATAAGATACTCTCCAGCGTATTGTGTTAAAGACTAAGATTAAAAGTCTACGAAATACCTGGGTCATATCAATGCGTCTTCACACCTGGCAAAACCCCAATCGATAAGATATATACACTACGTTAAATCCTGGAAAACACCCAAGAAAGACAGTTCGACAAATACCATATGTTTGTCGACTATGACAGCCCAATACGGTCAAAAGTGTTTGAAGTTATGTCTGAGCTTGGTATTTCTGCGAAACTAGTATGACTCTGCAGGATGACCTAAGCTGATACACAATCCTCAGTTAAGATAAGCAGAAATACTTCTGAACCCTTCAGTACCAAACAAGGTTTTAGGCCAGGAGACAACCCTATGTGTGATCTTTTCAACATCCTTTTAAAAAAGATTATACGAGACTAAAATGTAAATAGAACTAGCACACTATTTACAAAATAGCACATGTTAGTCAATTACGCCAACGACATCGACATCATGAGATAAGCATTGCGAGCAATAGCTTCCACCTTTCAAAACGTCGCAAAAGAATCAGCCAAAGTGGATCTGGCAGTAAATGCAGATAAAACCAAATTGATAATATTAACGCACAAGTGGAATTGGGCAGACGGTGGAAGTTGAAAACTACAAATTTAAAATAGTCAACGATTTTATCTACCCCGGCAACGCCATAAACAAAACTAACAACATTAGTTTTGGGATTAAAAAAGAACAATTTTGGCCAATATATGCTACTTTGGGGTAATTTAGCAGTTTAAAAAGCAAAGTTACCTCCAGGCAAACGAAATTCACTCTCTACAATACACTGATTCTACCAGTACTTATACATGATTCTGAAGCATGGGTACTTGCAAAAGTAAAGGAGGCAGTGATTTGAGTTTTCAAAAGGAATACTCTTAAGAAAATTTATTGACCAATCTGCATTGACGGAGAATACCGATGAAGCCATCTAAGTAAGTAAGTGAAGTAATGTATGTCAGGATAAGTTTTTTGCCTCTATACCGTCTGAAGGCTAGTCTTTCATCCGACCAAAAAGGTTAAATTTAAATAGTTTGAACCATAGTAAAATTCGATATTAAGCAAAATTAATATTAAGTCTCTTGGTTTTTAAAAAATACTGTTTTTCATATTCTTTTCACTTGTAAAACATTTTCTCGCTTTTTTAAAGTAATGAGGCAAGAAACTATCTGTATTTTGGTCTGACATTTTCAGGGGGTTATCTTAAAGTATTATTCTGGACTTTTGTAAACAATTTTTTATAACTGTCTTTAAAAATTTTGAATTTAAGTCACCATTAAACCTATTTCAGTTATTTGTCTTACAATAGCAATTCAAGTATAAGATACCAAAATAAATGACGAAAAGGTTTTTAAGTGTAAATTTTGAGGTTGGAGAAAAAAAATTCATAACTTTTGCAAATTTGTATATTTCTTTCAAATTGTTTAATAATGCATCACAGTTTGGGAAACTCTGCCTGCAATTCATGTTGTTAAATTTTATTTGTTTTGCATTAGTTTAAATAGTATTTTAACCCCACATTTTATTGAAGGATAATAAAATATGTACTTGAATATTATGTCTGTGTGTTTGCGGTCTAATGGACACTCGTATTATTTCAATGGTTTTATTCTACACTTACACATACATACATAAACATTAACTATTTGAAACAAGTACATGTCTCAAGGGTTTTGAAAAAAAATACAATAAAAAAGAATACAAATTAGTTGGTAATTTTAAAATTATTTTATTTCTTAACAAAGCATTATTTGCTTTGTGTTTGTCTTTATTCCAGTAGCATTTTGCCCTTTCAATGGCTTTCATTTGATTTTATATAATAAATATCATGTTTCTTATTCTATTACAAGTTTAAGAGAGTTATTTATGTGACCACACAATAATGAAAATAAATTTAAATGGTTCTTTTAGTTGGGCATTAAGCTTGTTTGTGTATAAAGATAGATTGAGAATCAATTCCATATAAAAAATTGATTCAAAATTTACCTTTTAGGTCACATTTAATTGCCGCTTAGTGAAAAAAAGGTGTTGACTAGCCAAAACCACTGACGAGGTCATCGTAATTCATTAACACACTTTTAAAATTGTCCATTTTTTATTTAGTCAAAGCGGTGGTTTAAAGGCCAAACAATATTGAAAATTATATCAAGAACAACAGCTACAACAACCATTAATAACTGCAAAATTGCAAAATGTATGAAATACGGAAGTCGTTTTAAAGGAGAGAAATTAGTTTGTTACATACACTGACAAAAAAGGCAGGTAAATGTTAAATGCCGGTGGTTGTCAGTTTTTAAAAATTATTTCAGTCTACCGCCATTTACTACTGTGTCACATTATTGATGAGTATTATATGTGTGCACTGCGGCATTTGAGGTGAGACAGTAGTGAAACCGGACACATATAACCTGTAAGCATAATAAAACTTAAAAACCAAGTAGATGTAAAAATCTGTATGAAGTATGAAAAATTCCATCATTATGTCTAGTCCGGTCTAGCCTTTGGGGCGAACAATGTAACGATTAACTACTGCAAAGTGATAGGGCGTTTAATGCATCAAAGATCGGATTTAGATGCTTCTTTTTTAAAGTCCAGCAAAGACGGTTGGGGTTACTTAGTTTGTTTTATTTATATATATGAACTGAAGAAGCCAAGATTGAATACGAGTAGTTACAAATCCGTTGCATATCTGCACAGACAGAGGTTAAGAGCAGCGTCTCTGTCATGACCTGCTAGAAGAATAGGCAATCTTTAAATGTAAAGTTTCGTAAGAAAGAAGAATATCCAGTACTGGGGAATTGGGGACGTTTCGGATCAGATACTTTAGAGTAGGTGGAATCGAAGGTTGGTAAGCTGCGACTAATTTTGGCCTATTAAGTCTATAGTTTCACACTCTTCTTACTTTCCTATAAGCGCCTGTTCTACCTAATCTGACATAACTCAAACTGTAAGAAAGGAGTACAAAGGAAAGCATCGGTAATACCAGTGTCTTGTAGAGAGTAATTTTTTTATGCCGAGAAGTGACTTTGCTATTAAACTGCTTACTGAGCCCAAATAAGCATTTATTGCTCAAAATTATAAAGTCGTTGGCTATTTCAAAGTTTTAGTTTTTAACTTTCACTGTCTGCCCAAGTCTGCTTGACGTCTTGTGCGTTGATGCCATCAAATTGGCTTTATCGGCGTTCCCTACCAGACCAAGGTTGATTCTTTTGCGAATTTTTGAAAGGCGAAAATTACTGTTTGCAATGTTAATCCCATGATGTAAATATCGTCAGCGTAGGTACACTGAGGGAAAAAAGACGTTGCAAAATCGACCACGGCTGTGGTCAACTTGACACCCTTACGTTGTCAATTTTTTTTAACAACGTCCGTTGTCAAATTGTACACAAACGTGCTCAAATTGACCACATACGTTGTCAGTTCAAACTCGAGAGGCAAAATTTGTAGTTATTGACAACGTCCGTTGCCAAATTGTACACGAACGTGTTCAAATTGACAACATATCGGTGTCAAATTCTCTGCTAACGCCGTAATATTTAGTTTTTGACAACGCCCGTTGCCAACTTGAGCACGTTTGTGTACAATTTGACAACGTATCGGTGTCGATTTCTCTGCTAACGCTAAAATATTGGAAAATTTTCATTATTTTGGTTTCAGTCAAAAGAGTTTTACGAAAAATTTTCAAAATGGAACAAAACCACGAAATTCAGTTATCTGAGAACTTAATCGTCTTGGTGAGTTACTAGAATTAAATGGTGATGTGGTAGTGGTCAGTGATTCATGCTTTGCAAGCAACAATATTGCTGAAGACAGTGACGATGCTCAACTCATGGAATTTTTTAAAACTATTAATATGGAATCAATTTTTAAGTATTTAAAATGTAAGTAAATTAAAGCTAAATTAACATTTTAATATTAACGATAATAAACATATATTTTGGGTTTTTTAGCTTCACAAGTAACATTAAGAAGCTTGCCCTATTTAAAGAAAGAAGATTTGAAGGAAGCAGTGTCACCATTGGGGCTGCGTGTAGAATTTGGGGAAAAGCTTTTTTGCTGAAAAAAAATGAGGTACTATTTATGATTTTGTACTTTTATTTGAAACAATATTTTCGTTTAATAAAAACAATATATTATTAATTTCAAACTGTTTTTTTATTAAAAAGAAACGGAATGGGAACGGAACAAGGGTTTATAAATCAACAACGAACGGTGTCAATTTGACAACGGTTTGTTGTCAATTCGACACCGGTTGGGTGTCAATTCTACACCGGCTGGGTGTTAATTCGACACCGCGATGGTGTCAAATTGTACACATATGGTGTCAGTTTAACAACAAAATCGTTGCAAATACTGCGTTGTCGAATTGACACCATACGTGTACAATTTGACCACAAACGTGGTTGATACACTTTCGACAACGGATGTGGTCATTTTGACACCGTATGGTGTCAATTTTTTTCTGGGTGTAAGTAACATGTGCTGTTTCGTGAATACTGTGCCAGTTCTATTCACATTCGCGTCTTGTATAACATTTTCCAAAAGGATGTTAAAAAGATCACACAAAAGGTTGTTTTTTGTCTGAAATCTCATTTGGTACTGAAAATCTCAGAAATATTCCTGTCTATCTTAACGGAGGATTGCGTATCAATTAAGGTCATCATGCAGAGTCGTATTAGTTTCGCAGGGATACCAAGCTCAGACATAGCTTGGAACATCTTTGAACGCATGGGGCTGTCGAAAGCGACCTTATAGTCGACAACTAGACATTATGTGTTTATCTGTCTCTCTTGGGTCTTTTCCAGGACTTGCTTGACGTAGTGTGTATATCTGGTCGATGGTAGATTTGCCTGGTATATAGCCGCATTGATATTATTCAATTATCTGGTCATCTTTTTATTTCAATCTTTCACACAATACGCTAACTAGTACCTTGTAACCAATTGGAAAGAAACTTGTTTCTCTGTACCCGGAACATACTGTCTTGTGTCCCTTTTAAATCCCAATCCTCGAGTATGCGTTCTTCCAACCAGATTGTATATACAAACAAGCTCATGCAAACGACAAATCAACGTGCCACCCCCTCTCTTAAATAGCTCAGCTGGCAACACGAGCTTCATAATTTTTGAGCCCGATTACTACTACTTAGAACCTATTTTTGCTAGGCGGTATGCATTTCATACCGCCTTCTGGGATTGGTTTTGCGGTATATTCATCGCCACTACAATCGGATAACAACAAACGTGAAAATAGATTTTTTCATATCTTTAGCAAGTCTGTATCGGTCAGCGGTTTCCTTCTTTACCTTTGCAGGAGAAAATGACTTTCTTTGGTAGAATTTTCGAGTTATATTTTGACACCTTACCATTTTGATGCACTCATGTCTTTCCATTATCTCTTCTTTTTGCGAAATATATGTTTTTCCTCTCTCCTTTTTACCGATGCCTTTTCTTTGCAAGACGTGTTAGCACTGACTGCAGAGTTGCCCTGTATGCCACATTCTTCTCTTTAGTAGCATTATGATACTGGGGAAAGACTTTTTCACCCAAGTGTGGATATTGCGGCTTAGTCTACGGAATAGGCAATGCTTTGCCATTGCGTTTTAACATAGTCTGGATAAGGAGTGCTCTTTTAAAGTAATTGGTAAAACAAGCGGAGTAAGACGTTGGTGTTTGTTGTGTCTGCAGCTCTCGTGCTTTGTCAGATCGTACGTTTGTATTATATTTGAGATAAAAACTTATGAGAGTATATTGATGCCCTTTTGCTGTGTTTATACTTAAAAAACAATGCAATATCCTCCGTGTTGTTGTTGTTACTTTTCTTTTGTTTTGCTTTCTTAGTTATGGGTTTTATAGGCACTCGTGTTGTGTACATGTAAAAACCCGATTAGTGTTCGTTCCTTGGAGATCTTAAAGGTGTTTAATATCGGCGATAGATGAAAGCAGCATACTAAGCGGCTTTTCAATGTGTTTATTAAGGCTGCTAAGAAAATAATGTTGACAAGTTTTTGAAATTATGATGTTGGCGAATTTAAACTTTGATCAATATGCTCCACAAAGAGAGCGAGAGAAAGGTGAACGAATTTTGCCTCGTTATTCTAAGATATGAACACTTTTTTAATAAACCAAACTATTAAATAATTTTCTGCCTAAAATATTGTTAAACATTTTCCTTTTAAAAAATGTTTTAATAAATTAAATATTACAAATTTACCTTTTGAAATTCTTTTGGTAAGTTTATTTGCTAAATCAGTTGTTTGTTTGATGGAAGTTGCTGCATTTGCGGGCAAATCATTATTGAACGCCTTGGATGGCGTAAATTGTTCTGGTAACATTAAAATTTATTCCAGGACGAAAATTATAATTTTAATTTATTTTAATTTATTATTTCTTTTTGGTATAAATTAAATAAATATTCTAAGCAAAATGCTAATTTAAAGCACAAGGTGAAAAATTCATTTTATTTATTTTTTACATTTTAATTAATTTTTGTTATAATTTTATATTTTATGATAAAATTTTTGGCAATTTATATTATGTTATCTGTTATTTATTCATTGTATAAAATAGAATAAAAATAACATTTTTGATGATTAAACGGCAAAAAGCTTTAATCTATTTTAATGTCAATATTTTATTTATTTATTTATTTTTTTTTGGTTGGCACAGCAAAACAGGGAAACATAAATGAGCAAAATTTATTATTGAAAAGACCTGAATGCGTACGAAAGAACGAAGCGACAAGCAAAGTAAATTTATTAGATGGAAATGAAAAATAATAAATTAGCAAAAGGCAGCATTAAATAGTAGAAAGTTTTACGTTACAAAATAATTAATTTCTTTAATTTGTTTTACATCAAAATACTTTATTATTTACAAATTGATTGGTTTTTTTTTATATTTTCTTTTAAGTTAATTTTAAATTTGTTTGCTTTTAAAAATAGAAAACGGATACACACACTTAGTACTTAATAAATTCAATAAAAAGAAAGTAGTTGAATAACACACACACACATCACACTCATACACACATTCAATATTTTGTTGTTTTTTTAAAGAAAGGCCACCAAAAAAGTTGTAAGAAGATAGAAAATGCGTAAGAAATGAAGATTGATTTTTTCAAGTTTAATGTTTTTAAGCTTTGGATTTTTCGTTTTTAGTTCTTTAACTTTTTTAAACACTTTTTTCTTTTAAATAATTTTAAATTTGTTTATTAATTAAACAAAAATTTCTTTGAATTTCTCAATATGTATTTGCTGTTAATGTGTGTTGTATTAGTGTGTGTATAAGTTGTTGCTTTAATTATTTCCCCGTTATTTTTCTTATTTTATGTCCGTTTTCATTGAAATACCGTTAAGTACTGAAGTAACAAAAGCTTTACCATATGTGTATACTCTTTTTTGTATTGTTTGTTTCTTCTTGTTCTTCTCTCTTTTAAACCATTTTCTTGTTAGTGAGCCCAGCTGTCAAAATATGTTTCAAAGGATATGCTATTGTTTTGATGGCCAACAGAAAAGGAATTGTGAAAAAGCTTAAGCTTTTGATAAATTTAAAAGCTTAATTTATTGGTTTGGTATAGGTGTGAGTAATTGGAAGTGAGAGTGATTTCAAAAGTGCATTTAAGTAGGTCACTTTGTGGAGTAAACTAAGAAAGAAAAAATGCAAAATTAAATTTTTAAAATTTATAATTTGTATAAAATGAATAATTTTTTTTTACTTTATAGTTTTGTATTAAAAGGAACTTTTAAGTTTTTATTGTATTTTAGACTTAACATTTTTCAAAAGAATTTTTTTAACATGTTAAAAAACTTTATGAAGTGAATAGGTTACAAACCTGATGGGGTAAGTTTGTATAACTAAATAAAGCTTTTAGGCGGGAAATGTTTAAAATATATAAATAAATGCAATTTTTCTACTTTCACTATATTCTAAAGAGAGTAAAAGTTAGCTTTAGTTTTGACAAGTACTGAACTGAATATCAAGAAAAACAATTGAAATTCACTTCGATTAAAGATTTTGGTATCCATTGAAATATTATTGATTCTGTTTCTTTTAAATGCTTAGAGTATAGGCATTGTATTTCTTATACAAATAAAAGATTAAGTAACATCACTATTCTAATTTAAACATTTAAGCTTAAAACATTTCCATGAGCTCCCAAGAATGATTACTTTCTAAAAGTTTCATTATAGTTTAGCACTTCAAAACCGCAATTTCTGCTCATACTTGCCACCTCAAGACTGTGGCAGGTGTACAAAATGAACAAATTTCTGTGCAGAAAATTTCGAATTTTTGGATCGTATTGTGGAAAGTTTGTGATAAACGTGAACGATTATTTTGATTTATTTAATGGTTTATAATATTTTTGATCGTTTTAAAAAATTTCTTAAAAAAACTTTTTGTTTTAAAAAGTAAAAAATAGCCTTTTGTTTTTGTATTTTAACTATTTTTGTTTCTTCCTAAACGTAAATTATTTATTTTTTTCCATTTTTCCTGGAATTGTGTTTTTCTTATTACTTAAAAAAATTTTAGGTACTGGTAATATAAAACCAGCATATAAATTGTATAGCAATTACTGCACACCTACAAAATGTTTAAAACCATGATTTATCTCTACATTTTCAACACTGTTGTTTCAAATAACAACAACAAAAATTTAAAACGAATTCAAAATAAAATAAAAGTTTTATGTAAAATAAAATAGATTCATGGCTAAAAAATAAAAACAAATTATTTTTTATTATTAAAATTTTATCTGATTTTGTTGCTACACCAATTTTATGCATATGACGAAGCGCACCAGGTAAGCTCTGATATTAAAAAAAGCTTCGAAGTTTGCTTGGTACTCCTTTGAAACCTGCAACATTTTTGATGAAAAAAAGGAATAAAACTATCTTTCACAATTAAAGGTGCAGTAGGCCTTACTTTTTAAAAATTTTAAAATCGTGACATACATATACCAAGAAAAAGTTCAAAATTTGAATCACGTTAATTGAAAATGGTTTCATCTAAGCTATTTAAGCTTAGAGGTGTTTTTTCCTTTATTAAAAAGCAAGACTTACCTCTTTGTTTCCCAAGTGCAACGCCTTAAAATGTTTTAGACAATTTTTAAAATTAAGCTTTTTCCATACAGTTTTTTTTTTGTTTTTATGCGTTGCGTTTTATGTAATAAAGTCCTCAGAGTAATACCCTGGAAATAGTTATCCTAATTGATTAATAATCAAGCAGGTTACTGCGAGACTTAAAATTTCTAAACTTTTTATCTGTCACTATATCATAAATAGGCACACCTATGTTTCCAATACACTGAAAAAATTTTTGGGCTGTTACTTTGTGTTACATTTGAACATTTAAATCAAAAAAAATCAAAAAAGTCTTTTTATTTTTAATAGTCTTCTATCTCTCCAGATATGGATAATTTTCACGTAATATGCAGTGCTTCCCATTTCATAGGTTCTTTAAAAATTCCTCAACGCAATTATAATGTTTTCCACTCAAATTTTTGAGAGTTTAAAACATGTGGTGTCCCTAAAAACAAAAATTATAAAGAATTATGTTTAACACAGAATTTAGTAGGTTAGGTTATGTTAGGTAAAACATGCAGCTGTTAAAGGAAAGGATACAGCTCACTTGGGTAAGCTTAATTCGGTCCCTTTGTGTTACCTGGAGAAGCAGATAGAATAGGTTGAGATGGAACGAAAGAAGAATTTTAGAGCAGGATAAGAAAGAAAGAAAGAAGGAACAGAAAAATGAAGTAGACTTACCAGGATCTCTGGTATTTTTATTATATGATATTTAAAAGAACATAGGGCCTCAAACATCATCAAAAAAAAGGTTGTGATTTGTGTACAAACGCATATAAAAAAATATTTAAAAATTCAAATAAGCTTTTTAATTGAAATAGTAAAAATTAAATGCTTAAGTCAATTTTAATGAATGAAAAGCTTTTGTTTTGAAACGACATAACAAATCATAGTAAAAACACAAACAAAAAAATATACTAAAACATTTTTTATAACTTAAAGTAAAAAAGTAGGGGAAATATGAAAATAGAAAAGTAGGCAAATAATAGACACAAAGTCAAATATAAATATAAAAGTTTTACAAAAATAGAAAAGCTAAAAACGTTAAAAGCCATGGATGCGAAAAATAATAATAGAAATTTGTAGCAACGAATGGATGAGTAATAGCAATTTTAGTACTACGAGGTACGAAATAAAATTTATTTAAAATAAATTACCTACAAATGCTAAAAAATATTATCTGAATTTAAATATGATCTAATTTTTCTTATTCTCCCATTTTTTTAAACTTCGATAATAGAAAAAATTTTTTTTTGTACAAATAAAATATTAAAATTTTGACAGTTTTAAGATATAATTTGTCGGACATCGAAAAATTTTTACTTTTTTTTGAGTAAATATCTTTTAAAGTTAAATTTTTAATTTGATTATGCGAAAAAGACAAATCAAAGATTTGTATTTTTGCAGAAAAATATACTATATAATTATAATAACGTTAAACACAAAAATTTTTTGAGCAAAAAGCAAAGTAAAAATATTTATTTTTTCTAACTTTTCTATTTAAATCAAAAATTAAAAATTTTTTTGCAAATGTATGTGTTAAGTAATAAATATTCTTAAAAAATTTTGTATTTAATTGATAAATATCGTTAAAGATATTTTTAATAATTATTTTAAATAGTAAAAAATATTTTTCTCTTTGAATAAAATATAAACAATTATCTTGAAAAATAAATTATTTGAACTTAAATGGATGGTTTTATAAAAAAAAAAATTTTCGTTTTCAAAACATGATAATTTAAATTAAAAAATAATATAATTAATAATAACAAATATATATAAAATTAAAAAATAAATGTTGTAATTTTTTTTTATAAAAAACAGGACAACTTTTTAAATGCATCTATAAGACTCCTTTAGACACTAAAACATATTGCACATTTTTGATTAAGACCTCGCACGACAAGCAAAAAATAACAGACAGCTTTGTTGTTTCATTTAATAATACCTTCTCTTGTTCTCTTGTTTTGTTAAAATATAGTCACAGTATGGGTAACATGTGTATTTGTTTTTGCAAGTGTATGATAATAGTGTTATTGTTTTTAATACAAACAAGACGTACTTTCTATGTAAATTTTCAGAATGTGTTTGTATAAGTTTTTGAGTTGTTTGTTTTAACAGTCAAAGAAGCAATTAATTTTAAAAAAAGCACAAATTATTTGTTGTACCAAGTGGTCATACATGTGTCCATATTCATCTATTTTTTCACTTGCAATTACAGGGTGGCATGTTTGTGTGTGTGTGTGTTAACATGTGTCATTGTATACTTTTCATGGTTAATGTCGTCATTGACATTAAATACTTAAATTGCTGTTGCACTCCCACTACAATAACGAATAGTATAATCAACCAACGCTAACAACTGTGTGGATGCCTGTATGTTTAGGTGCATGTGCACTTTAAGTTGACATTAATACATAATAATTTTAACTCTGAAAATAACTTTTTATTATATTTTCTTTAACGGCCTAACAAAATCATAATATTTAAATAAAGTTATTTTTATAATATCTTTTTTTTATTTATTTATAGTTGAATTATATCTTTTGTTGTTTGTTAATAATAGTTTTCTTGTTTACATGGGTGTTTCTCCTTTTGAACTTAATTCTGGGTTGTCAGATTTAAATTGTTGTGACTATTTGCTTAATGTGGAAAATTTTCATATTTAGTTGTTAATGATATTGACGTATGTATGACGCTGTTGTATTGCCATTGATTGCTTTGTTTGTAAATGCTGCAATAATAATTTGGATTTGTAAAAATTTTTACAACATGGAAGAATTTGATTTTAGATTTGAACTAAAGAAGTGTTTGATGCGTTCTTTTTTATAAGGAAGTCATCTAGGTTTATTTAAGACATTGTGAGTTATCAAGAATTATACATGTATGATATATGTTTAGCATATTATTTTCTATAATTTTAAGTTGGAACAAAAGAGCCATTAATTTGAATCATTATGTTGAACGTAAGCACTCTACACAAAATCTACTTCATTGTCAAGCTAAAACAATTTATCCCAGTTGGTTTAAATATTGTCTCGTTTCAGTTAAAATTCGACTCTAGGCAGTCCTAATTCTGCGGTTGTTTCTAATTCCCGAAAGAAAGGGGTAGGCGTCACGTCAAGTCGTTTATCTCGATTGGCATTTATCTTTTGTTTTTGCTGGTAGAAAAAAGTTGTCTTCAAAATTGTTTAATGCTCAATTACTCTTTATCGAACAACTTTGTTTTGACTGTCTGTGGTAGTGTCCAGGAAAGTAGTTAAAAGAAGCAGGGAGACAATTTTGTTTCTTTCGACTATGTGTCTTAAAGGAGTCGCCACTTTTACTAAGGGAAGCCTCGCAGGACGTCTAAGCCCATAATATTTTTTGCATATCTAGATATTTAAGAATCCAATTAAGAGGAACTTCGTTAAATATTTAAAAATTGGATTTATTAGCACCATATCTCTCCTTAGATGACTTAGATAAGCGACCTCATATTTTAACAAGGACACTTCTAAATGTTGGTATCAAGTAATTTTACTGCTGAGAAGAATCAGAAATTTTTTTTCTATCATATGTTTTTATAAAGTTAGAATAATTTTTTATAATTTTCGAGAATATTCAGAAAAACATAATTTAAATTATAATTTTCTGAGAAGTTATAAAAAAATGTTCAACTAGATAGATCTGCATTACAAATTAAAGTAAATTTAAATTTTCCTATTCCTAACGTACCATGCTTAGAAAACATGTTAAGTGACAATCAATCTAGTCCCTTTACAAGGGTGTATAGGATCAAGGGTCTTAGAAGAAGGATACTTAACAGGTTAAAGTGGAAAGCTGATGGGTGAGGCTTAATATATTTGGGTAGTCTTGATACCAGGTTATTATCAAAAGTAGCTTTAACGCCTTAAAACTTTTATAGAAGAAAACTGGGACTTGGTGGTATGTACATATATTCATCCCAATAATAGGATGTCAATTTGCATATATACAACCCAAAAAAAAAGGAAAAATTAAAAATAGCAATACTTTATGGAAAACGCAAAAACCATCCAAACATTATTTTGGTAGACAAGATTTTATGGCGTCATTAATTTACATTCAAACATAACAGACAGTTAAACTTATACAAAAAAAGGGCAACACGTGTTCTGTGTATGTGTGTGTGTATGTATGAAAAATTCGCACCAGATGAGTCATTTTTAAATATGTTAAAAAGGATAAAAAGAAAAAGCAACTCTTATGAAAATACTCAAGTATGTATGAAATTTGTATAAAAATAATATGACAGGATATTTAATGCATTCATATATCAAGTTAAAAAAAAAAATATATATATATATACAAACAATTATATTCATACGCAAGTCAATAGTTTCAAAGTTTGTTCTTAGACATCATATGTTTACTTTGTTCTCTGCAAATTTTTTATCACAAAGTCAAATGTTTAAATCAAAGAAAAGCTAAGAAAAGTATGCACGTGTAAGGATTTCATTCCACTATTCTAGTTTTTGTTTGCTATTTTGTTCAAAGGATGCTGTAAAGTCCTTGGTGTTTCTTTTAAGCTATGGGTTTTAATATGTTGATAACTTAATTCAATATTTTGTCTGGGGAATACAATACAGACAATGACCTAAAAATGGACAGCAAATTTAGTTCAAAGCTTAAGAGATTTGTATAATTTAATGCTGTTTCAAATATATTTATTTAAAATTTGTAAAACTTGTCAAACAAATTTAGGAAATATCATCCTGGAAGGATACATACATATGTATGTATGGAACAATTTTTTCATACATGTTAAAGAAAATGTTTTTGCTTTGACGGTGGACATCTCTTCTTCCATGAATAGTTTTTTTCAAATCTTAAACTTTTAGCAAAAAAAAAACTAAAAGAAAAGAAACACTTTCTTGTATAAAAGAATACAATTTTTCTTTCCCAAAATCAAGGAAAAATATACCAAAATCTTGTTTAAATTAAATGGTCCTGCCTCCATGACCTTTTATATTTCGGGTTTCTTTTGGTCCTTTTTGTAACTTTAGGTCCTTCTTTCAACTTTAAGACAAAACGATGTTATTCTAAAATGATATTTGATGGCAATAGCGGTCAAAAAACTTATAATTAAACATTTTAACACCAAAAACCTACTGATTACAATTTTTGAATTTAAAAATTGCTTAAGGATATATGGGAGGTGAGGGTTAGGAGAGAGCTTGCTCCGCATTGGACAAAGGGTGTGATGTGTATGATTTAACATTTTACTTATTATTAGTAAGTCATGTGCCAAATGAATAAATTAATTTTTTTTTCATTTTTATTTAATTTATGAAAGAAAAAGGCTCAAAAATAAAGGAAGTTTGGACAGGTCTCGAAAAATGTTATACGAATGCCTCTACTCAACTTCAATAATTCACGCCACCAGTTTGATATTATATCAGTATTTATGACATTTTAAAACAACAAACAAATTTACCCCAAAAATATATAAAAAAAATACTTTTTATTTATTTCAATTTCATATTTAAAGAATCAAAATCTCAAAACAAAGTACAAATATAAAAAAAGTTCTTTTTACGCCTAAAAGGCCAAATGTCGAATGCAATTCGTATAACCCTTTTGTACCTACTGGCTAAGAAGCTACAAAAGCACTTTAGAATTACCGAAATATAATATTTTCCCTTATTTTCTTTTACTAAGCGTACTAAATTTCAAAAAAGTACCAAAAATATTTTCATGTTGTGTTGAGACCTGTCTAGCACAATTTGAAATAAGTTTCTACTTTTGTTGAATTAGAAGTTAAAAAATGTACCTAAAAAGTACCAATATTGAGCTTTTACACTTTTTGAAACGCCTTTTTAACCCTTTGGGGTCAAAATTTTAAAAATTTAATTCATATATTTTGATAGCTGTTAAACTACGTTTTGATTTTATTTTTATCTTTAATCGTTGAGAAGTTTAAATTTCAAGTCTCTTGCTCTGCGCCTTTGGGCTGTGTGACGATAATTCAGGCAGTCACTCAGTCAGCCAGCCAGTCATTTACGCTGTTCCTTTCTTTTTATTACATTTTTAAAAGTTTTTTATTTTAATACTTTTAGTATTTTTTATGGAAAATCTCAATAAGTTAGAAGTTTTCCTATATTCTCGCATTTTTTCTGAATGAAAAACTTCGATTCTGTTTTTAATTTTGTTTGTTTCAACATTTAGAATTTTATTGGTCACGTCGAGAAGATGGTATCGGCCAAATGAAATATGACATTTTTCGTCACTTCGGCGAGAACTTCGGGCGACTGATTTTCGCGCTCGTGTCGAATGTTGTCCTTGAGGGCTTCCATAGCCTCGAGCTTGTTCACGTGGACACGGAACTTTAAAAACCCCACAAAAAGTCTGGAACGGTTAAATTGGGCGATCTTGCAGGCCAATGTAAATTGCCAAAACGAGAAATGAGATTACCCGGGAACGCCGCCTTCCAAAAATCGATTGTGACTCGCACAGTGTCGGCCGTTGCTGCGTCCTGTTTGAGCCACATGTCCTCCAATCCTCATTCGTTTAATTGCGGCAGAAAAAACTCGGCTAACATGGCCCTACAGCGCGCACCATCCACTGTTAGCGTTTAACCAAAGGCGTCCTCGAAAAAAAAGTCCCGATCACTCCTTCAGCGTAAACAGCGCACTTTCAGTCAGTTTGAGCGGGTATAATGGCTCCACGTATATTACTCGTGGAATTTTCGTTGCCCCGGAAGCGATAGTTTTGCTTGTTCACGTATCCGCTAAAGTGGAAATAAGCCTCATCGCTTATTAAGATTTTGGTCAATAAATCATCCACTTCGGCCTCGAGATTCAGAATGGCTTGGGCGTAGGTTACACGCGTTTGGCGGTCAAAAGGCAGCAGCTGATGCACGAATTGGACTTTGTACGTGAACATGCACAGAACTTTGATCAAAATTTTCCTTAACGACGACCGGCTGATGGCGAATTGCGAGGCACGGCATCTGGTCGAGGTTCCTGGCGACAGCTCGACATATTCGCAGCGACATTATTGAAGGAACAGGCGCTCCGGGGTCGGTCACTCTTGGAGGCGTCTCATGTGGTCCCATACTCTTCAAACTTGGTGGCCAAAATGGCGCAGTGTTGGCCCAGTTGGAGCCGGACGACCGGGGAATTGTAACTTAGATCTATCTGATTCTCAAATGCAAAAACTGATTTCACATTGGCCGCCATTTGAAAAAAAGAGCATCGTCCAATAGGGTGATTTATTTTGGCCCACCTTGTATATATCAAGAATGAGAAAAGAAAGATTACGACACGCGCATGACATCCCTTTAGGCGACGTATGCTATCTACTTAATTGGTTGCCAAATCTGTTTTATATAAAAAAACTATTATTTTTATTAAAAAAATTATGTTTTTGGTGATAGTAAGCAATCCTAAAATAGAAAGTTGGTACGAAAAACAACAATAACATAACAGAAAAAGCCCAAGAATGATAAACACAAGCACTTGAACATCTATAGGAAATCTTTTTTTGTGACGTCAACGATCCTATATGAGCAGAAAGTTTCCAATGTTTGCTTTTTTTGGCTCAATTTTTGAATTTATCATTCTTGGAGTAGATGTCCTGAATAAAAGTTTTCAAAATCCTCAAGTAAAATTATAGTTTGCCAATTAAGGGTTAACAAAAGTAGAGTACTGAAAAACAAATAAAATACATTGTTTTTGCTTAACAAACTTTTACGAAAATAATAAAAGATTTAACATAAACTTTATCATTGAAAAACAAAAGGCTTTGATTTCTTTTAAATTTAAATCTTACATAAATTTTGAGGGACACTTTTTTATATTCATTGCTCTTATTCTAATGGCCTTTTTATCGTAAATGTTATTTGTTGTTTGTTTTATTCTTTAGTTATTCCCATAATATGATCACGTTTCCTTTCAGCACACTGGGTTAATTTAAAAGGTTCTCTTACTACTTCCCCATTCCCTTTCCACTCTTCATTGGTTTTTGTGTTATTGTACAATAAAATGTGGGGCATGTCTTAAATAACAGCACGTGTTAGAGAATATGTTGTCATGTTACAAGTTTATTTTCAAGAAAAAAAAAACCAAAACTTATTTATTTGTGGAAACGGAACAAAGTACATATTGAATAATAAATTTATGTTAAAAATACCCCAATAAAGGGAAAGATAAACATTTGTTTACATCCATAAGATTAAGGTAAAATAAGAAATACGTTTTTGTAAGGCGGAATAATTAATTGGGATTCATGTGACATACATAAATACTTAAAGCTACGTACATCTACCTACACACTTAAGACAATATCAAAAGTGTGCAAAATTTAAATAAAATAAAAATTATAATTTTTTAAAGTGGTTTTTATTGACAGGAAAACACCCTTTATGGTATAGAGTTATTTGGAATATTACAGCGGGGAAACTAGCTGTGTGACCTTGTTTTACTTAATAAGGTGGCTGTAACAAAACGCTTGTTCTTTTCGTGGAACGTAGTAATGATTTTCAGCCGCTTTGATGTTTTGCGTTTTTTTTCTGATTTCAGATGCCAAGTTTTGGTCTTTTCCTTCCATGTGATCCGTCACCAGGTTTGAGTTCAAATAACTTCTTAGCTGGAGCATGTTCAGCCATTATCACAACATCATCTAGCCAATGCAAACGTTAAATTTTGACACACGTAACTATGTCAATGAGGGCAAACAGCAAATGATGCTGTTTGTTTAATTTTTACTATTTCAAATTTTTCAATTTCCACGGTCTTTCCAAGTATACTGGACGTCTTGTGAATTGATACCCTCAACTTTGTTTTATCTGCATTTACTGCCAGACGCACTTTTGCTGATTCTTTCTCGACTTTTTCAAAGGTAAAAGCTACTGCTCTCAACGTTCGCCCCATGATGTCGATATCGTCAACGTAAGGGAGCAACGTGTGCTGTTTCGTCGATAGTGTGGCAGTTCTATTCACATTTGAGTCTTGTGTAACATTTTGTTGAAAAGATTACACAAAGGATTGCCTCCTTGTCTTAAACCTCATTTTGTACAGAAAGGGTCAGAGATATGATTTCCTGTCACCCTGAAAATTTTGCAGGGATGCCAAAATTAGAAATAGATTGCAACATCTCCAAACACATTGAGCTGTAAAAAGCGTTTTTGTAGTCAACAAATAGCGTTATGTTGATACTCATCTTTTTAGGAATAAATCTGCATTGATATGACCTAATTACCTCCCGGACTTCAGATGGTAATCTTTTACACGCTGGATATTATCTTGTCACCAATGCAAAGAAGATTTACTGTTTTGTCTCTATTTTTGTGCACAGGACATAAAAGATGATACAGACGCCTTATCAGAGTATGGCTTCAGGTCATAAACAGTTCAGGTGGAAACCCATTATTGGCTGCTGCTAACTTGTTGTTGTGCCGTGAGCTCCATAGGAAAGGCTTTTGGTCTTTTTTAATTGAGTTGACAATGCTTTGCCATTACGCTGCAATGTTATTAGGATAAAGAACGCTTTCTTCAAGCAATTGGGTCAGTTAAGCGGAGTCAGCTGAGCGGCTTTCCGACGCCAAAATTCCGTGCAATGTCAGATCGTTAGGTGCTTTTCACACTTAGTGGGGCGTGGGCCTTTGTTTGTGTTAAGTAATAATTCGAAACGAGTTTCGCTCCGCGGAATGAACGTTTGCCTAACACTCTACATTAATGCCTTTATTCTATGATTCTATTACCTAAATAATTTCACAATTGAGCAAAAAATAATTTCATATTATAATGAATAAATGCTAATGAAGCATCCTCGTAATTAATTTATTTTCTTGTTGTTTTTAATTTATTCGTTATTATTATTTCATTTATTTTACCAAAAGTTCAAATATTTGTGCACACATTTGTTTGAACAATACCACCACACTACATCCTCGATAGCTTGCAAAGATTTGAAAGGAAACTAAAAATTATTTTACAAACTCTTAAATATAACATATTCTCTATTTTAGCGTTAAACTTATCTTTATAAGTCGTGTAAAACAATGAATAGGCAAATAGCTAATTGGCCATCGTTTATCTGGGTTCCACTGTACTTTACATTACAAGCAGACTTAGTTAGTGTGTGTATTTAAACAAGAGCATGAGACTTCGGGAAAATCAGGCTCAAAGGAGGAAAAAATGGTTCCAATATTGTAATATTTTAATGTTGATATCTCCTAACCTATTAAAGATCAAAACCAAAATTTAAAAGAATCGTAGTTTACTCAAAAAATTAACGGACGCGTGCATGGAATTCTTTAAAATTTTGGATCCTAAGGATAAAAATTTAAATTATGATTGCCAGTTTTGTAACTTTCGAATTAATTAAGACAGAAATTTAATTAAAATCGCATACGACAGGTTTAAAAAAATATAAATAAATTTTTCCCATTTTTTTTTTAAATTTTTAATTTAATTTTAATTTAAGTGGTACAAAGTAATTTTATACTGTTTTTTTGTGGGTTCTTTTTGTTAAATTTAACCAATAAAGTTAGAAACAAAATTCAAATTGCGTTTGACAGGTCTTGACAAAATATAAAAACGTCTTTGGTGCTTAAGGGGTAGAAAAACAAGGTAAATTCTGTGCTAATGGATTTAGTAACATAATCAAGATTGCGTTCAACAGGCCTGGAAAAAATATGGATATAATACTAATAATTTTTAGGAATTCTGGACCCTAAAAAACAAAAGAAAATGTTTAATATTATTTATTGGTACTTTTTGTCTCTTTTTAACCAATAAAAGTAGAAACATACATAATTCAGAATGCGTTAGAAAGGTCTGAAAAACATGAAATATGACAGTTCTTGAAAATATAAGCGAAGAAAAAAAGAGAAAAAAATCTGTTTCGGTACATGAGTTTAAGTTTCTGAAAATAGAAATGTAAAAGAAAGCGCTGTAGACGCCAATAAAGGCCAGAAGCCAAAATTTATATCTTTCCCATATAAAGCACTTCTTTTAAATTTTTTTCGGAATATGAGCGTTTTAATAAGAAATTAACTGCTTTAAGCCCAGAATGAGGTCAAAAGTTTATTAAGTTGTTAAAAAGTACGTTTTTCACATTTTTGGTACTTTTTACATGTTTTGATATTATGCGTTTTAAAAGGTGACACTAAAAATTATTAATCTAGGTAGAGGTTAAAGTTCATTTAGAAGGTCGAAAAGACTTTGTTTTTAACATTTTAGCACTTTTTTCATATTTTGAGGTTATGACTCTAAAGCTTAAAATTAAAGGCTTTTGACCCAAATAAAGGTTTAGTGCTTTTTTGCATTGTTGTGAGATTTTGATTCTAGAAATGTAAAATAAAAAAATTTGTTGTGAAAGTCAATTATGTGGGCAAAAGACATTTTTTGCATTTCTTGTATTTTTTTGAATTGTTTTAAAATTTTGATCCTTAAAACATTAAATAAAGGTAAACAAAAAGTACCTTTTTTATATTTTTACCAACATTTTTGCATATTTAAAGACAGAAAATGAGAGATTCTAGATGAAATTTCTATAAAAAATTACGTCATTTTACCTCCTATAATTATTGTACATTTTTGAATTTAGTACTTTGCCTTAGTTTATATTGAAAACCGCGCTTGGGAAGTAACAGACGATTTGCTAGCTTTAATATTAAAAACTTAAAGTAAAAAAATCTATTTTTAAAATATTTTCTTAAACATTTAAAAGAGCTTTTCTGTCATAAAGAGTTTATATTTTAACAAACTCTTAGTAATCCTAAAAGATATTAATATAAATCAATAATTAACTGTGTAGTAAGCCAACTCCTCCCTATATTCAAACCAGATTTTTAGTCATTTTACTTAAATAACATCTTACTTACACACAAACATAAGTTCATACATATTCTTGTTATTGACTTACTAAATATTCACAGATTTGCCTTTATACAGTTTGTTTTTAATAACCTGTGTTGCGTTACTCATAGATACCTTAACTCTATGCAAATTTTAAATTTAAATTACACCAGGTGGTATTCGGTTGGGGTCCGTTTGACGTCAGTGTAAAACAGAAAAAAATAAAGAAAAACAAACAAAACATTTTAGAAGAAGACGTAAGTTAACCAACAGCAAAAAAATAAAATTAAAAATAAACAAACATTTCATTCACCGATATGAAAACAAAATGAAATAGATTCGTAAAAAATAGCAAGAAAACAGAAGTTAGTTATTTTCAGTTGAAATTAAAAAAACAGTGAAAATAAATAAAGAAATTTCTATCTTTTTAAATACATACATACCTACATACAAATTAAACAAGAACACTTACATATATTAGTTTTTTATAAAGCCAAGAAAGTGTTGCCACTTAGATAAATGAGAGAACACTGCAGTGGCCTATAGGACAAACCGGGTAGTGAAGGGTTATACGTAAGTATGTTGAGTTTTAAGCTTAATAGCCTAAAGATTCAATTATATGTATGTGACTTACTTATGGTTAAACCTTCACCATAAAAACCAAAACTCATTTGGTTTCTATAGTTATGGCGTAATGGTAAGTCACCTATAAGCAAATACAGGGTTGCCCATAAGTTTGGTTCGAACAGCTGTTTACTGTGGTATAGTTAGTTCACGTATAAATGACCTTAAATTTGCTCTAGGGAATAACTGCTGAAGAAAAACAGGGTTTACTCTTCTGTTACATGTTTACTAATTCGGACTTTAGCTAGCCGGATGTAATGAGTTCACTCTAAGAAAAATATTTCCATTGGTTGAAGGATGTAAAAACTTTTTGTCAAAAAAAAAAAAAAATTCGATTGGGGAATGTTTAAGGAGTTTGTCTTGAGAAATTTAAGGCAGGCAGTAATACATTTTGTTTAGCCTTGCTTGTCTAGCCTTGCTGGCATAAGTTTAAGGACCTCTGAAATTGAAACAGTTTGAGGATCCTTTACTAACAAGAATTTTGTTAAAATATTATTTAGCCGCAAAATATAACAAAGAAACGTATGGAGGCCACATAAGTTAAAAGTTGCCCAACTTTAGTACGTTTCGTTGAAGGAGACGCACTGAATGTGACATTGTTCATAATAAAACATGTCTTTCAACTTAGATGTCAGTTAAAAAAGGCGAAGTATGACGGATGACGGATTCTATGTGCCACCGCCTTAAGGTCCGCTTAAGTACTTCCCTACACCCACACATACACACACACACACACACACACACACACATACAAATATAGATTATTTTTGTTTAAATACTTTTAAATAAATATTTTATTAAAATATATTTCGACTGGACATTTTTTTGGATTCGAGTCTTTCAATCTTTAATATTCATTTATTTATTTTTTAGTTATTTGATTAACTAATTAAGTAATTTATTTTTTTTTATTAATTTATTTATTTATTTATATAATTTATTTATTTATTTGCTTATTTATTTATTAAAATTAATTGATTAATTATTTAATTAATTAATTTATTATTTAACTAATTATTTAAATTATTTATTATGTAGTAAATGTATTTATTTATTTTACTATTAATTTATTTAGTTATTTATTATATATTTATTAATTTTATTATTTATATATATTTATGTTATTATTTATTTATTTACGCATTTATTTATTTATTTATTTTTTATTTATTTATTTATTTGTTTGTTCATTTATTTATTTATCAATTGATTAATTAATTTGTTTATTTATTTAATTATTTATTTATTAATTTATTTATTAATTTTATTATTTATTTATTTATTTTTTTATTTATTTTTTTATTTATTTATTTATTTGTTAACAATATAATAACAAATAATATGCCTTTAATAACAAACCATGATCATCATCATCCCTTCAGCTCATAAATTTTCAAAAATTATTTATTAGTTTTCAAAATTATAGGAAAATCCAATTACAGTAGACGTCCAATAGTACGCACCTTCGCTACTATAAATGTTCAATAGTACGCAAGGCAAATATTTTGCATTGGCGTTTCTATAGTACGAATAAAAAAGAATTTTTACTATTCGATTATACGAATATGTTTGTTTTTCTATATATGAGTGGAATTTTTGTAACATTTTTTAGTTTTTTTTGTTTGTTTTTTGTTCTCTTTAATTTTTTATTTTTTTCGGTCTACAAACAAAAACATAGTAGTCATTTGGTATGAAATTTTATAGAGATAACAAGTGTCTTGTCTCGTGCTTTTCGCTTGAAACATACAAAATGTTTAAAATGAAAGAAGCCAAAAAGAAACAAATTTCTTTACAAAATAAAATAAAATTTATGTAAGATAGTAAGATTGGAAAATCTCTTTATGAAATCTCTTACAAATATGGATTATCTAAATCAACCATTTGCACCATAAAAAAGCAGAAGAGGGAGCTTTAATCTGAAGCAGGCTCAATTGAATCCCGTTACCGTATGTTACATGGAGAATTTAAAAATGGAAGACAAGCTATACAAATGGTTTTTATGCAATAGAAATTCTTATTTTCCAGTAGGTGTACGCAATTAAAATGTAAGGCTCTGTAATAACATAAAAAGGGGGAAAAACTGTAGTCCAATAGTACGAATTTTCCAGTATTACGCAAGGGCCTGACATTATGTAATTTGTATTATTGGACGTCCACTGTATATATGAAATTCAACTTGATAAATTTTTTTTGGCCAAAGTTTGTACCAAACCTTTTTTCAACATTTAAATGATTTTTTAAAAGAAAAAAACTACAGTCCGGCAACACTGCCTACAATTATTGTACTCTGTTCTGTGTGGTAAAAAAACATAATTTTGCGGTAGGAAGTACAACGTGTAATGTGACGTTGGTACTTATCACATGGTTGCGTTATTTTTGCTTTTAATTTATAGAACTTTCTTGTCGTTGCTTTTATTCTTCTTCTTCTTGTTGTGCATTTAAGCATTTTTAAAGAAAAGAAAACCACAACATAGAAATGAATTTTAAGAAAGAATAATACAAATATAATCAGTTTTTGCAGTACGCATAAAAACAGACTTACACCAATACATTTATAAACTTAAAGCAACAACAAAAAAAAGCATAACATTAGGCTTTGACGAATCTAAACTACGCTTCACTTTGCTCTAGAGGAAAAATTGTGAAGTTTACACCATTTCCAATTGTGTTTCAAAACTTTTTTCCCGAATTTCAGAAATTTTTTGATGCAAAGCAATCTTCATTTAGGAATGCAGCCGGCTATTTTGACTGCAATCCACTCTCGCAATTATTCAAACATTGTAACGCTATTGAAACTTGATTCCCAACGAGAGAAAATGCTTTATGAGAATGTATGAATGCTTTCGACCTGTGTGACATAAACCAACTACACTGAAAACTAACATTGTGTTGACTAACATTTTTTTTGTTTTTTATTTTTGAATGATGTGATTACTGATCGACCTTCCCCTTAGGGGACCTTTAGGGCATCATATTATTTAAAGCAAAAATTTGTAGCAGTGGAGTTTGTTATGTAAATTTATAAATTTTAAAACAAAACTTGGGTTTATTATTAGCTACAGCTTAATGAAAGACAATATGGAAAATGTTTTGTAAAAATAGCGGAATTAATAAAGTTTGTTTTATTTATATATTTGGTATTTTCATAAAGAATATGTCGGACTTTTAATCAAAAACAGTTATAGCTCAAAACTATTTTTTTTTGTCTATAACAAGAATAAAAAGCTTGTATAAGAATAAAGTTTAATAAAAGGTAAATCAAATTTTCGTTGCTCGCTAAGGATTTCGTCTGTGAACCAGTCAAAGAAAAAAGCCACGATTCTGATAAATTTTAAGTCGTTTAAAAAGATTGTTGCATTTTCTGACTGTTATATTTTACTTTAAATTTTTGATTGACTTATGTCAGTTAAGACTTAACTGTATATTGTGGGATACCATTTTATGTAACCAGCCCCCTGTGCTGTAACTTGTGAGAAGTTTTCGCAGCGAGAAAATTTTTTTTATTTTCATAGTTTTCCGATTGTTAACAGTGTGACTTAGATAATACATAAACTCTCATTATACAACGTTGAGAGTTAAAATAATAAGGTTTATCGTGTTCATCCTGTCTTTTACAAGGCGACTATAAATTTTTCGATGCGAGAAGTTCTCACTAAAGTTACAGAACACAGGCACAGTACTAAACGTACCTTCGAATTTTAACCAAATATTGTGAAAGTGGCCTTAATTATAATCTAAAAGCTTTTGCCTTAACGGAGAAAACAAAACAAAATTCTTAAACTTTTTATAAAAACAGTAAATACAAAAACCGTTGAAAAAAGCTGCAAAAAGCTTTAAAGCTCATTTTAGCGGCAAGCACGTAACACAACCAATGGTTTACCGTTAAAATAAAACCAAATTTTTTGAATGTTTTTATATAAATTTAGATTTAAGTTTTATTTCTTTAAATGTTTAATATTATTAATAAAAAAAATATGAAAGACTGCACTTGATTTTAAAATCCTTTGAAAAGATTGTTCATTGGTGTTTGACTAGAAAAGTTTAAAAATAAATTCTTTTTTATAAAGACAAACTTAAAATAGTAAAATAATCATTTAAAATTAATAATAATTATATCTTAATCGAGCTAGAAAAACTTTTGGAAATTCGACTATTTTGGATTTACAATAAAAAATGTATTCTTTAGACTTGTTTTATATTTCATTGGCCCATTGAAGTCATCAAGGGAATCTTATAATTTTTAAAGCATTAAAATCTTGTGATTTTATTGCTTTCTAGAGTCCCTTCTTCGCCATCCAACGAAGATTGCTCCGAGCGATTAGGAGAACCGTGGTGAACGCGAGTAGTTGCTTGTCTATGTGGTCCAATATTGGCATTGGCCTGACGCAAATTTGCAAAGAACTGTTGACGTCGGGGACCACCACCACGCAACGGTAAAGTGGGCATTTCGCTGGGAGTTTGGTGGTGAAGCTCATCCTGGGAAATATTACGCATAGCGGGATTGACACATTCATAGACACTCTAAAAACGAAATAAGGGGCTAATGGCAAGATTAGAAATCTTAACTAAACAAATTACTAACCTGTTCCGATGAGTATTGATTGTTTTGGGCAAATGCCAATGAGGTTAATGATGGCAAAGCCTGTGCTATGTCTGATCTTTCAATGCCTCTTACAATCAAAAAAGTTCGTGGTATTAAAACTCCTACTAAAATAGCCCAACCGGAAGCTTGCAGTCCCAAAGGCAAAGCAGCATCACGCATTTCATCACCAAACATTGAGAGAGAAATGAAAACTATCCAAATTATAAAAATTAAAACTGCTCCAATTACAATCAAAATGCCTTCACGATAATTTCTCTGAGAGCGATAGATAAATGGTACCAAAGCTATAATACTCAGCAGCAAAAGCATATCGTAAGAGAGCAAACCCAGAAGCCAATGACCATAATACATGTTCTCGCAGGAAATTTTATCAGAAGCAATATGCATGACCACCAGTAGTTGTATTGACATAACAAGTTGTACCATTATACTAAAAACACATATTACAGCCTGGATATAACCATTGACATGTGAGAGGAAGCCTCCCTCAGAGCCAATGGAAGCCAACATAACAGCACGACACAGCAAGAGAGAGAAGACAAAACAATACACCAAAGAAAGTATGAAAATTCTTACGGCACACAAAGTGTTAAGGGTGGCTGCATCTTCGAATGTTACATGTGAATTGCGATGTTCTCCCACATACTCCAGGGAGAAGGGTATAAATGAGGTAAACATTAGTAGTAGAGACAACAACAGCAAAATGGAAGTAACAGGATTTCCTTCAAAGACATCCCCCAAAGAAATGCGCACCACAATAAATACCAAAATTGCTAAAGTACATAATATGCCAAGTATGGCTGCTGTCATGCCCGTTGCCACCCAAGTTTCTGGTTTTATTCTCCAAAACATAACTGACTCTCCCTCAAAGAGGAAGGGATGTCGCGAATTATCCCCAGTCGTTGTATATTGACAGTTAAAAACGTGCCCGAATTTTGTCTTCAACTCTACACTTGTATTATTTTCACGATTGTAATGGTAAAATGTTGTTACATTGGTAACAAAATTCTGACTGGCTATTTCACGTAAATTTGTTATTTTCTCCTCAAATTCCAAGGGTCCAGGTGATGAGCCTGGTCTTGTCCCATCTACAAACTTTTGAAACATTTGAAAATTCATTAGGGTTGCCAAGTGGCGCATGCGTAGCAGATCTAAAAGTTCGGCAGTATTTAGATTAGCCAAATGATTTTCGGGCTTATTCCAGTCTCCTATAAAGGCCAGAAAATCGGAACAGCTTTTCATGACATAAAAATCATCTAAACGTTTGCAATTTTTTTCCAAAGATGATTGTAGCCAGCGCGTAAGCCCAAGTATTGGCCGTGCAAATGCTAAGACGCGTGAGGGCAAGATGGTTTTTCCTACCAGCGGTTCGTCCAGTGTTATTTGAGTTGTGTTTTTGTCCACCAGATGAACATCAATTTCATTCTCCATTAAGATAAACGATTTGTTGGGCAAATCTGAAAGAAAAAGAAGAAAACATGTAAATAACAAAAGCTTAATCATACACAGATACAAAAAAATTGTTAAATTTTGATTTAGTACTTCTAAATCAGAATGCCCATCAATTCTGCAACGCCGCGCAAGCTCCCTCTTTTATCTTAACTACACGTATACCTATCTACCCGCCCCATTCCCTAAGTTTATTTTATGATGTCTTTGAAAGGCAAAAGAAAAAGGCAAAATCGGTTTTTAAACCTTTTTTGTCGCGAATTAACAGTCTTGGGTAGCAGCAGAAAAGGTGTTTGACGGTTTTAAAATTCTCTCCTACGTCGTTAAACCTAAAAAAATGCCTAGTATTCCTATTCCACCTATTTCATAATATATTCAAAATTGTAGAGCCGACGGAGAAGGGAAACAGTAAAAATATTTGTTAAATTTTAAAGATTTTTGGGTTTCTTTTTACATGATTTAAGGAGCAGATACTCCAATTAAAGTACAAAGTCGTATTGGCAGGAAAAAAACTACTTTTTAAATGAGTTCTTTGAGGGGGAGTACCATTTTTATAATTTTAGTACATTTTAGCATTTTTTGGGGTTATTGGTTTAGAAATATGAAATTAAGAACTTTTGAGGGGGTTGACAGAGTATCGAAGATTCATGTGGATACCTGCCTAGTTAGCCCATTCCCACAGTGCTCCTAACACAAGGTGAATACAATGCGTAGACCAGCGCCCCCATGGATGATACTTTGCAAACATGGCAAATTATCACCCATGAGTACCAATTCGAAGACATACATTTGGGTACGCCCTCCCCCTTGGTGAGGAGCGGAGCCGATCTATGGGTCACGGCGCCCGGTGGCAATGAACCTCCACATCAAGCAGAAGCTCTCCCTGCGATTTGGGTATAAACCACAACCACCACGTTGCCCCCAGAAGGGGGTTTGACAGTCAGTTAAGTAATTAAAAAGGACTTTTTGACATATTTGGTACTTTTTTGTATATTTTGCGAATTAGAGTATAGAAACAAAACGCTAAGGGTTATTGAGCCAGATTGCTTCATGAAAAAAAGAAGTACTTTTCCCATGTTTTTCGATTTTTTTTTGGTTTTAGCCTAGAAATAGGAAATGGGTATTGATTCAGATTTTAGTCGAAAGTTAGCTAGGTTAACAAAAAGTAATCTTTAATTTTTGAAACTTTTTGGCATTTTTTGGGCTTTAAAATCTAAAAATATGAAATAAATGATCATTTATTTTAGTAAGAAGGTCTTCTAAATGGAAAAATTTGATTTGTTCGATATTTTGGGCCTGGAACAGGGGTAAGCAACTTTTACTTTAACATTTTTTTATAAAATACCAGTCATCACATTTTCACAGTTGTAGAATCTTTTTTATTGAGAAAGCTACAATTCCTAAAAATATGTTTTCCGAGAGATAGTAAGCAACCCTACAATCGAAAGCTTTGGCACAAAAACAAAAAAAAAACCTAAAAAAAGCACAAGCATGATAAACGCAAGTTATAGACATTAAAGCTTAAAATAAAAAGCTTATAGGGTAAGCTTAAATTGTTTAGCCAAGAAGAAGATTTTGCGTGACGTCATCGATCCAACATGGTATTATCAATCTTGAATGGTATATGTACTATTACAGAGACTGCTAAGTTCTGCACTGTTATTGTTAATTCCGCGTTATTGTTTCAAGCATAAAAAATATTTGTTTCAATTTTCAGACCACGCCCACTGCTTACTGCCCTTAAGAACCATCAAAGTGCCATATTTGACACACAAAATAAATAAAGATTTTTTTTGCGAATGTTTTTATCAAAAAATGGATGATGAACCCGATAAAAATGTCAAATATCTTTTGGAATCATCTGCCAAGCTGCGGAACGTTTTAAAAAAGAATTTAAGATTTCGCATGTTCACGAACTCGTTTGTGTTGGGCCTTTAAAAAAATCCTTTAAACTTACCTATTGCAAAATGTCTGTCCATTCTTTCTGTAGGAACAGAAAAAACGGTGCCATTCTCCTTAAATTGTGATGCCATCTTATTGCCAAACAATATATAAACATTAGCGTCGCTCTTAAAATGCATCAGGCACATGTGTTCAGAACGCACAGCATCCATAAAATCATTATAAATATTTAAATTCTCTGTTAGAATTTCCACAGAAGCAATTTGATCACCCCAAGGCATTTGATAAAGTAAATGGGCCACTTTGGGGAAAATGTCTGCACGTATCGAAGGTATTGGCCAAATATTATAATCCAATTCTCTAATAACTTCCTCAAACATATTATAATAATCGAGATCAATAAATATACCCATGGCATGAGAAAGACATTGATCTTGATATTCCACCTCTTGCAAGAGAAGGTTCTCCACCAAATTGTCATTATCAATAGCTATGGTGCGAATGCCTTAGAAAAAAATATACAAAAATTTTTAATTTTTAAAACAAATCTTACAATAAGAAAACTAAAGACATTACCTATTTCGAAATTGGCCTCCAGTAAATTTGCTACATTCAAACGGTTTATAACAAACATTGCTGATATTGTATCCTTAGTTATGACACTTAGCATTATGTCACCCTCTATTGTTTGAACCAAATCTTTTTGCGTCTTAACAATTGCTTGTTCTGCTGAGTTGCTTATGACAGCTGTTATACCATGTATACAGATGTCATTTATACCTGCTGTTGTCTCTTCAATTGCTGCTGATGTGGGCGGGGGTGGTTGTGTCGTTGTTGAGGTTGTGGTTGTTGTTGTTGTTGTCGTCGTAGTCGCTTTTATTCTATCATTCGCAATGGCTCTTGATTTTGTTATCTTCGGTAGGTTACGCACTTTTGTCGTGGGGGTGTCGGGTTCATCGGCATTTGTTATAGTCAAGAAGCAACAAATCAGCAGGGCCAGAAGAAGTATGGCTGAAAAATAATATTTTAAAATATGATATAAGCAAGTGTGTATGTATGTTTGTATGTATCAATATATGTAAACCACTTAATTCTGGATAATAAGTTCTCTAATCGCATAACTGTCAACTTAACAGCTACACTTTATAACACTTAAGCGACGTTTTGACGAGTCATAAATTTGTACATTGAATGTAATTTTTTTCAAAAATCGTTTTGTCTCGTCTGAACTTCTCATGTCGATATGTCGTTCTTGCTTAACCATCGTTGTCAGAGCAAATGTTTGCTCAACCATGTCTGCTATTGAACGTCATTTCAGATGTCAACAGCAAAAACAATTCACAAGGGAATAATGGTATAAAAGTGGCTTACTTTTTAACTTTTTATTAATGAATTTAGATATTCCAGTTATAATTTATCTGACTTGGTTCTGAAAATTAAGCCCTAGGATCGTCCGATTTGATATATCTTGATTTTTTGCTGTGGGGTCAAATTTTTAAAAATTTTTTCTCATAAGCTTAAGACTAACTTACCTTTGCGGCCAAATATTTTTAGTTTTTGATATTTCCAAAGCATGATGATGTTCGATGCAGATGTTGGGTGTTGATTTTTGTTAACTTGATTTTCTTTACACGTTCCAATATTTTCGGTAATAAAAATTAAATTTACTGCAATATTTTGTTTTAATAATGCTTTCGAATATTTGAACGTTTAACGTTTGGCAAAGTTTAATTTTTAATTATTTTAAGCGAGAAAAGCCTGTGTTATGTGTTCAGAAAGATACTAAACGGCACATGCAGAAATGGTCATACAATTGTTAACACAAAAACAAATGTGACACTAACTGAATTAAAAAAGCATTTTTAAGTTTTTTTTAGCTAAAAACCATTTTGTTTTCTTATTTTAACATTCAGTCTTTTTTTCTCACATATTGGCAACATAAGCTTAATGTTTACACAGTTGTTTGTTTGTGTGTAAATAACTAACCGTTATTGCATTCTTATTATTGTTGTGTCTTGTTGTTATTTTTTGCTATTATAATCTTCTTAGTGTGTGTTTTTTTTAGAAGTACTCATTAATTTGCATATATTCTCTGACTAAAAACATTCACACTAACGGTACTTTTTCATATCATTTGTAATTGTTTTTGCTTTTAATATACAGGCCACAATTTTTTGTTGCTTTTTTTTCGTTAAATATTACTTTCAGTCGGTGGTTTTAAACGAGGTCTTGTCTTCAAGTTAAATTTTGTATATTATTTTCCGGTTTCACTGCTTCTTCTTTTTTACTAGAAAGATTTTTTGCACTAGATTTATGTTTATTTAGTTTAAAGACTACTGCAGATTTTTGTATTGATTTTATATTAATTTTTTTAAAGGTTTTTTTATTATTTAATTTTCTTATAAGTACGTGTATTTACATACATGTATATATACATGTGTATGTATGTATGTTTGTATGCATGTATGTATGTGTAAGTACTTAGTTATGTTTATTATTACAATTTGTTTAGTTTTTCAGCCTTTTTTAAATTTTCATTTCTATGTTATTTGCATGTTATTGAGTTTGGTTTACAAATCGATAAATTTTAATTGTTATTTATTGTTGCTATTTTTAAGCACTTGTTTTACAGAATTTTTTTCATTTCAGGATGGGACTTCTTTAATTTTGTAGCACAGATTGAAAAAATAGATTTTAATGCAAACATAATTTGTTATATTGGTTAATCTAAAAAAATTTAAATATTTTCTGCATGTTAATTAAATTTTTTTTGCTTAAAATTTTTAAAAATTCAAAAATTTCTAATAATAAAATAAAAAAAAAATAAAATAATTTTTTATTAAAATTTTTTCAAAGAAATATTTTTTTTTTTTTTTAAATAATTTGTTTTTAAATATATAACAGATTTTCCCGTTTTCACTGATATTAACATCACGAATTTCCTTCTCTCCAAGATCTCCACTATTCATTACCATAAATAAACAGAGATAAGACCGGGGTTTATGTTCACTAAAATTAATTCAATTCGATTGGCCTCATTGGGAGATTACTATTATGTCGTAAATATAACTTGCTTCATATATCCAATCTTGGAGGAGCCAGGTCTGCAGTCAAATTCATAAGAATGGTATATGCTGCTGTCAACTGCAAAGTTATAAATGGGGTTTTAAGTTTGACATAAAATATTGTAAGAATCGAGGAAAATCGAAGGGGCCTTTCGGAACTCCTGAAGAGATTTTGAACTCATTGAAAGAGATTTCGTCAACGATAAAAAAAACAAGTTTTGACACAAATGCACAACGTTAGATGCCTTAAAAATATCTTGAGCAATCACTTTTCATTTTTCAAAATTATAAATGGAGGTATAACCATTTTTATTTGAAAAAGGTCAGTTGGTCCCCCGTGTAGTGTTAATTAATAATTGTTTGGACTTTAGCCAGTTAGCAATGCGGCAGTTAAAAATACTCTCCACAACTCTCAAAAATGCTGAATACATATATGTAGACAGGTATTTTTCAGAGTTGTTTAGCTTTCCCTTTTTCGAGGATGGGCAGGCCGATAGCTGGTTTCAAGAATATGGTGAACACCCCAACATGGTACACATTGCTGCAAAAGTAAGCTAATGAACTCACCAGCGGTCGTGAGTATTATTTTAAAATCAGTACTGGTATCCAATGCTAGGCAGGATAATGTCGGACAAAGGCCTTGTTTTAAGTTCGAACAGTGATTTTAATAGGATTGATTGTGAAAGGACATCCTTTCAGTAATGGATCAATTAAAAAGGAGCCAAACTTTTAAGTATGCCAATTAACTTAATATCACTTTTTAATCTTTGTATAAATATGATTTGGGCTTACACAACACTGTAAGCCCAAAGAAAAAATAAAAGTCAAATCAAAAGTCAATATAGGGCTCCTATTTTTTAATTTTAAATTGGTCGGGCAACAGTGTAACTTAATTTTAGTTAAAGACCCATTCCCGAAAGCGGCGTTAGCGTAAGTACTATAAAAACAATTTATATGGTCAACTGTTCTCAGAGAATGTCCTCCGGCTCAACTTGAGGGGCTACAGAATTTTTAAAATTTGTTCTGTGCTTTACATATTAAATTAATCGATTAAGCAGATTTGGTATTCCATTTTTGATAGTTTTTTTAAAAATTAAAAAAATTAGCTTTTTTAACTAATTAAGTTAAATTAATTTATTTTATTTTTTTTTATATTATTTTTTAAATTCATTTTTATTTGAATAATGTTTTTACTTTTATATATTTTTGTTAAATAAAAAGTTTTTACTAAATCACTGAATTACACAACAACAATATTCCTCAAATACAACACAGTCTAAGACCTTTGACGATATTCAACTAATCAAACATTTATTTTCGATTCAATGAAAAATGTCGAAAAAAAGTACTAAAACTAGTCTATAATTTGCGTAACATTGAAAATTTTCATTTTTAATGCGGTTCCATTTAAACTGATAATAACGCTTGAGTAATTTTTTTATTTTTAATTAAAGTTGGTTTGTTAAAGTTCTTTATATAATTTTATAGATAAAAAAATTTTAGGTTTTTATTTTTAATTTACTAGAAAATATCAAAACGCTGTTGTTGTTGACAACCGCAGTACTTGGAAAAAACTAAACACAAACGTTGAAATTTAAAGCAATTAGAGACAATAGCAATTTTGTTTTTAAAAAAGTTAATTTTTCGAACAAATAGTTAATAACAAAGAGGCACAAAAAAAAGAAGGGCTTAAACATAAAAACCACCCTTTTGTTACTAACAGAAAAAGCTAACAATAATATCAATAATAGTTTTACCTTTACACCTGTACTTCGATGTAATACTAAACAAAATTCAAGCACTTATAAAAATGTAGTTCAATTTGCTTTGTTGATAAGTAAAACAAAAGCGCGTCAGCTGTAGTGTAAAGGGGTTGCAAAGTAGCAGAAAAATTTAACTCAAGACATGTAACACACAATATTGACTTTCGTCATTCGGCTGTGCCGAATCTTATATACCCTTCACATTGGTCTTTAAATATACCCAGCCGAGTAATTTTGTACTGCAAATAATATAATAAAAAACCTTGTGCAAGTTTTAAAGTCCATAGAAAAATATACAAAATTTTAACGTTCGTATGAATAATAGAAATGTATGAAGAAGGTTTGAGGTCGAGAGTTTTAAAAGTTTTCGACATTATCCATATTTAAAGGTTAATGAAACTTATTAAATGTTCTAGTCCCGCTGCTCTTCTCCAACTTTTTTTCCAAAATGTATGAATTATTTGATTATTACTTTTTGTAGAATATTCGAAGTCGATAGCTGAAATAGTTTTCCAGAAGAAGCGAATGGAAAACTTTATAAAAATTGTTAATTTGTATGGGAGCTACCCCTTCTTCACCCCGCATCCGAAAATTTTTTTCTTTAAAGCGTAGGCCTTGTGTTCCAGTTACTTTTTGTAGAACATTTGATGTGGATATCTGTTATAGTTTCCGAGATATAGCGTATCGAATATTTTATAATAATTGTCGATTTGTATGGGAGCTACCCCTTTTTTTTGCCCTTACTCAAAAAATTTTTTCTTTAAAGCGTAGGCATTCTTGCCCAATTACTTTTTGTAGAACATTTCATTTCGATATCTTTTATAGTTTCCGAGATATAGCGTATCGAATATTTTATAATAATTGTCGATTTGTATGGGAGCTACCCCTTTTTTTGCCCCCACTCAAAAAATTTTTTCTTTAAGGTGTAGGCCTTTGCGTACAATTATTTTTTATAGAACATTTTAAGTCGATAGCTGTTATAGTTTACGAGCTCATAAAATATTTCACCAAATTTGTGCAATTGTAGGAAAAATACCCCTTCCCCTGGTCCAATCTGAAAAAACTTTTTACATTATTTAGGCTCCTTCTTTAAAAGTATCCGTGCCAAGTTTTGTGGCAAGAGTGACTATACTTACTGAGATATATAGGGATATATGCACGGATTTTGTCCTAAAAAAATGGGTTACTCTGGGTTTTCGCTTATATCTCGGTCAATAGTGAACCGATTTTGCTGATTTTAAATAGCGATTGTTAGCGGGATATTTCCAATAGTTTGACACCATTACCTGGTCTGTATCTTTTTATTTGACTCCGGAAACTTGATTTCAACAGATGGACAGACGGACATCGCTAAATCGGCTTCCCTATCTATAAGGATCCAGAATATATATACTTTATGGGGTCGCAAATAAATAATAAAGAAATTACAAACGGAATGACAAAGTGATATATACCCTATCACTATGTGAAGGGTATAATAAAATCCAATTATGGTACTTGTAGAAAATCCGTGGAGTTAGAGGGGTTAAAAAAGTTGGTTTCAATACAGGAAGAGATTTACGTTTGGTTCCCGAATATACATTTTAGAAAATATATAAAATGTGTCAAAGCCTTGATTACAGGTTCAGTTCTTAAATTTATTAAATAAATTTCAAAAAATAATAATTTTTTTTCTTTTGCAGAAAATATTTTTATTTTAAAATTGGTACAAAATTATTGTTATTTTTTAGTTTTTATATTTAAAAAATTTATAAAAATTTATTTTTGAAAAAAACACACATCTAAAAATAATATTTTTTTTTTAGAAAAATTTAAAATAAAAAATTTAAAAACTACTTGATTTTAACAAAACTTAGTTTAATACCATCGAGAGGGTGTACTTCACTTAACCCTCTAATGTTTCCCTGTAAACTATTTTTGTTTAATTAAAATTCAAAGATAGCTATTATTTCAAGTCCCTGTTATTTAGAAATTAATGAATGTGCTTGTGCATGGCTTATTGGTTTGTCGTTCAGCATTAGACCATTTCTTGTATGTTTGTTGTTCTTTTTCGTTATGTGTTTTGTTTTGCTTTTAAAGATCCGATTGTTATGGTAACTGAGCTAAAAATAAAATAAACAAAAAATGCACCCAAAATTAAATGTACTAAAGTCAACTTGTTTATTTAAGTACCCTCTTGCATATAAAGCGGCTTTGCCTTTTTAAGGGTTGTGACCGGTATAAGAGTTAAAAATAAGAAAAAAAAGCAGCGATTAAAGTGGTAATTGATGCGTAAGGCATATGGAAATATCTTGTTAATAGGGGTAAATTTATATTGTTTTGTTTAGTAATTTTAATAATAAAGCTAATTAGTTATTTAATCGAAGGTTGATTTCCAATATCAGATTTCATTATTTACTGCCTTAATACAGAAATTGTCATTATGGGTCAAGGGTTGACACCGAATAAGCTCTAATATTTTTTTTGCAAAGAATGATGAGTTTAGATTGTGATAAGAAGGTCAACTTTTGAACATTTAAAGGAGCTTTCTACCATTTGCACTAAAACTAATATTAGAGTTGTTATCCCTTGCGGCCGGCCGAAGCCTGATCATATACGCAACTTTTTTGAACAGCAGAAAACCATATGATTAGAAAAAAAACTTAAAGTCTACACGCCTGGCCAAAGCAATAGCGAAGCCGTGGACTGGAGTCCACTAGAGTATTTTTTCTGCGTCCGGCTGGAGGCCGGCTGCCTGCAACACTCTTCGCTTGAAGAATAATTTCACGTTAGTGAAATCCTATTTTTGGATACAAAACTTTTTCGCATTTTTTATACATTTATTGCGAGTTCTTTAATTTTTGTTAGGTGTTATTTCATTTCCGTGGAGGATTATTTCATTAAGAGTATATTTTTTGAGTTGGGGGTAGTTTCATTTCGTTGTGACCTTTTTCATTGGGAGTTATGTCACTTTTCTTGGACTTTTATGAAACAGCTGCTCTCAATCATAAAATGTGTTTGGCTTGTAGGGTAAGTGTTTCGCCCACTTAAAAGAGTCATGTAAAAATAGCTTCTGTTTGATAATATTAGCGAATTTTTATGAAAAACTTTAATTTCAATTTGGCTTTTATCTATTTAGGAAATAAAAAAATATAAGTATAAAATAATAATAAACACCTTTAAGTTCAACATAAATCCCCCAGTTTGTGTCTCCGTCTACCCTAAACCAAAGTGTGTGTGAAGTAGTTTATACATTCAAATGTAAGTAATCATGTAGTTGTTGCCAAAATTATGTATATTTTTGTATAAAAAGAATGAGGGCAACAATATTGTCAATAAACGTTTTACACACGAGTGATTAGTTCGTCAGAGATTAAGTTTTAAATTACAATATAATTTTGTTGGTAACAACAATAGGGCTGTATTGTAGTAGTAGTGTCCATCCAGTAAGTAAAAATTTCGTTTTAGTCTGTTTAAAATGTATAATAATAATTATGTTTAAGAATTAGCTCTCGTTTTTCTCTTATTTGTTTTATTATTACTTAAAAATGTCTAACTTACAAAAAAAAATCCCTGTCTGCACAAAAAATGTTTTTTATAAACTTTGGGCAATTCTGAAGTGTTTTTTGGTCTGTCTCTAATATAATTAAAATTAATAATTGAAATTAAAATTTATATAGAGATATTACTATGGTTACTAAATTAACATCTAAAATTATCTTTATTGCAAACTATTTTTAGTTGTAAAGTAGAAGAAAAAAAGGGGTAAGCAAGTATGAAGTCATCGAAGCAAGCCGGGCTTATCTAGTAACCAGTAAATAATTAACAAGTTCAAGGCACACTCAACCAGGTAATATCAAGGGCCCAGCTGATTAATTTAAATTTGACATTTTCACGTTACAAACTTTAAATTTTGTATGAAATATTTTATTTTTCTGACGTTCAACCGTTTAAACCAGGGTACCCTAGTTCAGGTAGTGCTAAGAACCAGGGTACACTAAACAAGGTAGTATCAAGGCAAATTTAAAAAATTCGCCCTCTGCATTTCCTTTTTGTGTTTGAACGGTGAAATGTCAGAAAAATAAAATTTTTTCAAAAACTTCAATATTTGTAACGTGAAAATGTTAAATTTATTTTAGTCAGCTTGGCTCTTTATAGTACCTGGTTAAGTGTGCCCAGCCCCCCTGTTCTGTAACTTGTAAGAAGTTTTCGATGTGAGAAATTTTTTTTTATTGTCATAGTCTTCCGATTATTAACAGTGTGACTAAGATAATACATAAACTCTCATTATACAACGTTAAGAGTTAAAATAAATAGGTTTATCGTGTTCATCCTGTCTTTTACAAGGCGACTATAAATTTTTCGATGCGAGAAGTTCTCACTAAAGTTACAGAACATGGGCACTGGTTAAGAACTAAGCTGATTGTGAACTCGCCTTGAAATTTTGTGAAAGTGATTGTCATATTTAAATACTTTGTTTGAAACAAGGCACATTCAACCAGGTAATAATAAGAGCCCAGCTCATTAAAATCAATTTGACATTTCCACGTTATAAAAATTTAATTTTATATGAAAATTTTAATTTTTAATTTTTCTGAAATACTACCTACCGTTCAAGCACAAAAAGAAAATGCAAAGGGCGAATTTTTTTAATTCACCTTGGGTTTACCTTGTTGAATGTGCCTTGGTTTGAAATATAAAATTTTTTTAACATTCACTTTATCAAACACAAAATGAAATGAAGAGGGCGATTTTTTTTAATACGCCTTGATAGTACCAGGGCACACTCAACTAGGTAATATTAAGAGCACAGCTTGTTTAAATCAATTTGACATTTTCACGCTATAAAAATTTAATTTTATATGAAATTTTTAATTTTTCTGACATTCTACCGTTCAAACACAAAAAGGAAATGCAGAGGGCGAATTTTTTGAATTCGCCCTAGGGTTACCTTGTTGAATGTGCCTTGGACACTACCTTGTTTAGTATGCACTGGACAAGGTTTTTTCATAAGCAGTTTTATTTAAAACAATAAACAAGCTAAGTAGACATTTTAATAAAATATATTTTTGTTATCGGTATAAAGTTCAATAACTTAAGGGAAATAAAAAGAGGAAAATTATCGCCGGTGTTCGGCTATTGAGAGCAATTCTCTTATTTGCTTTTTTTATTTATGTGTTATTTTTCGAATATTTTTCTTTTTATTTGTTTTTTTTTTGTTATTTAACATTAATACTAAGCCTCAGATATCGCGACTAGTCTGTAAACGGATTTATGGACCAGTGCATAAATGAGTTAGAATACTTAAAAAGTAAACCAATTGTATTTAAAATTATTACATCCTATTGCCGGACCATTTAACCCATTATTGCATTACATCAAAGAAGTTTTAAAACTACTCTATGTTACACCATAAAGGATTAGTTTACAGCTACGACCACCAGTTGCTTAGCCACAAGATCTTTGTTCACAATGACATGGTCCATGACTGCATTACATAGGACCATAAAGACACTAATCTATTTTAGTTAAAATGAAACCTGTGGTCTTATATTTTTCGTAGAGAAGGAATATTTAGTTTGGTGCCATTTTACCCGCAATTTTTTTCATTTCTACCCTTATTTTCCTAATTATATGTTCTAGTAGTGCTTTTGGTGATGCAAGAGTTGGTGACAGCATAAACGTTTTAACGCTGCATTGATGTGTGGTTGCTTCTCTTATGCGGCCACCTTGATAAATTCAATACAACAGACTTTTAAGATAATGATGTAGTTTAACCAGATAGTTAAAAAAAAAAGAATTTAAAAAATATTTCTAAATGTTTTTAGAAAGATGAGGGCGGTTGAAACTACAGAGTATTTATTATTTTTAAAGCTTTACCTACTGCATGTGGTTTTTTAATTTCTTGCATTTATTTAAACAAAGTGCCGACAAAGTTTTAAGAAAGTATATAAAAATGTATAAAATATAAAGAGAAAGTAAAAGGACGATTTATGTGAAGACAGGCATAATTTCGTTTATTTAACCATCACCTGCACCATTATTTCCGCGCTGGGTAACACAACCTCTAGCCGTGGTAGCGCCATAATTGCACAAACTTGCCTCTCTATTTCTAGGAGTCATGGCATCTGAGCTAACTTCCCAGTCCTCAAAATCTTCATCATCTGCCTCATCATCTTCTACAAAGATTTCCTTATCGATTTCAATTAAATCCCCCTGCTCATGTAGGATGTTACGCTTTTGACTTGTCCCCGCCTCAATAACTTCTTCACTTTTGAAATCGTTCAACTGGATTTGATTGCAAAATTTCTGTATATGATCGATAACTTCGCGCATGCCTAAATCGGAGGATTTCTGTAAAATGTCTTCTGATGAAGTTATATGGGTTTCTTTGTTGCATATGTTTGGTATTGATTTTTTGTATTTGGCACTGCGGCAGGGACAGGTGTTAGGTGCTTTTACATCGTTTTCATTGCGTTGTAGTTTTGGACTGCTCCTGCTAGTCTTGGGTGCGCATTTACGTTTGTCAGGGTTTTTAGATGTCGACACCGTTTTAGTTGGGGATGTGGCATTTGCAATTAAGGTGTGATGCTGATAAAACATTTTGTCATATTCAGACTTCATGCACAGATAGCGAAAGTGGCGGGAATTTTCCTCGCCATAATGAATTATTTCTGTAATTAGGTTGTTTTTTAAAATTTGCAAAACATTTTTTAAAATTTTTTTAAACAATTTGTTATCCAGGGTGGGTACATGTTAGGGTTTGACTTACAATACCTTTTTTTAGTTTTACTTACTATTGTTGAGTTCCACTTGCATTTGGCTTAATAAGGCATTAGTATCCTTTAGTTCTGCTGAAAATCGTTCCACCTTAGATGACAATTCTTTAAAGTTTCTATTAAGTAGTTCCGATATTGACTTCTACAACTCAAAACAAAAAAAAAGTTTAACATCTTTCTTAAGCCAATCTTCCAAATCGTTACTCACCCCAATAGCACTTTCCACTGTTCGTCGTATTAATTCAAAAAACTCATCGGTATCATCGTCTTTATCCTCATCATAAGCACTTTGGCGATGATTGTGATGATTATGTTGATGTTGATTATGTTGATGATGTTGTGCAGCATCATTTGAGTTTATGCCCTTTGGGTTGCCATACGTTTTATTGTCATACATATTTGGGTTTAAGGGGGAATTAAATGGCACAGTTTCACCTTTTACCAGGGATCCTATGCCATCGTTGATTGCACTAGAATCTTTGCTGCTATGCTTGTCATTTGAAAACTTGTTTGATGGTCTGGCACTTTTACGTCTACATGTTTCTTTGCCAGCATTCGATGGTTTGTTTGCTGTTGAATTACCGTTAGCGAAAGTTGGTTGTTGTGTTGTTCCAATTATAGGTGCATTTGAACTAATTATATAACCACAATCGCGTTCTGTAGCACGTCCTGTCTTATGTCCACCATTTGTGTATGCAGCTGTAACTTGAGATTTTGTTGCATCAAATTTAGTACCATAAAGCTCTTCAACTGCTTTGCGCTGTCTCTGTCTTATCATGTTTTTTTTTAAGAATTCTTGTTTTATAAAGGTTTTGAAAGTTGGCCAAAAATAAAATTAATCTGCAAGTCTGTGAAAGTATGAGGAATATTTTTTTTAATAATGAAATTTGATTGACATTTGTTTGAAAAGTTTTTCGTATGAAATTGAAATAGATTATTTTTAGGGTACTTCAGGGTACACTACTCTACTTTAAATTACACTACTACATCATTTCCAATTGTATTTCAGAACTTTCTAATTGTATTTTAGAAAATATTAAATTGAATTAGAAATTTCTGAAATTGAATAAGGAATTTCTGAAATACAATAAGAAATTTCTAAAATTGAATTAGAAAGATCTAAAATACAATTGGAAATGGTGTAGAAACAAAATTTACATTATCATACTACGCATGATCAAACTACTCATCTTTTTTATATGGAGTTTGATACTTTCCCTGTCATAAAAGAGAAAATTTCAAACGTTCGTGTGCCAAGCTCCACATAAAAAAAAAGGAAAAGTAAAAGAGTTTAAAACTATTATCTCTCACTGCTACGACCTGATAAGTTATTTTATCATGATAATGAGTTTCCAGTTAAATTGTATGTAGGCTTAGTTGAATCTAAGCAACATAGAATATACATACAACTTCAGTATTAAAATTTGAGTAAAAGTTTGTTTAAATAAAATAAATTAACATTTACCCTGAAGCAATACAGAAAGAGTATTGACACGAATTCGTAGCTGGTTTCGAAAATGCACAACACTGGGCTTATACCGGGATTATTTATTTTTTAATAATGAATCTTTAAGCCAGATTTTAAGATAAGGAGAAGTTTAAATAAATACAAATTTTAAATAAAAATTTAGGCTGTGCCAAATCTTATATACCCTGCACAACGTGTAGGGATTTTTACCCTAATTTTTTCAAATTTTGTATGGAAACCCTTTAAGGGGGTGGAGATAGAGGTTAAGCATATTTTAGGAACAAGATTGCAAGAAAAAATTAGTTGGGGTCACTCGTACACTTGAGCTATCCATGGGCACCCTAATATTTATAGGGGGAGATTTATTGTAATTTCCCAAACTTTGTATGGGATCCCCCTTAGCCGATGGAGGTAGGGTATAAGTATATTCCCCAAAAATGTTTGCAAAAAAAAAATTAAATGGGAGTCAGTCTTACAGTGCACCCTTGTACGGGCCAGGGCAGTTATAGGAAACCTAAAATCTAAAATCAAGAATTTTATTCTTGAATTTATTCACAATCTTTTAAAATTTTTAAGTACGATCCGTACTTACGTTTTCTTAAATCAAGCCTATTCGGATTGCTTCAACAAATCAAGCAGAAAAAAGCTTGTTGTTTTAATATTTTATTTTACATTCAAAAACCAAGTGTCTCGGTGGCCTAAAGGTAGAGCGCTTGTACTGCAGTGCGGAAAGTCCCTGGTTCGAATCTCAGCTACGGTAAGTATAAAAATTAATTTTTAAATTATAAATTTTAAGTATCTATAAAATAAAAATAAAATATAAAATTGTTCTTTTTTAATAAGGCTCCATAAGTCAAAAAAATTACATTTCATTTTCGAATCAATCCAGTTTACGGCTTAATAAATCAATCGTTTTTGGCCTATATCAAGTACGGTTTCGAACTTAAATCAATCGTTTTTTGGCTTAATTGTGGCTAAAAGTAAGAAATTCGTACTTGAAAAATTTTACTTGAAGAAAGAAATTTCGTAGTTGATTAAAGAAAAACCGTACTCATCGTACTTTTGACACCGCTGTGGCTTGATTTAAGTAAAGTTTACTTAATTTATTCTTTGTGTGAGGGAAACCTAGAATATTTATATCTCTTAACTATACACCATAGAAAAAAATTAAAAAATCATAATTTTTTATCTATGTAGATATATATGTATGTATGTCATCGATAAATACCCAATGCCAGTAATTGATTTGATTGTTTGTTTATTCGTTCAATCATTTCATTTAAAAATTTATTTAAACACAAGATAAGCGTTTTATCTGAACTATAAAATAACTAAAAAAGTCATTTTCATTTAAATAATATTTGTGTTTACTGCTTACTAAGATATTTAAGTTACCCGCTTAGCATGTAAAGGACTATGCTTGATGTGTATTCTGCCTGTTAGATCTCCTCTTGCACTGTTAAAGTGCTTTCCTTGCTTATTTTCTTAAAATTAAAAATGTTTATAAAAAAATGACAAAAAGAATTTAATATATTCTGTTAATTGCCGATAAAAGGCACATTAACCTAATATTACGTTTTTAAGTGAGACAGTAAAAGATATGCCAAATAAAGTGTGAGTCAAGATTTAAAATAAGACTAAACTAATGCAAACTGCGTTAAAGAAACTTCCGTCTATCCAATGATCAATTGAGACATACACGCTATGACCACTATTAGATTGCTATAGAAGTAATTGTTGTAGTATATTGCAGTTCACAAAATTAAATGGTGTTTACGCCACAGCTACTAGTTTCACACTAACAAGCACAACGTTTGACTCATAAATCAATTTTTAAGTGCATTTTAGGTACTTTGGTGTCAGTTTACAAGATAAAAGCAATGCATTAATGCAATAGACTCTATTATAAAAAAAACTTTTTTGCTTACATTTAAATGACTCCTTACAGTTGTAAGAGTTAGGAAAAAGGAATGATAAATCATTTATAAAATAACAGTAATTGATAAAACGTAATGCAGATGTAATTAATGACGGAATTAGTGACATATTTAAAAAAAAATTTTTTTCAATAATTCATTGCTTGTAACGCTAACATGTGTATTCCCATTTAAATCATATGTTTCATATTTTAACGTTTTTTTAATGTCGTAAATTTTTATGAGCAACAACCTTAATATCCTTTTTCTCTTTAACTATATTGATAGCATTAAATTTAAAACAAATTTTAAACCACCTTTATAAGCATAAAATTCTTTCTGAACCATTCATGAATAAACATTTTTATAAAAAATATCTAAATACCGTGATTTAAAAAAATAGAGGAAAATTTTCTTCTCATTAAAAAATCTTCGGCTTAAATTTAAAACTACTGAAATTGCTCTTGTGAAAATTACAATATCGTAAACGCTTTAGGGAAAAAGAAAAATGCCGTAAACTTAGGTATAAAAAATTTTTGATATTTTTAAAGAAGGCTATATATAAAACCTTATATCGTAATTTTTCAAAGGTTTTTGTTATCTTAATTTTTTTTGAAAATCGTGCTCGTTGCATGATTTTAATATTGAAGAATATTTTATAAAATTTTTTATATAAAAAACTAATAATTAATATTTCCTGATACCTTATTAAGACGCACATCTGTTGGTTAAAAGGAAAATAAAATTTATTGTTAACCGTACTACGTTCAACAACATTTTTTGGTTAAGCAAAGTACAAGTATCGTAAATTCAACTATTGTTTAATTTTTCTTTCTTCAAGGTCTTTAAAATAGCAACAAGCCTAATAGTTATCGTATGTTGTCACGATGGGAAGTTGAATTTCCCTTTTCGGTTTCATCATTTTGTTCACTTTGGGATCCATATGCCTTTTTATTGCATTATTGTTGTCCAACAACTGGTATAATAATTTTTGTAATATTTAAATAAAACTGTCCGTTTTTTTTAATTAAGCATTGAAATATTTTTTCTAACGTAAACTTTTTTAACACAAAATCTTAAGGTGTTTTCGTAAAATTGTTTGCTCTTCGAAAGTAATAATATATTTTAGTTAGACCCAAGTTCGATACCTACTAATGCTATATTTTGTGCAAATAAACAAATTTATATTTTTATTATGTTTTACTTTTTTGGCGTTAGTTCTAGAAAGAAAATGTTTATTGGAAAAACAAGTTTTTGCCGATACAAGCCAAGTAGATTGTATTTTTAAAAACAGTACTCTTTGATCGGTTGTTTGTCATTTTGATTGTAAACATTAGCTATTTACCTCACTGGCCTTTGTACCGTGGCCAGCATGAAGTTTTTCCATTTTAAACTTACCAAACCAAAGCTTTTTCATCTTTTCGTTCTTATACTAACGCCATCTAGCATTTTAACCATCTATCAGATTGGTACTGAAAGGTACCCATATCCTATGTACAATTTTTAAATTTTTATTACCATGCTGGGTGTATTATGCATTTTTTATTCAAGGTTAAACAACTTGTTTAAAGAAAATTTCATCATTATTACTTAGGCTCAAGTTTGATCCCTACTAAGTTTTTTTTTATATTTCACTTGTTTAAAAAAGATTCTTTTTTAGATAATTTATTTTTAAAGAGTGAATTATTTTTTTCTAAAGATTCGCTCTAATTCATGGTCACATTAATTGCAATTTTGTGTGCCGTAAAAGTGTACAGCGCTGCAGATGCCCCTAGAGACAGCTGATATTTTCGGCGTTTTAATTTTATTGTAAAAAAGGAAAGATGGCTTTTAAAAGTTTTAGCTTTAAAAATAAAAATGTGGTTAAAATGGATAATACTGCTGTTTCATACATTGCATTCCCTTTTTTAAAAAATTTTTACTTTTCTTTACGAAATCAGGGGTCAGGGAAGATGAAAAAAATCTGTTTAAAAAATTTTTTCACTTTATTTTTGATTCATTGGATTAAAGTTAATTTTATGAAAAAAATTTCCATGTATTTTTTTGAAGTTTGTTTTTATCTTAAAAAACTAAACAATGTTTCAAAGGTAAAAAATATTTATTTCCTTTCCTCTTTAGCAAATAAAATCATAAATTGTTAAAAAGAAAAAAAAATAATGTCTGCCCAGATAGACAGCAGCAACAGCAACACAAACAAAACAGAACAACAACAAACCAATATGTAAATGAAGAAAATTAATTTTTTTTTTTCTCCAAGTCTTTTTATTTAATGCTTTGTATGTTCGCGTTGACAACTGACAAATTTATGGGAAATACTCATCTTTCTTTAAATTTCAAAAGACCATGTGAAAATGGCGTGTGTTCTAACGTTTAGAAAAGGTAAGTAAAATTACAAGTGTGTCTGAATTAAAAAATTTAAATATTGTAAAAAAATTGAAAGGAAACTTTTGTTAAAAGATTTTGAAATAAAAATCGATTAAGATAGAAACTTAAACCAATTAAGATAAAAACTAAAGCGTGCGACCGCTAAAAGCCCAATTGACGTATAAAAGGGTAAAGTTAGGCAAAACGTAAGTACTGTTTAGAATTAATGGGTACATTTTTGGCAACAAGTATTTTGTATATTGTTAGTACTTTTTCTTTTTTTGAGATTTTAATTACTGGAGGAAAAGCGATATATACTATCTCTTTTCTAACTATAAAGTCGCAAATTGGGTTATGAGTCTAATTATCGACGCATTTTGGAGGTACTGGAGAGCTATTCAAGCACCATGGAGTTATCCGTACACCTCAAGTTAAGTTAAAGGATAACTGCACTGAGTTGATAACATTCCTTGTGAGACAGGATTTTGGGGAAGGCGTCAAAAGGGGACGTGTTGTTGTGATGATGGGACTAAGCCGCTCTGACCACAATACTTTCCTACAAGAAGAGGCATGGGCAGTTATACAATGTCTGTCCTGGTTCAGAGCACAAGCAGATCCAATGGATGCAAACATCTATACAGATGGCCAAGCGTCTATAACAGCAACTATATCTCCAAACAATGGATCTAGGACAGCGTTGCAGTGCTGGAATTTATCATTACTCGCAATATGAACAGGTTTGCATAATATGGACGCTTGCCCATCAGTGGGCGGTCGGAAAGGAACGGGCAAATGAACAGGCGATTAGAGTAAAGAACAGCGTGAGATTCACCTGGTGAGTCCAAGACCATTCGCTGCAATGAAAGCTGAGATGGCAAATTGGGCGAAAAATGCATTGAAACAATGAAATAGTTGGTAGAGCTACCAGAAACATCTTGGGCGTTTCACTTGAGGTAAAGACTAGGGTCACTTTGAAACGTGGGAAGCCTGAATTAAGTAAGATGATGAGGGTGCTAACGGTTTATTTAAACTTACAAACACAGCTCCATCGGATGAAAGTTACGGAGAACAGCAAGTGCAGGACATGCAGAACATTGAAACGATCGAGCATTATCACTGCCTGGTTTTTGCACAGGCCAGTGCTTTATGTTTAGTGTTTGATGTTTTGCCAGATGTGGCTCATTTGGGAGGTAAAAGGTGTTGAGGGAATACGCTCGCATCACCAAATTACTGTGGAATTCATGCTTGGGACCCTACTAAAAGTGCAGGGTTTGCGGCCTGTAAGGGCTCCTACATTTGACCTTACCTAACCTTATTTAGTCTGCGTATAAAATTCCAGCTAAATTAGTACACACAAAAAATTATCTAAGAAAACTACTTAAATCAAGCCATAGCGGTGTCAAAAGTACGGTGAGTACGGTTTTTCTTAAATCAAGTACGAAATTTCTTACTCCAAGTAAAATTTTTCAAGTACGAATTTCTTACTTTTAGCCACAATTAAGCCAAAAAAGGATTGATTTAAGTTCGGAACCGTACTTGATGTAAGCGTGAAAACGATTGATTTAAGCCATAAACGGGATTAATTCGCAAACGAAATGTCATTTTTTTGGCTTTTGGAGCTTAATTAAAGAAGAAGAATTTTATATTTTATTTTTTTTATTATAATTTATAATTAATTTATAATTTATATAATTTTTTGTATTTACCGAAGCTGAGATTCGAACCAGGGATTTTTGCACTTCAGTACAAGCGCGTTACCTATAGGCCACCGAGACACTTTGTTTTCAAATGTAAAATAATATATTGAAACAACAAGCTTTTTTCTGCTTAATTTGTTGAAGCAATCCGAATAGGCTTGATTTAAGAAAATGTAAGTAAGAATCGTAATTAAAAAGATTTTGGATAAATTCAAGAATAAAATTCTTGATTTTAGAAAGCGAGTTTTCTTTCTGTGTACGCCTTTGTCGAATGGCTCTGCGTTATACTAGATCCTTAATGAAAATGGGCAGCGTTAATTAAAAAAGGGCATCGTAAACACTAAAGGTTACAGCCCCCTTCCGGGGGAGAAGCTCACAGAAATTTGGTGATTCGCGAAGAATTCTCTCAACACCTCCTATTTTACCCCTTCTAAGTAAACCACATCTGGCAAAGTGTCAGACATAAACTACTCGGCTCTGGCCGGTGCAAAAGCTAGGCAGTGATAAAAAAAGCTCCATCGTTCCGACGTACTCCCTGCATGCCCTGCATTCGTTGTCCTCTGCCATTATCATCCGGTGAAGGTGTGCCAATAAATTTGAGTGACCCGTCAGCACACTCACAATTTTGCTCAGTTCATGCTTCCCAAATTTTAGCATGCTCCTAGCTCTAATCTTATATGTGTCGCCCCAGAGCATTCTCGTCATACTCCCTTGTTGGGAGTAAATAAGTAACAAATGTTTCCATGTTGGGGGTTATTATCTGTATTTATGGTGAGATTTGGGGTGAATATATACATTTTTACAGGTATATTAAGAATTAAATAAGGATACACAGTCAAATTTTCGTCTAACTCTGAAAAGAAAATCATTTGACGGAAGAAAAAAGGTATAGTGTGGTAGGGTATGATAATTTGTTAATTTTTGTTGTATAATTTAAATATTTAAATGAAAACCACTAATAAATTCTATTAAAAACTTGTAAACATATGTCTGGCATAGAAAAACCGCCAAAAAAACTAAAGCTGAACCTGCGGCTAAACGGAGCAAAGTGATAACAATACATTAACGTAAAACATTTGCATAAAACAATAAAATTTCATTATCCCCAACATTTTTATATATGTGTTAGTGTGATGATAAAAACAATAGAATTAAAAAAACAAATTCAAGTAAGAAATAAACATTTATATACACCATTGAACAATTACGCTGAGTAAAAACTGTAGGTAACATCCCAGTTGACCAAATCGTCTTTGGCGATGTTAGATTAACTAACGTTTCTAAAACATTTTCAATTTCACAGACTATTTTTATCATTGGCTTTGTTTCAAAGATGATAAAGTAGTCGAGGTTAAACAAAATGTTAAAAAAAATTGTTCAGTGTAGTTTCTTCCTACATGAATTAAATCACAAAAATTTTTTTAAAAGATATATGAATGCCAATATCGTGTTTTTAGTTTTTGTTTGATTTTGTGGTCATATGTATGAAGCATTTGACAACATTTGATTCAATTACACTTAATATATCCTACATCGTTGAGGCTGCCTTGAAGTTGTGGTCAACTGGGAAATATATTCTGAATTATGTAAAATATGTGGTTATAAACATATAGAAAAGCAAAAAAAAAAAAAAAAACCAAAGATATAATGTAACAAAATAGTAAATAAAATTTATATAAAATGTCATGTCATAATTAACATTGAGAGCCTTGGTAGACAGCTTGTGTTAAAGGATATGAGGTCATTTGCTTTATTTACTTGTATACCCGACACTGCTAAATAAAAAACTATAAAAAGGAGTTACTGTGGAAAATTTTGAAATTGTAAGCTATATATTTCAAAAAGCACTTATGTAAATCCTAAGTGTAATCTGTTGAGTAGTTTATAAACGCGGGTGAAACCATAATAAAAGAGAAAAAATTATGTAGTGAAAAACAAAACAAATATGCAGTTTTTCTGATTATTTATTAGGTTTTTTGCACTCTGAATGCTTGTAACTTAGAAGTGAGCAAGACATTTAGCTTTGTGCTGAACCCCGAGGGCAAATTACGGCATTCTAATCGAATCGGAATTTAAAAATTCTTATTAGAATTCCTATATTAAAAGCACTGACAACTCGATCGATCGAAAAGAGTTTCGATTCGAATCGAATGCCGTAGTTTGCCCCCTGGATTTGTTTTCTACTAAATAAGATTCGATTTGTATTGCAACAACATTAGGGGTGGGAATTAGTGGGTAAGTATGTTATAGGAACATGTTTGGAAAGGTAAAATAATAGGGGTCCATCGAACGACTCTGGGGAAGGTATGGGCGTTTTAACATCATTTTTACAAATTTTGAATGACAACACCCTTAGATGATGGTGATAGGGAGTAAGTATGTTTTAAAAATTTATTTGTAAGGGGAAAACTAATGGGGGTCTGTTATACAATTAATTCCTCTAAAGGCGACTTCGGAGAAGTTGTAGGGGTTTTTACCCTAATTTTTTCAAATTTTGTATGGAAATCCTATTAGAGGCTGGAGAAAGGGGGTAAATAGGTTTCACAAAAATGTTAAGGAGGAAAAAATAATTGTCGTCGGCCTTTCATTTTCCTTTGTAAGAGCACCCTGGAAGCTGTGGAAGAGATTTAAAAAAATTTTTTTTAAATGAAACTTTGTATGGCAACCCTTTTTTTGGATCAAGATAGGGTGTATGTAGATTCCAAAAAAATTTTGTGGGGAAATATTAATTGGAATCGGTCTTACATTGTACGGAACAACTTCGGGTTAGTTGTAGAGGTTTTGATGTACAAATTTTAGAGAAATAAACAGATGAAGTCTTGGTTTTTGGCTTGTAACTCGGTCAGTTATCGGGAGATTTTTCTGAATTTCAACAGCAATTTGCTTGCAGATATTTCTGATATTTTAATACCCCTTATGGGCCTGTACGACTTGAGATGCTTGAAAAAGTTGATTTTAACCATAATGCGGATATACAGGCAGACGGAAATCACTAAACCGGCTTCCCTGTCTATAAGGACCAAGAAAATATATACTTTTTGGGGTCGCAGAAAAAAATCAAAGAACTTACAAACGGAACGACAAACTTAAAAATACCCTTATCACTATGTGAAGAAGGGTATAAATATGCTGCCTGTTATTCCTTGTTTAGTTAATTATTTTTCAAGACTAATTTTAATTCAATATTTTTATCTTGAATTATTTTTTATTTAATTTATTTTTACTAGGAATTGATTATTAACAAATAATTCTTACCAAATCGTGCTACAGATTTTCTCATAATACTCTTGGAACTGCTGTATACACAATCTATTTAACTTACATACTTTTAAAAAAAACAAACGGGATTGCTTCTTATTTGTGAGTGAGAATGAAGTTAGAGCAAGTGTTTGCTCAGAAATCATAAACAAGGTGTTTGATAATATGTTAAGTTAAAAGTGAAATTTAATATTTTTCTTGCAGAAATTTATAAATGTTACATTATACTTATTTAAATTAAAGTTAAGCCCAAAATATTAAAAGAAATTAAGGAAAGGTTATGAAATACATGAAGTTCGTCTTTGAAATGTCTAAGTGTTTAGGTTAGGTTAAGTTAGGTTACGAAGGATAGTGGCAGGCGCAACTCGCCACCTCCACCCAGAGCCCTTTAGGCTCATTGTAAATCCTTTTGGAAGAGCGTAGGTTAAGTTAGGTGGAACAGGCAGGCGTTTAAGAAAAGGGTACATCTCCCTTGGGCCTGCTTAATTTGGTCCCTTTCTACAACCTGGAGAGGCAGATAGTATAGGTGGAGATAAATCGAGAAAAGAAATTTAAAGAAAATGATGAAAGGAAGAAAAGAAGAATTTAGTAGACTTACCAGAGTCTTTAATGGGAATCAAACCAGCAATCCCCAGGCTGGTAGATTCGTGCACCCGTTTTATTACGTTAAATGTATTTTTATGTTTTCAATAGCTAAGCACCGAATAGTAAAATACCAAGCCTTTGCTTCGATATAAAATTTTTTAATGCAATTTTAAAGAGACATAGTAAATATGTTAGGGGGCATTTAGTATTACTTTTTCTAAACGCTGCCTTCAGTCGAAATCAATTTTTTCTCTGAGTGATAGAAAATTTTAAAATCACATTCCTGTAAGCTAAATGTAAGTGATTAAAAAACTGCCAAAAAAATTCTTGATTTCTATTTACTGACTAAATGATGTCATATATTGCTTTTTCTTGTTAAGACTACAGCTTTTAAAAACAAGTTGGAAATTTTATTTCCATTGTTACTATTGTCATTGCACTGTCAACATGTCATCATGATGTTAAGATTCTTTATTGTTATGAAGCGCCAACTTGAAGGCTTTTCCTTTAGCAAAAAGCATCCCTTAAACATTACGGAAGGTGCAGGAGAGCTTAAGTTTGTTATTGAAAGAAAAAAATCAAAATTGATGGACTGTCTAAATGATAAGTTAGAGACTTTTGATTTGAGACAAATAAAAAAAATCAATAAAACGCTAAGTCTGCCACAGCTTTACAAAAAGATTAATGAATGAGTTGTAAAAAAATTGGCAGAAAAATTTTTTCTAAACATTATCGGCAAGAGATACAGAGAACAAGTATAAAAATTAGATTTTTATCTTGAACATAAAAAAATTCGTTATAATCAAAAAGCAATTTGTATCAAGTAGATACTTTCCCCCCTTTTTTTTACAAATGTTGAAGGATTTATTTGCACATTAAAGATAAATAACAAATATTCGTTTTATTTTAACCAGCACAACAACAACTTCAGAAAATCAAATTAAAGGTGGGTGCAAGACTATCATTTCTTGGGCTTTACGAACATCTGTATAAAAGCACAAATCCCTATCAAGTATGCTGTGTGGGTGTAAAAATAGTTTTTTAATAAAGACTACAAAGTAAAATATAATTCCTACGCCTTCTTAAATTTTACCTAGATCTTTGTAAATTATGTTTTAATAAAAATTGCTTAGAAACTAAGTTATTATTGTTAAATTATTTTCTTTAGTAGAAACCAATAAAGAGCCCTGTGTTTGTTATTCTTAGTTTAAATTGTTAGAAAATATATTTATTGCAAGTTATAAATACATTTTATTAAAAATCTCATAAAGTACTTAATTGCGTTCTAACTATTCTCTACTTCAAACGGAAGCATTGAAATCATTATCAAGTTTACGCATTGTTTTATTAGACGCTTTAAAATAATTAAATTTTACTCTAGAATTTATTTTGTTATTTTAGCACTTGACGACATCAAGATTATTTTGCAAATTTATTTACAAACAATCTAATGAATGGTAAACAATTTTTGAATTTTCAGCCTGACAACATGTAGTGCAATTGATATCAAGCTACACCTTATGATATTTATTAGGTGGGAAGGGGAAGGAAAAAAACCTTTGTTTATAATTATAAAGTGGGTTTTGTTTAAAAAATTATAGTGTTTCTGAATGCCTGATTTGTCATGATATAGCCTAAGCGCATTAGGCTAGAGACTTGAAATTTGGGGAGCGGTTACCTGTTCCAATGTGTAGGTCTACTAAGATGGAATTTTAAAAAATTCGGATACTTAAACTAACCACTTAGGCCAAATAGCAAAAAACGGTAAGTTGATATCTCCTTAACTATACACTTTGCATTTTGCTAAAAAAAACCGAAAACATGTCCCCCACTTTTTGGAAACTTTTGAATGAAGGCAGGGTAAAAGCAATATCTTAGAGTAAGGAAGGGAGAAGTCGCTGTAGTGCAATGTAACGATTTGAACTGCAAACTATCGAAAGTTAAAGATAGCAGTTTTAAAATTGAGCCAACGGAATAGGTAGTTGAAGTGGTCAAACTCGAAATCTAGAACTTGGCTGGCGACAAGGAAGGCAAACTAAACCTTTTACACTTTCCGGTAATTTTTAGCATTCTTGGGGTAATCAGCCTTATTGGGTTTGGCGTTGTCATGTTAAATGTTGTCGAGTTCGACACAAAAATGACAAGGGTGCTATTCATTTAACATTTTTGTATTTGCTAGATGGTACAAAAAAAAAAAAAAACTAAAAACGGTAACGACAACGCCAACCTTAATAACGGTGAATTATTTTAAAAATTTAAAATTTAGATGGAAAGTCAACTCAGTTTATAAAAAAGGACTTTTTGTGTATTTTTGGTACTTTTGAACCTTGTTGGAGCCTAGAAATTGAAAATTACTCATAATAAAAAAACCCCACAAAGGTCAATAAACGGAAGAGTGCCCAATAGCATTAAATTTGGAATCGTGGAGGATGATTTATGGTTAAAAAACTATTGCACCTGGAAACTGGGCGCGACCTAAGAAACTAGAAAATTTTGTTTATCTCAGGCCATCAGGCGAGAGGGTTTCTTAAGAAAAAAATTTCCTACAAAAACTGATGATTAAGTGAAAATTAAAATAAAAAGGGAAAATTTGTTTATTAAATGTTACCCTGACCCAATATTAATCATACGTACAGTAGGCCAAAGGCCACTTTTAAAAAAGGCAATTTTTGAAAAAAAATATATCAAATAAATATTACTGGAAAATAAAGCACGTCCTTGAAAAACGTAGATCCCAATGGCAATTGCTTATTTAAAACTAATTGCAATTTAAATTTAATGTCTGTAATTTGTTTATAGTTGAAATAATTTATAAGACTTTTTAAATGATTGTATATTAAATTTAAATTCTAGCTTATTAATGGCCTCAATTACAAAAATTATTTTATAATTATAAAATCCTTTTTAAGGCTTTTTCCCCAAAATTATATAAATCTTTAATTTTTATCTTGTATTAATCTGCTAATTCAAGTATTTTTGCTGTTTAATTAACACATGTCTTATCAAACCAGCTTTTTCTGCAGCTTCTGCATGTTGATTATATTTACTAAAGTCTTACTATTCTTTTTGTACCTACAGTGATGTTGCTGAAAAATGTTGATACAACGATGTTGCCTAAGAAATAAATATTTTGTATAAAAATCCCCCACCAAAAAACACAACAAAACAACAGATGTTTGCCAATGTTTGCTGCTGCGCCAACAAAATTTATGAATGAAAATGTTTCATAGTAAAAAAAGCTTAAAAGTCACGAACAAGTCACGAAGTAATAAATAGTTATAAATAAACATTCGTGTTACACACAATGGCACGAAAACAATAAAAAATAACAAAATTGGCAGCAATTAAAGAAAATATTCCCATCAACGATTTGAAATGATTTAAGGCAGCAGGCACTGAGCGCTACCGAAAGCGATTGCAGCAAAACTGCTTTAAGAAGGCAAAGAAGAAGAAGAAAAAAAAACAAACAGCGGTAATTTCGTACAACAAACTGCTTGCTGCTCCACATTTTATTAAAATACAACAAAATGTATCTGTGCGATTGTACTTTTGTGTTGTTAACAACAAGTAGAAGATGAGGAAGCAACACAAGTAAGAATCAGTTTTAAGCAAAGTTGTTAACGAATCGGACGTGTTTTTTCTGTTTAAGATTTTAAAAGTGAATATTTTATGTTTTTGATTAAGAACCAATGCGTATTGAAACAGCGGTTAAAAATGATGTTCAATTAATTAAAATATTGCAAGTTTAAAAAAAAAAAAAATAAAAAAAAAATTGATGGGGCGATAAAAATGGTTTAAATAACGTATTAATTAAGAGACAAAATCGTTTTTGAATGAAAAAATAATTGTAAACCTAACATAACTAAAAAATTAACAAAATGTTAAAACATTTAGTTTCGTTTGTGCAATAGAATGAAAACCTAATTAGAAAACATCTTTGATAAAACAATTGTCTAAGCACTTCTTTTAAAAATAAAATAATAAAAATAATAATAATATTAATAAAAATAATAAAACAATTTTTGAATATTTCAGAAATTAGATACAAATTTATTATCGTCCGCTTGAATTAGTTTGTTACACATCTTTGAAAATTAATATTTTTAAAATATTTTATTTATTAAAAAAAATTACGAGACATATTTTATTTAAAGTTGTTTCTGTTAGGAAAATCTAAAAAATTTTATTTTTTTTAAAAAAAATTTTTAAAAAATTATCTCGTACTTTAAAGAATAGATAAGTGGTTGCAACTGAACTCATTGGTAATCAAACTATTCGGTTTAACATTACCTCCCGCCAATGATTTTTTTCGGCACAAATAATTTATTTTTTTTATTTTTTCTAACATTTTTTTAAATCAATAAAAATAAATAAATATTTCTACCAAAAAAAAAATTAAATTGAAAAATAATAAAAATATTTTTATAATTTCTTTTTAAATTGTTAATAATATAAAATTTTAAATGTTAAAATAATCCCTGGCATAAAACATATTTAAATTTTTTCTTTACAACGAATAAATAAAAGTTAAATCCTGATTTTGCTTCTTGCCGTTACGGCTCCTACTGTTTTGTCTTGACCTGACCTAATATTAATTATGCGTACAGTAGGTCAAGTGTGTAAAATCACAATGTTTTCTTAAAAGTAGGTTTTATATCAATACATTGCCAATATTGATACAAATAAATTTAACTACTTTAATGTTAAACATTTTTGAAAATACTTATATTTAATTGTTTTTTTTTTAACTAAAATATAATTTATTATGATACGTTTGAGAAAATTTTTTCTTAAGAAAACAAAAAAGAATTAAAAAAAATTTCTTGTGAATATAAAATTGCAGAAAATCCTCTGTACGTATTTTTTTTAAATCTTGTTGTGCCCTTTTTATAAGTAACAGTTTTTATAATCGGTCAGTTCCATTGTGGCAAGTATGGCCATCTTTTTTACATTTTTGAATATAAACAATTTAAAATTGTAATTAAAAAACGACTGCAAGTTTCCAAAGTGGTAGATTTTACACTTTTATTAACAGGATAATAATAAGAAAAACATAACCTAAACTAAAACTATTCACTAGAAGACACTTACCCCAAGTCGCACATATCGCAGTCTTCCATAAGCATGAAAACCATAAACTTGAAAATCATAACAAATTTATTTGTTATTATTTATTTACTTAGAATTAATGTTATGGGCCTAATTACGTAAAACGTAACGTATAATAACAAAAACATTTGTATGGAAAAAACTAAAATTTCAAAAAACTTTTCCATACATTTTGTTTTGGGGCGTTGTGTTTTAGGAAATAAGGGGGTATATAATTTTAGACTTAATATACATTATTAAGCGCTGACTACTATGGCTACAAACTTGAATAAAAAATTAAAAAAAAAAAAGAAACAAGTAAGAGCGCTATATTCGGCTGTACCGAATCTTATATACCCTTCACATTGGTCTTTAAATATACCCAGCCGAGTAATTTTGTACTGCAAATAATATAATAAAAAACCTTGTGCGAGTTTTAAAGCCCATAGAAAAAATAACAAAATTTTAACGTTCGTATGAATAATAGAAATAGGCGAAGAAAATTTGAGGTCGAGAGTTTTAAAAGTTTTCGACATTATTCATATTTAAAGGTTAATAAAACTTATTAAATGTTCTAGTCCTGTTGCTCTTCTCCTACCTTTTTTCCAAAATGTATGAATTATTTGATTATTACTTTTTGTAGAATATTCGAAATCGATAGCTGTAATAGTTTTCCAGAAGAAGCGTATGGAAAATTTTATAAAAATTGTTAATTTGTATGGGAGCTACCCCTTCTTCACCCCGCATCCGAAACTTTTTTCTTTATAGCGTAGGCCTTCTTGCCCAATTACTTTTTGTAGAACATTTCATTTCGATATATTTTATAGTTGCCGAGATATAGCGTATCGAATATTTTATAATAATTGTCGATTTGTATGGGAACTACCCCTTTTTTTGCCCCCACTCAAAAACTTTTTTCTTTAAGGTGTAGGTCTTTGCGTACAATTATTTTTTGTAGAACATTTTAAGTCGATAGCTGTTATAGTTTACGAGATATAGCGCATAAAATATTTCACCAAATTTGTGCAATTGTAGGAAAAATACCCCTTCCCCTGGTCCAATCTGAAAAAACTTTTTATATTATTTAGGCTCCTTCTTTAGGAGTATCCGTGCCAAGTTTTGTGGCAAGAGTGACTATACTTACTGAGATATATAGAGATATATGCACGGATTTTGTCCTAAAAAAATGGGTTACTCTGGGTTTTCGCCTATATCTCGGTCAATAGTGAACCGATTTTGCTGATTTTAAATAGCGATTGTCTCCAGGATATTTCTGATAGTTTGACACCATTAACTGGTCTGTGTCTTTTTATTTTTACTCTGGAAACTTGATTTCAACAGACGGACAGACGGACATCGCTAAATCGGCTTCCCTACCTATAAGGATCCAGAATATATATACTTTATGGGGTCGCAAATGAATAATAAAGAAATTACAAACGGAATGACAAAGTGATATATACACTATGTGAAGGTATATGTAAACCTAATTACTAAAAACTTCTCAAGCATTATGTAAAAACATATAAAGCTTTTTTAAGTGTCTTAATAAATTCATTTTAAAAAGAGGGTCGTTAAGGAAATTTTAAACCCAAATAGCTAATGGCAAATATGGTTATAAAGTAAAAAATAAAAACTTAATTTTGGACGGTCATACTGGATTAAAAATTTTCCCTAAAAAAAGGTCTTTAACATTTTTTTTTAGTTAATTTCATAAACAAAATTGCTAGCTTATGAAAAAAGAAAATGAATAATTTTTTTCTCTTAAAAATGAAGGGTTAGAAAATCGTAAAGAAATAAAAAAAATATACTAGAAATCGGTTAGTGTATCAAAACATGAGTTAAAAACAGAAGCAAGAAAAATATTTTTACAACTTTTTTTAGTGAAATTACAACCACAGCAACCATTAAATCAAACTGAAATTATTGAAAGAATTTTTTATTTTTTTATTGCCTTAACAAGTAATATTTAAACAAATCAATCCAAGCCATATTTTATGTTAATGTGTAAGCAACAGATACTACTAACTATCAATAAAAATTTTTAAAATTTTATTATTGGGTTTGCGCAGCAGCAAAAAAAGTTTATAAAAAATATCAAAAAATATCGTTTTATTTAAATCAAATAATAAAATTTAATAGAAAAAACTATATTGAAAAAAATACAAGAAACATATTTTATTTGATTTAAAGAGCAAAATATTATGTAAAAATCCATAAATTTATAAACTATAACAAACGGTTGAAAAATTTATTATTCAAACTATAAAAAAAATTTTAAAAAAATTATAATAAAACAAAATAAAATTTTTATCTTAAGAGAATTAAGACCTTAAAGGAAATGTTCAACCTTTGTTTAAAATATTTTATATAAAGAAATACTGGCAATTAAAATAGATAAAAAACTATAAGTATTTCTAACATACAAATATTTAAAGATACAAATAAAAGTGTAATAATTAATTGTTGTTAGTAAAAAGAGTTTTAGAGTAAAATAATAAAATAAGCCAAAATTGTTGCTCATATGTATATTATTGTAATCTCATAATTAATTGTTAAAAAAAAAATTGAAAAGTGTTTAGCAGTTCATGTTAAAAAATCAATTTGACTTAAGTGTTTTTAATCCGTAATAAAAAACAACAAACAACAAAACATAGTAAATTTCGGCAATAAATAAAAAAATCTAATATTTAACTAAACGAATTTCTCTAGATATTAACAAAAAAGGTAAGATATATTTTAAAATATTTTTATAAATTAAAAAAGAAAACGTTTCAAATAATATCAGACAAATTTTTTTTATAAAAATGGTATATGGCAGGTTTCGTTAAACAATCTACTACTTGTTTCTATTTTTATTTTTTTAATAAATATTTAATTTAAAATCTTATTTGTCGATATTTGTTTTAAATAATTTTTTTTATATTTTCCAGCTTGAGATCAATAGTAAAAAATAATTATATATAAAAATATTAAAATAAAGTAAAAATACTAAAACATAAATAAAATTGTTCAGAAATATTTGTTTAAAACAAATTTTCATTTAAAAAAACAATTGCAAAAGGGTCATATAATAAACAAGTAAGAGCGTTATATTCGGCTGTGCCGAATCTTATATAGCCTTCACATTGACCTTCGGAATCCCAAACTTTTTTTTATTTTTATCAATTTTTTACTCATGAAATATTTTATATTTTTAAATAGGGGTCGTGGAAGTTGTAGGGGTTTTTATCCTAATTTTTTTAAAATTTTGTATGACAACCCCTTTAGAGGGTAAAGATAGGGGGTAAGTTTGTTCTAGGAATATGTTTGGGAGGGGAAACTAATGGGGGTCTGTCATACACTTTATTTCTCTAAGGCCAACTCTGAAGAAGTTGCGGGCATTTTCATATCATTTTTGTAAATTTTGTATGGCAACCCTCTTAGGGCGTGAAGATAGGGGGTAAGTTTTGGATGGCAAACTAATGGAGGTCGGTCGTACACTTTATTGCTCTAAGGCAAACTTTAAAGAAGTTGTGGGCATTTTTACATCATTTTTGTAAATTTTGTATGGCAACCCCCTTAGGGGGTGGGGATCAGAGGTAAGTATGCTCTAGGAATACGTTTGGAAGGAAAAACTAATGGGGGTCTGTGTTACATTTTTTCCTCTAGGGGCGACTCCGGGGAAGTTGTAGCGGATTTTACCTAATTTTTTAAAATTTTGTATGTCAACCATGTTAGGGGCTGGAGATAGAGAGTTAGTATGTTCCACAAAAATTGTAGGAGAACCCTGGAAGCCGTAGAAGCGATTTTAAAAATGTTTAAATTAAGCTCTGTATGGCAACCCTGTTATATGTATGAACACTTATACTAATAAAATTTTTGTTTTGAGTGTGTTTCAATAATATTAACATGACTGATTCTGTTTTTTTCTTTTTTTGTTGTTTTTTTTATTATTACATGCAAAAGTATATTATTTGTTGTTGTTGTAGACTGAAAAAAAGAAGGCAGTTTTGGTTTTTTGCTTATATCTCGGTAATTTTTTGGGCGATTTTGCTGAATTTCAATAATGATTTTCTCGCGACTATCTCTGACAGTTTGATACCACTTACGGGTCTATGCGATGTCAGGGGGCTTTAGAAAGTTGATTTCAACCATAACACGGAAAGACGGACAGACGCACAACGCCAAATCGGCTTCCCTATCTATAAGGATCCAGAATATTTATACTTTATGGGGTCCCAAATGGATAATAAATCACTTATGTGAAGGGTATAAAATGGGCATATTTTAGTGTTTATAATTGTCAAACTTTAAAGAGGTCCATGGTTCCCTAATTTTAATAAATTCCAAAAATATCAAACGATGTCAACAAATTTTTTGTCGTTTAAGTTGACATTTATTTCAATCTTGCCCTTTATTTCCATTTAGAAAATAAAAGGCAAAAAATTAGTAGAGGTAAGAAAAGTACTTTTGGTTTGACAAGTCCACTTATTAATATCAAGAAGTATTTTTGTCAAGTAAATTGCTTTTTGACTTCAATTGCCCTTAATTTTATGTTTGCAGATTCAGAATTTTAAATAATACAAAAAAATATAAAAAAAAGAAAAAGTACTTTTGGTTGATTTAGTTTACTTTAATTTTCAATTAGGGTTAACAGCCCTAATTTTTATTTATTAAGTTGACTTTTGGCCTCAATCTGTCCCAAAGGCCCTGAATTTGGTGTTGATCGAGACTCAGTTTAAAAAAATTCTAACAGAATGGAAAAAATAATTTTTGAACTTAGTTGACTTGCGAACTCAATCTGGTTAGCAGCTATAAATTTCATGCTTTTTTAAACCAAAATTTTAAAAAAGGTAAAGAAGTACCAAAAATGTAAAAAAGTACTTTTTGTTTATTTAGATGACTTCCATCCCTAATCTGAACCAATAGCTCTTAATGCTACGTTTACAGAATTATTATCTTAAAAAATGCAAAAACGTATGAAAAATATAAAAAGTACTTTTTTAAAGTGTAAATGTATTAATGAAGTACTTTTTGTTTATTTGGTTGACTTTAAACCCTAGTTAGGCTCATAATCTCAAAAAAGTACTTTTTGTTTACTTAGTTGACTTTTGATCTCAAATTAGTTCGAAAGCCGTTAATTTTTTTTATTAACCCAGAACCTTAAAAAATGCATAAAAGTGCTACTAATGCGGGAAAGTAACCAAAAGCCTTTAAATATATATTAACAGACTCATAGTCATAAAAAAACGCAAAAAAGTACCAAAAATATGAAAAAAGTACTGTGTGTTTATTTGATTAACTCCGACCCTCGGCCAGGGTCAACATACCTTAATCTTAAGGCTCATATTCTCAAAAAAGTACTACATAAGTGAAAAAGTACTTTTTGTATACTTAGTTGATTTTAATTTCATATTATCACTTTTATTTCATGTTTCATAAAAAAAAATGCAAAAAGTGATAAAAATGTGGGAGAGAACTTTTTAATTATTTAGTTGACTTTTTAATTATTTAGTTGTCTAATATCCTTAATTATACATTAACAGATTTTTAATTAAAAAAAAAGTACCAAAAAGCGTGAAATCTGTCAGAAATGTACCTAAAGGTTTTAAAATGGATTTTTAACTTTTAGCATCTAAAACATCAAAAAAATTACACACTTAGTACGTATTTCAATATTTTCGAGACTTATCAAAAGCAATTGAAAATATGTTTTTATCTTTAGTGGCTTAGAAGTTACACAAAGTGCCTCTTAAGGCTTACAATTTGAAAAAAACACCAAAAATGTATTAAAAGGTTTTAAAAGAATTCAAACGCCATTTTAAGCTGCATGTGTTGGGGTGTCAAGTGTATTCTTTAAACACTTTTAGGTTACATAAGACGTCTCCGAGAACTAAAAAAAAATCTAAAGGGAGATTCAAACGCTTTCTTACATATCAAAGTATATTTATTCATATTTATTTAATTTTTTAAATTTATGTATTTACTTTTATTTTCTCACCAAGACAGATAGCAACAGCTTTACAATGTATTTTGTTTGCATTAGTATGCAGGGGACTCCCCTTAATTCCAAAATCGTAATGTTTTGATTAAAAAAAGAACGTATAAGCACAAAAATTGCTATGAATTTAATCTAAAGAGTGAAATTGATTATTATTGTTGTATTTATTATTGGTCTAGTAAAATTATGTCTAATAAAAACAGAGTCCTTTCATATTTTTCTTGTTTAATATTCACTATAATTTAAAGAACTTATTGTATGGTTTAAAACAAATACATAATTTAAATAAATCAATAAAAAAAAAAATTACGCTCTAGACATTGTTTGAATTTTTATTTTTTTTACTTGTTTATATTTTCCTTTGTCAAAAAAAAAAAAGTTAACACCCGAAAGTATGCTAATGTTATTGTTAAATATGTGAGCCCTTACACATACACTTATTTAGAAAATTTCTCAATGAAACAAAGAAAAATTCATAATATATATGTATTTGTAAACTTTCACAATAAATTATATTTAAAAATAAGGGTCTAGGAAAAATTTAATTCCTTTATTGTTTAGTAGTTTTCAAAAAAAAAAGAAATTTTTAATAAAATTTTATGATTATTGGTTTAATCATTGTAAGTAATTGCTGCTTAAGTTATAGGATTTTGTTAAGAAAGGAAAATAGTTTTATTTATTATATGAATTTGGTATGAATATAAAATATATTTTATTCCGCTGTTGCTTTTATGTTTGAAAGATAATGCTTAGTTCCCATGGGCTAAGGCAAAAAGTATGATGGCCTGGCTGGATAGTTTTAATGAGAAATTAATTCATATTTTTACATAAAAGTAAGTTATAATATTGCTCATGCTCATAATTGTTATTAGTATTATTATAAATTTGCCAAAATATTATCAGGCAAAACAAAAAACATATGTATTTTGATTTTAATTGACAAAGATTATTAGATTGCTTGTGGTTATTTTCTAAATCTTTTTTCAATTTTAAACATTATTTTTAAGAAACAAAACTTATTTAAGCATACTTTAAATGCTTGGAAATAAGCGTTTTAATTTTCTTTGAGTTTTATTTAAATAAAAATATTTAAATTTATAAATTAAAAAGGATAATGATCTTGGAGTTAAATCGTATAAAACTGTTCTGGTATTCTTCACAGCAAATACCAGATTTTAAGCTTTAGGCTACCACAGTTAGGAAACTGCTAAATTTTTTTCTCGAGCAATGAAAAATATTTGGGTTGTTAAAAAAAATATTATGTAAACTGAACACCCAGCACAACGTGAAAATTTGGATTTTGCCCTGGTATTAGTGCCAGTGATTGTACGCGGATTCAAGTCTTCGAATTTTTATCCACGGGTCTCTTGTATGTTGAACCTTACAAGGTAGGAAATATGTGGTATACCAGTAGGGCAAAATCCAAAATCGGCGTGCTTTGCAATTAGAGGTGCACTGCGTATTACTCTTTCGGAACCACTGAATATTATACTGAACCGAGTTGCCATTGATTTTCATACAGTAAAAATTATTGCTAGTGACGCAGTTAGGCTTAGAGCAGTGGGATATTGGAGTCGGAGAATGTACTGGCATGCGATAACCTTGACCATATCGCTTTTGCTCAAGGGCCAAAATTCTTGCTGTTTCACCTCTTTTAGATGCTTTTAAAGTTTAAAAGTTTGTGGTTATTATTTTGTTTTAGAATTGAAGGTATGAGAGAGAGCCAGCGTTTATTCAGAGGATATAAGGATAAGTTCCTTACATCGCCTGCGTGATAAATGCAGTATATTTAAGGCCAATATATCCATAAAGCATAGATTTTTTGTTCATATTCAGGCGGTATTTCTTAGTGCGACACCATGGCCTAATTACTAGTAAGCTAATGCAAGTAAAATTTATCTAGGATAATTTTTCTTAATCACCACTTTTTAAATGAACGGGCGAATAAGCTGGCCATATGGGGGACTGCTTTTCATACCTATATTAAGAAATTATTCAAAATTTTTCTAAATGAATTAAGATTGAGATCTTTAGCTACTTTTTGGAAGTCCTTGAAATAAGGTGGTATTGTCTAGAATCAAACACCAGTTTATGATTTAACTCCGAAGTTGTGTATGGATGGATATATTAAGACAACTGCCAGTCTTAGCGGGTTACTGGGTAAAAGCAAAAATTAACTTTGACTTCCTTCAAAAAACCACTGCCAAAGTTGTGGGAATAAAAAATAAAGAAGAAGATTTTTCCCCTTCCTTGCAAATATCCTGCGCAGCTGAAAAAAAGGCATACATTTTCAGAAAGTTATATATTGGAAGACCTTAAGAGATGATTTATTTATAGAGTAGTATGTTCATGTCTAGTCCAATGGTTATCACCAAATTCCTACCAATGGAGCCCTTGCTAGAATTTTAATTTACCCGGTTCACAACACTAAAAGATTTTTGCCTCGAAATTACTAGTTAAGTTATACGTTATGAGTAATGGCTTAACAGGTTATGCGTTGCAATCTCTCTTGCGCCACCACTTAAAATCATCAAAAGTCTATTTTACACCACATCATAATCCATTATACAGGTTGTCTGGTCGCAAATTTATATTTTCAAACTTAAAGAAAAAACGTAAAAAGAGCATTGAACGATAGAATGAAAATGCGGATTTTATTTTTTAAAGAATATGACATCTGGAGTTGAAAACACTGTTCAAAACGGAGCCTTATGTTCTGCGTCAACGTTGAAGCAAACTTGGTTCAACTGAACTGATTTTTCTTTTTCCTTTAAAGCCACAAAAGATTGGGGACTGTCATTATCCAATTATCAAATTATCTCATGCGTAGATAAGGTACACCCAGTTATCCTGGAGCAATGCAATGGTTTTGATGTTTTATTTGGGGGTTGCAGGTTTTTAGAGACCAGTAATGATAGTTTTGCTTATTGACGTGACCATTTAAGTGAAAATGAGCCTCGCTGCTTCAGAAAATGAGGTTTACATTGTAAAAACGTTCCAATATCGTTTTACAAAAATATTTGCGTAAATCAAAGTCACTTTCTTTCAGTTCGATTTAAATTTTAAAAGGGTGGAACTTCAGATCCTTTTTAAACATCTCATGAATAAAAACTCTTGGAAATGTCATTGAGGCTGCTCTTTTCCGTATTGAAAGTCGCGGATTTTCAAGTAAACTGCTTTCAACCAGTTCAATGTTTTCGGGAGTCCTTGCAGATCAACTGGGCCCTGGCCGTGGGATGTTCAAAGCTGAAGCAGTTGCGCGGAATATCTACACCAACGAAGAAATTAAATTTATACTCGGTCCATCACGTATTCGCCAAATATCGAACTTTCAACAAAATTGGTGACGAGCATTTACGTAAGAATCATTACTATAAAAAAAGGTCTCAACAGCGAACGCACGATGCTCACTCGACCATTGCGACATCGTGACTGATAAACTCACGCAATCGATCATTCCAACGGTGCCACCCTCCCACCGCACCGTCTCTTACTTCTTGATATAATCGTATTTAAAAATATAAATTTTCCACCATACTCCCTATTTTGAAAAAATCTTAAGAAGAAAAAGTTTGAGCACCAGTATGCGTAAGATATTTTAGGGGGTATTTAGAGTTTACTTTCAGGCAAATGCCTACAATTTCTGTGTAAACACGGCTTCTAGTCAGGCTGATCTTGTTTCTTTCAAACTGCATTCCTCATGTATGAAAGTTTTAAATGCAACATTGGGCCTTTCTGACATCTTAATCCTTTAAACTTAATTTAAGTTAAATTTAAAGGCCATTTTTGCTATATGACTACAGAAATTTTAGGCATTACTGAAACTGCCAGCCTTAAAAATGGAAGTAACCCAGATTCAATCAATAAAACTAAAGACAGATATTGGACGTTCCTTTCTTAAGATTTACAACCATCAGCACAAATGCATATACCACATACGTAAACTCATATGATAGTAATGCAGGACATAGACAGATGCTTCAATTTCCTTCATGTAATTCCACAAGAATTTAAATGTTTTAAGGCCTTAAGTCTCTGTCACATATTGTGTATATTTTTCAAAACCTTATTTTCTATTTCAAGCACATACATAATATTTTTTTAACAAATACAAAAAAACCCAACATAAAACTCCCCAAAATATCTTTTCACAAAATTAAAAAAAAACTGCAGAGTTTTCTTTGAAGTCATTACAAATGTAAAGCGCTATAATAATGAGATAAAAGAGGGAAAAAACTATTTTAAATTATTTTTAAATTAAATGATAATTTTTTTTTTTACATCTTGGCTGCTACGTTTTTCCTTTAAACTCATTTTAGACAAATTTACAATGTGTTTACGTGTTTAAAATACAAAAAGCATTTGCTTTTGTTATCAATAGGGGAGACACGCTACACGATGTGGGTTTGAATGGGGTCAAAAATAAGTTGGCTTTTCTGGGGAACAGTGAAGAAGATTTAAATTATTTTAAACGACTAACATTTTTGCGGGATTAATTGTATATGACATTAAACTTAAATATTGAAAATGAAAATTTAAATAAAAAGAGCGAAAAATTGTTAAGAAAGTAACTTAAGCTTAACATTAAAATTGGTTGTCAGTTTGATTTATTTAAGAAAATTTAAAATTTTTTAGTTTAAAGGTTACATGTTTATTTTGTTTAAAAATACTGATTTTTAAACTTCAAATTTGCAACATCTTTCCTTTTACTCAATTGCTGAAAGTTGCTTTATTTACCACAAATATTGTTTTTATTTTGGTTTTTATATTTGCCTTTAATGACATTTTTTTCAACCACAAAGTCAAGTATAATACCAGAAACTAACCAAAAGCTATTCCGTCTTTAAATTTAAGCAAAAAAATACTTTAGTTACAGTATTATTAAACCGTAGGTAAAGGTATACCCAGACACACACAAACACGCAAAAGCATGCACTGTTTACACAGAGTGCGTTTTTTGCTATCACCAATGTAGGTACAGTCGACTCTTGATAATTTAAAAATCGTTAATTTATATATCGTGATCATTTGAATTATTATCCAGTTCCTTTGAAAAACATTCAATAAATTTTAAAAAATCTTTGTTATTCGCTAATTCGTTTGGTTCTTTGAAATTACTTGAATGGCAAATTAATAGCCCAAGCGCTGTAATTAAAAATTTTTTTGATTTTACACTATATAAATTAAATTATTTTAATTTGAATTGTTGTTGAACTATTGAATTGTTTCGCAAAAAATTAAGGAAATAAAATAACATTTTTTTTAGTTTAAGTTCATAGCTCTACAAAAATGACATGTTGCTTGCACACGGCGCATAGTTTAAAGTTTAGTTTTCTACACTCTTTAACAGGAATCCATAAGGCTATATTTACACCACCTGACTTCTCATCTGAGTTTCAAAACTATGACTCATTTCTTTAGTGCAATAACATATCTGCTATTATTTGTTAATATTTCGTCTAATTGAAGTTGAACTAAAAGTTACTGGATTAAATGATTGTTGTTGTATTGCCATATATTTTAAGCCAGTGTAACAAATTTTATAATTAGCCGACTAAAACTAATTCCTTAAAAGTAATGTACATATAAATAAATAAAAGAAAATCAAATTGTTTCTTTATATATTTATAGAAATTTGAACATATTTTTTGGACACTCGACTTAAGCTATATTTACACCGTCTGAGTTCCCATCTAAAGTGAGTGTCAAAAATATAAGTTTAGATTTTTGTAAGTGTCAAAAAATAATGTTAACTTTTAATTTTTAGTATTACATAGCGTCTTAGGAATTAGTTTTAGTCGGCTTTTTATAAAATTGTTAAACTTATTCAGAGTGTATGGCAGTACAACCACACGCAATTAATCTGGCAACTTTTAAAAACTTACGCTTAGAATTTAGACGTTAAATAGTTTAAAAATAGAATACGTTTTATTATACCCTTCACATAGTGATAGGGTATATATCACTTTGTCATTCCGTTTGTAATTTCTTTATTATTCATTTGCGACCCCATAAAGTATATATATTCTGGATCCTTATAGACAGGAAAGCCGATTTAGCGTTGTCCGTCTGTCCGTCTGTTGAAATCAAGTTTCCGGAGTCAAATAAAAAGATACAGACCAGTTAATGGTGTCAAACGATCAGAAATATCCCGCTAACAATCGCTATTTAAAATCAGCAAAATCGGTTCACTATTGACCGAGATATAAGCGAAAACCCAGAGTAACCCTTTTTTTTTAGGACAAAATCCGTGCATATATCCCTATATATCTCAGTAAGTAAAGTCACTCTTGCCACAAAACTTGGCACGGATACTCCTAAAAAAGGGACCTAAATAATGGAAAAATTTTTTCAGATAGGACCAGGGGAAGGGGTATTTTTTCTACAATTGCACAAATGTGGTAAAATATTTTATGCGCTATATCTCGTAAACTATAACAGCTATCGACTTAAAATGTTCTACAAAAAGTAATTGTACGCAAAGATCTACACTTTAAAGAAAAAATTTTTTGAGTGGGGGCAAAAAAAGGGGTAGCTCCCATACAAATCGACAATTGTTATAAAATATTCGATACGCTATATCTCGGAAACTATAACAGATATCGACTTAAAATGTTCTACAAAATGTGATTGTACGCAAAGATCTACACTTTAAAGAAAAAATTTTTTGAGTGGGGGCAAAAAAAGTGGTAGCTCCCATATAAATCGACAATTATTATAAAATATTCGATACGCTATATCTCGGAAACTATAAAAGATATCGAAATGAAATGTTCTACTAAAAGTAATTGGACAAGAAGGCCTACGCTTTAAAGAAAAATATTTTTGAGTGGGTCAAAAAAAGGGGTAGCTCCCATACAAATTAACGATTTGTATGAAATTTTCGATACGCTATAACTCGGAAACTATAACAGATATCGAAATCAAATGTTCTACAAAAAGTGATTGGACATCAAGGGCTACGCTCTGAAGAAAAAAATTTTCGGATGGGGGGTAAGAAGGGGTAGCTCCCATACAAATTAACAATTTTTATAAAATTTTTGATACGCTACTTCTGGAAAACTATTGCAGCTATCGACTTCGAATATTCTACAAAAAGTAATAATCAAATAATTCATACATTTCGGAGAAAAAGTTGGAGAAAAGCAGGGGGACTAGAACATTTAATAAGTTTTATTAACCTTAAAATATGAATAATGTCGAAAACTTTTAAAACTTTTGACCTCAAACTTTCCTCATCTATTTATATTATTCATACGAACGTTAAAATTTTGTTATTTTTTCTATGGACTTTAAAACTTGCACAAGGTTTTTTATTATATTATTTGCAGTACAAAATTACTCGTCTTGGTATATTTAAAGACCAATGTGAAGGGTATATAAGATTCGGCACAGCCGAATATAGCGCTCTTACTTGTTTTCAACTGAGATTAGACAAAAATATTAACAAATAAAAACAGTCATGTTATTACACTACACATATAAGTCTTAGTTGTGAAACTCAGATGATAACTCAGCTGGTGTAAATAAAGCTTTATGAGTTGTTACAAATTTTTATTTTTATCGTATTTTTAAAAAAATTTTGATTTTTAATATCTTTATAGCTTATTAGACTTATTGGTTAAACTTTATTGTGATAAGATTTTTATTGAAAAATTATATTGAAAAAATTTATTTTCCCGACGCCAGCCGATTGAGTCGGTACTGAATGTTGGTATTAAATATCTTCTATTTAATCCAAATTTAATTGAAATTGGAATACAAAAATATTTGTTGTATTTACATATATTTTTTAAAAATTGTTTCCATTTCCTTATTATTATTTAAGGTTTGTAAATACTAAATCTCGATTATTTAAACTTTTTCTTTGGTCCCCTGAAATTCAAATTATCGAGATTCGACTGTATTAACAGTCTTTGACCAAACGTGTGCCATGTTCAGGCTAAAAGCACAATCACACATTTATGCATTCTTCCATGAGTCATGGAATAGCAAAAGAAAAATATACGTTTGTATATCAAATATATAAGCAGTGACATTGTTGCGGATGCAAAGAGGAATTATGGAAATATTTAAAATTTTTTTTTTTTTTTGAAAATTGAAGTTGTATATTTAAAAATATTTAAATTTAATTTCGAAAATTAGTTTAAAGCCACTGTAAAAATACCGATCTTTTTTAAATCAATTCCTGAGTTGTTTAAACGAAGTTAATCCTTCTATACAATCGAAATTTTGTATTATATGGATGAGTTCTTTTTTTAAATTTGATTTTTCTTTAATATTTTTTATACAGAAACAGGTTGAAATCATTTATTTTTAAAAAATTTGCAAATCATGTTTTCTGTTTGTTTTCATGTGATGAAATAAACAATTTAGCTTGACATGAATAAAAAAAAATAGTCAGACGTAAGACTTAATTACAAATTTTAATAAAAAAAAGAATAAAAAACTTCAATAATCTATGCAAAAAATTTGATTTGATTAATTTGCCAACAAATCAAAATCTTTACACTTGTGCGAAGCTGTTGTGACAAGTTACAGTGGGATATAGTTCGAAAATAAATTCATCATAAATAGTTATATTTTCAGCATGATTTTGAACGACTTTTAAAGTAAAAGCAAATAAACAAAATTTTAGTTTTACTTTCTACTTTTTTTTTTTTAATTTTTTCAATTTATATTTTCCTTTTATTCAAGATGTAACATACTTATGTACAAAGATATTTGCTTTAACAATTAAAATATTATTATTAAAATAACAAGTTTTTATATTTTGCTTTAATGTTCTGAATGTTTTTATATGTTTTTGCCCACAGTTTTTGCTCATGTTTAGAGATAAAAAAAGATTAAATTGTGAAGTTCATATGCAACTTGTTATCGGCTTTAATGTGTTAAGCTGGACATGAATAAGAAGTAGAATTCATATAATTTTTCTTCAGGTTTTAAAAATATAGAAATATTTTTTAAAATTAATTTTATCATCTTAGTAGTAAAATAAAACAAATATGATAAAAAAAAAGAAAATATTAGAAAAGTTATGTGTTGAAGGATGCGTTAAATTCAGTTTTGAAAAGACACCATCTATAATTATCCTTAATTATAGATTAAATTAACCTAACCAAAGCTGACCAATATTTATTTCTGTTTAATCTAAGAAAATTTTCTTCCTTTCAAAATAACTACCGTTTCTTAAGAACCAATAAAGATTTAAAAAGGTGAGGTCCTTGCCACAACAGTTTCAAAAACAGGAATTCTGTTGTTGTTAAACTCTTACTAAAAACCAGCTGAAAATTGTTATAAATTTAATTTTGTTAAGTTTAAGTTCTGGCCTAAGACTTAAAATTTCATTTTAAAGACTTCTCTGCAAGAAATTGAAAATATAATAATAAGTCGCTTTCACCTTTTTAATGCACTAAATTAATACCTTTCACGAAGTAATAATTCGTCACATTTTGCTAATATCTCCTTGCAAATTAAATAATTTAGACTTAAACCAAAATTTTGAAAGCATTTAAGAAGGCTTTTTCTTGTTCCTATATTTTTTCTTATTTTATAATTTTAGAAATGAAAAGGTTCATATCTGTCTAACCTATTGAAAGGTCCTATAAAAGGTGAGGTGTTAAAACAGGCGGTTCGTTGTTGTGAGGCACCAGATTTATCTTAGCTATGTGGGATCTTGACTGCACTTAAATCTTCCTGGTTAAAAAAAAAAATTTAAAAACACGGAAAAAATTGCATTTGCCTTCTTCCTGTGGTTAAGATGGCCAGCGAGCGGGTATTAAACTTTTACTGACAAGTCTACAATTTCCTTCCTACCAATTAATATCAAAAGGGCCTGTTCAAATTAGGTATTCCCTACAAATATTATTTCAAAAGTTCTCCATACCTAATTCAATGAACTTCCTACCACATCTTAATTAGGAAAACCTAACAGAAAACAACCTCTTTTTTACACTTGATTTCATCTGATTTTTTTCTTTTTAATTCAAATCAATATTAATTAAATAGTAAACATAACCTTAAAAAATTCAAGAAATTAAAAAATGGAAAAAATTTATTCTAGACTAGAGTACTTGATTCTTTTTTTATTTTAATTTTTCATATAATTTACAAAGAATAACCTGAGTCCGTTATTATTAATAAAGACATATATTTATGCCCGTATATGCATATGTGACTTGACGCGTAATTCAAAACATAAAATAAAATAATAAAAAAACTCACCAGTCCAGATTTTTCCTTCCTTCAAACAGGACAGGTGCTGTTGTAGTGTTCTTGAGAAAGACAGTGAAAACAAAGTGAAGTTTTATAAACCTAAAAAGTAGATGTTGCCTTCTATGCGCTTCTCAAAATTTCAAAGTACCTTTGTATTGCCGTTTGTCGACATGAAATTTTAAAATGAATTTAAACTTCACAGTCGCCGCCTGGAAAAAAATACTAATATTTTATCTCTTATCACTCCCGTAAATGCCACGACAGAAAATATCTACCAACCGTATTCTTTGCTGGTCATTCACAAAAATCCAAATTTTAAAGCAGGGACCAAATCGTCCCATTCGAATCGAAATTTAAAAATTCTTATTAGAATTCCTATACTAAAAGCATTGACAACTCGATCAATGGAGTGAATTTTCCATTCGAATCGAATGCGACGGTTTTGCTCCAGTTTTTGCTTCCACACTAAAGTGTCCATTGGCTTCCTAGAACGGAATTTCCGCCAAAGATTCACTGTCTTTATTCACACTCACTTCTCTATCAAGTTTTCCAATTTTTATCCAACTTCTCCCTTTTTAACTTCCTTTTTGCTTAACCAGACACACAACACATTTTAAGACTCCCCAATTAAAAATTTTATCGCCTTATACACTCTAAAAATATAGTCACCAAATCAAAAAATTAAAGAAAACAAAACAATTCCAATTAAGATTCAAATATTGAAAAATTCAAAGAAAAGTTACAACAAGTAGTGAAAATAATGCCAAAAAAAAATATCAAAAATATGTAAAAAAATATTTTTTTGTTTTTACAATAAAAATATATATTTTTTTAATTTTTTTTACTTAAAAACATGTTAAATTTTAAATTTTCTTTTTATTAAACAAACTACTTACACACTTCAAATTAATCTCACACCTCCATTCACACCCTCGTTGGCTCTGTCATTTTAATGTTTTATGTCTAAATTTTATTTGCTTAAACAAAGTTTCGTGTTGTTTATGTGTTTACAATGTTGTTGTTATTTAAAATTAAATCTGTCAAAATATCTTGTTTAGTTCATGTCTATTAACATGTTTTATAATGGTCAAATAGGCCTTAATTTATATATTTGTTTTATAATTATAAAAAGGTGTTTTTCTTGATTTGATAATTTTATAATATTTTGTTGAATTAATTTTCAAACATTAATGCGAAATTCTTGCCCAGTAATTAAATTATCATACATTTTGTTTCTTTAGGTTTTTCTTTCAATTAAGACTTTGATGTTTTTATAGGTTTTATTGGGAGTGTTTTCTATTAAATGCATGTTTGTTTAACATTATTAGTCTTAAAGCTTTATTAGTTGGACTCTTTAATGCCATTATTTTATAAGAGAAGAACTATTTTTGGATTTTTTTAATAAATAACAACTAAAAATAAATAAATATTTTTTTAACTGGTAAAATGCGGTAGTTAAATTTTTTTTTGGTTTATTAAATGATAAATAATAAAATACTGATGGATAACAAAATTTTACACGCTAGAAGACTTATGAGTTTGTGTGAATGTTTGTGACAAAAAAAAATGTAAGTAGACTACCAGACTCGAGTCACCTTTCTTAGTCGATTAAGCATGTCGGTGCGTCCGCCTGTCCGGTGAAACATTTTATTTTTATAAATAGAAAACAATGATTTAAACGAATTTGAATTATTACGACAAAAACTACCTTTTAACATTTTAGCAAAATAAGTTAAGTTTTAGGATAAATGCAATAAAAAATACTTTTAACAATTGATTAAATTAAAAGAAATGTATACTCTCAAAAATAATTTTACCGAATATAGTCAAATTTCAAATTTGTAACGTCAAAACCATCATAGCCTTCTTGTGGATATTCCGAGTAAAAATCATGATGGTTCAGTTTCTTATTACACCCTTCACATAAGTGAAAAGGGTAGATATAAGTTTGTCATTCCGTTTAAAACTTCTTAAATATCAATTATAAATTATCTTAATCATAAATTATATATTTTCTTGGACCTTTTAGATAAGGGAGCCGATTTAGCGATGTACGTCTGCCCCGGTCTGTCCGTATTATGGATGGAAAAATCTTTTTGAAAGCCTTCGATGACCCGTGAGCAGTATCAAACTATCAAAAATATCTTCGAGCCAATTGCCATAAAAATCTAGTAAAATCGCCTGATAACTGACCAAGATATAAGCAAAAATCCAAGATAACCTTTAATTGTTTCTATAACATTTTTGCGTAAAACCCTCAACAACTGCCCTGGAGTTTCCCCTACACGGGTGCAACGTAACACCGACTCTCATTGATTTTTTCTCTAGAACATTTTTTTGGAACATACTTACAAAGCTTCCAGGTTGCTCTTACAAAGGTCAAATATAACTAATTTTTCTAATTTTTCCCCCAAACATTTTTGGGAAATATTCTTACCCCCTATCTCCAGCCGCTGCCATACAAAATTTGAAAAAATAGGGTAAAATCCAATACAACTTCTTTGGAGTTTTAGTTTTTTTGCTAAACATTTTCTTTGAACATACTTGTCAACTATCTTCATTGCCTAAAGTTTGGGATATTATATTAAATGCCTCCCTTTTGCTTCCAGGGTGCTGCTCCAAAGGTAAAATGTAAGACCGACTCCAATTAGTAAAAAATCCCATAAGTTCCCCAGAGTTGGCATTGGAAAATCAAAGTGTACAATCGATCCCCATTAACTTCTCCTCCCAAACCTTTGCCTTGAAAATACTTACTCACCCCCCCCCCCCCCCATCTCTAAGGGGGTTTCCATAAAAAATCCCTGTGACTTCCCCGTAGGTACCCTAAGAGGGTTAAAATATAACACCGACCCCTATTTAAAAGTTAAAGATATTTTATAAAGAAAGAATAAAAGCATAAAAAATTTTGGGGTTTCAAAAAGTTAATGTGAGGGGTATGTAAGATTCGGCTCAGCCGAATAAAGCGTTCTTTTTTGTTTTTATTTAGGGACTAATTACGTAAAACGCAGCGTATAATAACGCAAACAATTGTATGTAAAAAATTCAAATTTAAAAAACTTTTCTTTACATTTTGTTTTTGTTTTAGGGAGTTGCGTTTTAGAAAATAAGGGGGTTAGTTTCAAGCTTTACCCTTCTTGATAATCACTGTACTATTTCATATTAAGAACTTAAAATTTTTGAATTATAAACAAAAATTTAAGTCACAACTGCCATAATGGAATTTTCCATAAAACATACATATATGTATGTTCGTTCATGTCGGTTCTAATTTGAATTACTTTTATTTCTGTTTAAGATCTTTTAATCTTTTTAAACAAAATTTTGTCTAAAATTTTTATCTTTTTAAAAAAAATTTAGTTTTTCTCAGGCGTCTTAAAAATTCTTAATTTGACATGATATACCAACATTTTCTATGACATTTTAAAGATGGTGTTATCCAAACACAATTTACACACATTCGCACACATATTAAATTCACACTTGTATTGCAAATTCAAACACATTCTTGCAGTAGTTGCATTTAGCGCAGTTTGTTATGAATACAAATTTTGTTGTTGCTTGTCACTTAAGCGTATTATCATCGATTAATGCTATTGACACACAATAACACAAACACAAACACACACATTTGTATCTAAAGTTTAAAGTCCTCAAAATGAAAACTCAAATAAACTCAATCGGTTGTTTTGCATATTTACTTAAGCAGCTTTAATGCGAAGACACACACATACACATAAATTTAAATATGCAGCAATAAGCAATCATGTTTAAGCACAAGTGACAGATAGAGCGAAAAAGATTTTGTAAAATGTTTAGTAAAAGCAACTCGTGACAAAGCATAGCTTTGCTGTATAAATCGCGAAAAAAAAATGTCAAATTTTAAACAGTTGAAGACTATGGCTTACATTTTGCATTGTTGTGACAAAAACAACATTAAGTAACTTTCAGTCATGCTGTAATCCCTTTGAAATATTTAAAGTAAAACAACAGATTTTCCCCTACAAGCAGCACAAAGACAAAAGTAAAATAATATTTTGGATGTACCAATGCTTCGCTATGTCAGAGTGAATGTTATTTTAAGCAGAAAGAACTCTTTTGCTTGTTAATTATCTTAGGCATTTTTACGATGATTTCGGTTGAAAAATTTTTTAAAATAATTATTTACGCCTGTTCCCTAAAAAAAGCTTTTTTATTTAAACATTTTCAAGTTATTCTTATTAGATATTTTGATGTTCCTACAAAGGATTAATTTTCGAATCGATTAATTCGTTGATTTCTTTTAAAATATATGTTTTAGGTCATGTTGCAAGAGAGAGATCTCAGCTGATTTGTTGTTGTTGTTGTTTTTTAGTTCACGTTAGTAGATCGTACAATTGCAAAATAGAAATCAAAAATTAAATTATTTTTTTTGGAGATTAAACTAAAAAATCAAAAAAATTATTGGGGTATTCAAACGGTATGCTATCAAGTCATATTGTCTTAAAGTTTTAATATTTAACAATAGTTTAAAAAAATTGTTGTTGTGCTTAAAAGTAAAAAGTTCTATAATAGTAAGACTTTTTGAACTGTGTTTATTGTTTTGTCATAAACAGTAGAAACCTGAGCCGGGCGGCCGAAACTCTTTAGTGAAGCCGTTGATATAATTTACAAGTTGCAGTCATTAATATTAAAATATTTTTTAAATAAATTATTTTTCCGTTTTCTCCAGCAGCTGATTTAAATTAAAAACAGTTCAAAAAGTCTTATTATTATAGAACTTTTTACTTTTAAGCACGATAACAAATTTTTTTAACTATTGTAAAATATGAAAACTTTAAGACAATATGACTTGATAGCATACCGTTTGAATACCCTATATGTTGGTCTTAGTTCATATATTAATTTTTTATACTCAAAAGAAGTTGTTATTTTACTTTAAGTGAATTTTTTAAAACCGGCTTTCTAGCTAATTTTTATAATGATAATTTTTATTGAAGAATAAAATTGAAAAAAGTTATTTCTCCGATATGTTACGAACGGCCAAACCCTATATTCATCGAATGGCTGCTACCTTTAATCCCAGCTTAGCTCCTCAGATAATGGGGAGATTCTTTTTCTGCGGATGAATATAAGAACCCGCTACAATAAAATTAAAACTTAGGTAGCTTTACACTATCCTTGTAGATGCACCGTAAAACAAAAGTAACCAAAACAAAAATATTTAAAACTCTGAAGGGAAGTCTGTTTTCTAGTAGAGACCAGATGGTAGTGTCTCTTTTCTCTGTACCCACCCATGTCCTATGCTGCTCAAGTACGTTCATTGAGCAGCCCACGTAGTTTCTAACTTTTGGGTTTTAGATGTTTCGTGAAAGGATAAAGAAAGTATTTAGAGTGTCATATTTAAGGCTAGATATTTATTTAAAGGATCTTAAGAAACGCAACATAATTATTTTTAGTAAAGATACAAATAAAAAAAAAAGGGAGGGGAAAAAAACATAAAAAGAATTTACATACTACAATTAAGATATATGGTGTTAACGGAATAGTAATGTGGGTATATTTAATATTTAAAATTTGTATATGTAAACGCGAAACAAATAACTATATATGTAAATATTTAACTCACCCGATTCTCGTTCCGTAGACCGCAGGCCTGTTGTCCAAGGAGCTTGATAGGTGACTTCCTTTTCAATTAGGTCGTAGATTTAATAATTAGTTTGTAAATTAGAAATATTAAATTATTTTCATGTAAATGCTAGTGTTTTGCCATGTAAAATATGTTAAGTGTAAGAGTGTTTGTGTATTCGTGTGAGTGTATCGAAGGTTTTTAATGTTTACATTAAAGTTAAGATTTTAAAGATATAAGTAGTAATTAAGTTAAATTATTTTTAGAAAATGTTAAAATCCGGGATTAATTAATGTAAATTTAAAGATATTTGTTCGGTTTAGTCCGGTTAGGTTTTACTTAATCCTGTTTAAGCTGTACATCAGAGAGTTTTGGTTGAGATAAATCTATATGGAAGATGCTGGTAAAACGCCAAACGTATATAAACTGTTATTGGTGGGGATTTTTCCCATACGCTCCCCTAAATAACCAACTTGTGTGGAGAAGACTATTTAATTAATGACTTTAGGGTTTTGATTCAGCTTTTCGCGTAATTTCTTCAAATGTCGATATTAAAATTTTCGTTAACAAATTGACAGATGCTGCTGGAAATATTATCTAATGTAATTCCCCCGCTAACGAAACTCCTATAGAAGAAGATGGGTAGTCTGGCCAACGAAACAAGAATTGTGCGAAAATCTCCCAAGAAATTCTGCAAACGAATCACTAATACAATAACCAAAACCAAATCCTTATAATTTTTATATTTACCTTTTTTTAAAACACTAAATTCTTATTTTAATAAAATTAAGATTATTATTTCGAAAATTAAAGTTTCTGGTTGTTTGTTCTAATTTCAGCTCCGTGTGTCGATTTCAAAATTAAAATTTTCAATATTTGAACATTAAATCAAAACCAACTTTTTTAAAATTTAAGCTTTCGAATCATAGGTTACTTTTGATTTTAAATATTTAAATTTAAATTTTATGAATAGAAAGTAGCTAACAGTTGTAATATGAGAAATACGAAGAGGTCCTCACAGATACAAGCAGCGTAGAATGCATTTTCGAGACCAGCTACGGATTTTCGTCATCAGTACTCTTTGAACCCTGGTAGTGTTTTTGGCTGTAAATATTAACTATTTTAGTTAAATGTTATGCAAAAAGTAAAGTGAAATATTTATTTATATTTTTATTTTGTTTTTTAGCTACGATTATCTCTGTCTGTCGGAACTTAAATTATGCGTAAATACCTCTGTGTGTCACTGTATGTAATGAAATTTATATCTGAAGTATTTTGTGATGCAGAAAAAATCAACCAATACGGGTGAGCTATTTCAAGGGGTTTTCATATTGGTGCTGACGTTAATTTTTGTTATTATTGACAGTTGGGTAAATTGTGCTTTATAAACGCTTACACACACACACACACATACATACATTCATTTGTGCACAATAAATTTGTGATAGCATTTCCTATTGCTTGTTTTGCTTACTTCACAGATATTCTTTGACAGATACTTAGTTTTATTCAATTTTGGTAAAGGGAAGAACAAACTAATGCAAATATTTTGTGTCAATTGAGAAGAGGGTGATATTGAATAAAATTCTAAATTTGATTTTTTGAACTTATATTTGCAAGTTCACACAAGGTATTCAATTTGTGTATATGACACGTTATTATTTTAAATTAATATAAAGTTGTAGATACGTATGTATGTATGTATGTGTGTGAGTGTAAGTTGTAGATGAAATTATAGTAAAATGTTAATACTTACACCCATATGTCAAATCATTTGCAATATATTTGATTTTCAAGATACAACAAAAATATTTGTGTCATTGAGTTTTATTTGTTAAGGAAAATTTCAATGAATATGTGCGTGATTGTTTTATTATTTGGTATTTTAAAACAAAACACATTTTGATGAAAATTCTTGTTTTATATTGAATCTCATGTGTTAAATTGTTTTGCGGTAAACTCAAAATCGGAACTAGCACATATTTATGTATTAGGGGCCAGTTCAAGACGACACTAAATAAGGCATCATCTCGAATTTTCAATTCATTTAATATACCTTACGTGTGCACATTCAACCATAAGTACTGCGTTGTATTGTTCGCCATTTCTTTTGTTTACTTAACTTAACTTAAATGAAAATTATATTCACACTTTAGCACACTTAAGTAAACAACAACATTCATCATGATCACACACTTCAATTTCAATTCATCTCGAAATTTTACTGTTGACGGGATGTTCCTGGTGTGTTAGTTTTAAAAACGGGGGTTGATTTTTAATGTATGTATGTATGTATGTAATGTAATGTAATTACGTATGAATTTTATATTGATTTGCCTGCTTGTATATGTTTGTTTTTGTATTTATTCAAAATTGTGTGTAATACATACAGTTTTGTTGTAGTTGCCCACACATCATCACAGTCATTTTTTTATCGACCACACATCATGACAGTATTTAAGTTGTATCAACAACAGTGCATGACACCACTTTTTATTTTTAACTAAACTACATTGCATCAAAGAAAACAGTGGCAACTACACTACATTACAGCACTTTAATAGTTTAACCGCATAATAAAACAAGAATTAGAAAATTATGCGGTTCTTGAATTAGCTTGAATTGGACTTGATGCAGGTCTCTATTATGTATGTGAAAATTTTATGAAGATGTCAAATAAAATGTCTTTGTGATTTTGATTAACGCATTGTTTATTATATAATATGCAAATGTTATTATATTAATAAAATTTATTATTAAAAAAATATATTCTTTCTTCCTTTTAACTTATAAGCAGCCACTTTTATTTATTATATTTTTTAAATTTTTTCTACCAAAAATGTTGGTGCCACTGCCAGTACCCCTTAGAATTGAAGCTACAATCATCTCTTCCAAAACAGCTGTTCTTTATATTATTTTTCTTTTAATATTAAATATTTAAAATGTATCACATCACTTGCACAATTTTCAAGCTTTTATGACATTTTTATTTTTGTCCTTTATATCTGCTGACAGGATAATATTCATGCAGTTGAATCTGATTTACAAACGATTAAATATTCATTTAACTGTTCTGTTACAGTTGTAAACAAATGGAAGATAAATGCAATACATTGTAATTTAATTAAAATTTTATTTTGTTTAAGACCAAGTTAAGAAATTAGCAAAGTTATTGCTGCTTAAATGAACGAAGTAAGTATTTAATTCATATATCGACAACAAGGAATTTTGTAAGGCAAGAGTCCTTAAATTATAATTAATTATCTTTTGTTAATGTTGTTGCTACTGTTATAACAAAGTTACAAAATTAACTGACAACAATTAAGCTTGATTATTGTAAATTAAATTGAAACCAAATGTTTTTGGTTCACCAATTAAAGCTTGTTCGCTTCAAGATGACACTTGTGGTAAAACGTCTAGAGGCAAACAGTGAATGCACTAATGGGGATTCAATTTTCACCGTTAAAGTCCTTCAATGATACTCAAGCCTAATGTACTGCACTTAGACCCTATCAGCAGTCTTATATGGATGGGACTATAGGCAAAATGGCCGTAGTAGCGTGCCTCCTGTTAACAAAATTAACTGAGTTTGTTTATCTGTGGCTGACAAAAATTTGACTCAATCCTTACGGACTTCAAAAATGTTTTCTGTCACACATTTGAATAATAAATATTTTCGAATTTTTAATGGACAAAATCAAGTACAAAAAATGTCAAAAAGTCAAGAAAAGAATACCATATTTATGGTATCAAGCCATTTCTTTTAAAAATTAAGTGATTTTGGACTTAAATTTTTTTAGAAAGATTTTAAAAATTTAGTTTTTCTATATAAAGTGTGGTTGCGCTTCGCCTTAGTATCTGCTTTGACTTTCAAGACATTTGAAAAATTTTTTTTCATGGAGGGAGCAAAACGCTGAAGCCCGAAGACTTTTAGGGGGATTGGTCATACCACCTATCTATATAAAAAATTTTCATCGCATTTATTCAAAACTGCCTTACCTCATTTTTAAATAAAAAAGTGGGCGTGGCACTGTCAATAAAGTTTAAATACATTTTATTAAATTTATTTTGAGCATCTATATCTACAGGGTTAAACAATTTTAGGTTTTATTTGAAAATCCAAACTAAATTTAACTTTAAAAGGCGGCGTTTTTAAGGCAGGGGCGTGGCACCCCCTTTACGAATGGATGACTAAGATGAATAGATGATATTTGATGACCTGCACTGTTAACTTTCTTATCTGTAAACTCCGAGTATTTAGTAAATAACACTCACTTCCTAAATTCTAAATTAGCCTGAATTAAAGAGGTTTGGCAAGGCTTAATTTTAGCACATCCTCATGTGATTTAAAGACACTTAGGGATGTATGTTTTAAGGAAACTTTATGGAAATGGGCTGATATGAATAAGGAGGAATTGGGCATAAGTGACATCTTTTATAGAGCATGGCACGCAGCAAAAAATCTTATTCTTATCTAAGTCATCCTAATTTCTATGTAAACTGAAAACAAGTAGGACTTAGGCCCCCACGCAATTAAATATAAAAAGGTTATATACAGACTTACAGGAATGTGATTACTAACCTTTTTAAAAGCCGTTGTGCACGCACTAAACGGGACTTTACAATATAACAGCTTGGAATTTTCGGATGTTTTGGTTCACTCCTTAGAAATTAAATTTAAAGACTTATTTATAAAAATATGTGAAAAAAACTGGTCATGGCCGGCCCCATTTTAAAAAATTAAGCATCCCAAGCTGTAACATAATTTTTATTACAAAAATACAAAAAATTAAAAAAAGAAAATTTAATTAGAAAGTATTAGGACACTTCAATTCCAATTTTAAATCAATCACAATTGTTTTCAAAAGACAAAAAAAGATATTTTTCTTAATTAGAAAATAATAAATTTGCTTTTAATATTTTATAAGAGGGTTTATAAAAGGGTTTCCTTCCCTTTCGTAATATTTTATTTGGCGAGACAAAGTTACCCTAATCAAACATTAAATATAAAAAAATAACCAAAAATTTTACAAAATTATTAAATTAAACCTTTAGTACATCAACCCTTTATGACATCCTTAGAATATTTTTATTAAAATAAATCCCTTTTGGAAAAATCCTAATAATTTTAAAAAAGAGGCTTCAAAGTCATTATATTTCAAGTAAGGTAATATTATCAAAGGTTAAGAGCAGCAAATTTAACATTTAATTTATTATAAAGCATTCAATAATAAAATATTTTTTTTTAAAAGATATAAACAAAAGTTTAAAAATACAAAGAAAAAAAAAACACCTTTTTCACTGACAGATGTTTGTCCTCAAACATCTGGTTTGGACTGTTAACATTTATTTTCACTCAAAACCTCCCTTCTGCTTAACTGTTTTCTTTCATTCCTTTTAAAAAAAGAAATCTAGAATTTGTCATGACAGTAAACAATTGTGAAACAATATTTTTTATTAAATTTCCCTTGAATACATTTTATTGTTGGTAATATGGTTGTTAATTTTTAAAAATTTAAAAAAAAACTTGTTCAAATAGAAAATGAAAAAAAAAAATTAAACGAAATAAAATTAAAGTCAGTATATATAAAAAATTTATCTTTAGTGTAATTTGCTTGGTAATCACTGAAATATTTATTAATTTACCTTTATGCCAGTAAAAGTTATTAAATTTTTGAAATGTTAACATTGTTTGTTGTGGTTACTGCTCTTCTTTGTGTGTTAAAGTTGAGTGACTTTGTCACTAAATATTATTAAAAATCGTTCTTAACAAAATTCCAATTAAAATAAAATATAAATTAAAGGACTCATGCAGAAAAATTAAAACATATGGCTTTTTACACATTGACATGGGAAAAACAAGCAAAAGCAAACTGCACTTCAAATTATGTAAACCAAAGCTGATAGACAGTGGGCTTAAGGACAATTTTTTTAGTCAAAAAAATATTTTTAAAGATTTTTTATGATTACGATAGTGTTTTATGCTTAATTTAAATACAAATAAAATAAACAAAAAATATTTAATTAAAAATAAAAATTTATATCGCTACCTTAATATAGAAAGTCCCTAAGAAAAATTTTTTTAACCAAGTTTTTTTTACTTTAAAAGATAAAGAAATTCTTTTGCAATATGCATTCTATTGAAACAAAAAAAGTCCAGCCTGAATAAATATTATTTTTGAGCTCATCCGTCTGGCTGGGTGCTCATGCATTTTTGTGACCAAAGTACAGGCTGCATTTTTAGAAATATTTTAATAAAGTTTAACAAAAATTAATTTATAAATATAAAAACTGAATAAATTGAGAGTTCCTCCCAAAACAAATATTTTGAGTTATAACTAAAACTAATATTAAAATGTCGCTACAAATTTTTGCATTTATTTGGGATGTCATGCAACCTACCAACTTATAGGGTTTTTCATAACCAGCGCACTTCCTAACATATTTCCGAAACTAAAATTTTTGTCATTTTGGAGCATTGGGCACAAACTAACATATTAAAGTTTCTAATAGCCAGTCCATAATTTACAAGGAGTCTCATTAGAGTCCTAAAAACCACCTTAATTCTAAATATTGTGAAATTAGATTTAAAATAATATTAGTAGGAGTGACCGACTGATCAATTGAAAGTGAGTGCCTTCTGCACTGTTCCTTTTTAAATATGACTATATCTCTTTTATATATTTTTCCTTTCTTTCTGCCTTGTTATGGAGTCAGAAGGCCTTAGGTGCGTGTTTGTGTTGTTTTTGTACCCTACATTACCAAAAGTGAAAAGGCGGCAGCATGAGTTATAGTTAGTTATTAGTTAGTTAGTTAAGGTACCTTTACACGGTAATACAAAGTAATTAGATTTTGTAGAATCAAAATATTATGAAATTCTCTCCGTGTTTAAAATAAGAGAATAAAAATCTGTTCTAACTATTTTTCATGTTTACACGGATGAGGTTGGTAAAATCAAAATCGGTTGTTTCTTGCCACTTCCCTTTTGGGGTAACGCCATATGATTAAGGTTCAACAATATTAACAAAAACAACATGAAAAAAATCTGCTTTTATTTTGATTGTTTGTGTATTGTTTCATTAAGTGTAGCCACCTTCATTAGTTGCTGTAAGTGCTGCCAATCTTTTACACCTCTGATGTGATGAGAATACACAAGTTTCTAAAATGGTTTAGAAAATAAACATTTACCGAACACTTGTCAAATTTTGCATCCGTATTCTCTCCTACCCAATACATTATGCTTTTACATGATGAGATTTTGTATTATCCCACAACATTTTTTGACATATCGTAATATATGTATTACCGTGTAAAGGTACCTTTAGTGATAGTTTCAAATAAAAGCTTTAGTCCTATTTCTATATGTACCAAACAATAAAGAACTTTTTGAAAGCGAACTGATACTCCAACAATTACTGTGTTGTAGGGTGAAATATATGGAGCTTATCCCACTAAAAATGAACCAAGTTATCTTTTCTTAAGTCAAGCGGTAGCGGTGTCAAATGTACGGTGAGTACCGATTTTCTTAAACTAAGTTTGCTTTTCAATTTTTTAACTTTTATCCATATTTAAGCCAAAGAAGGTAATGATTTAAGATTGATTTAAGCGTAAAGGGATTAAGCAAAAAAATAAGTGTTTTTTTTTTTTTGACTAACGTAGCTTTATTTAAGAAGAAGAGTTTTATATTTTATTTTAACATTATAAATATTAAATATTTATTGTTTAAAAAATTGTTTTCTATAACTGCTGCAGCTAGGACTTGAACCCGGAACTCCTCGAACTGCAGAGCCAGCGCGCTATTACTTAGGCCACCCGAACACGTTGTTTTTAAGTGTAAAAATGTTTAATTTTTTTAAGAAATCTTGACTCGACTTGATTAAGGAAATCCTAAGTATGGATCGTGCTTAAAAATTTCAAAACAAAACTTTTGAATAAATTCAAAAATAAAACTCCTGATTTACAAACGTGTTTTTTCTTTCTGTGTAGTTTATTACTTCACATGAATAAAAACAATTTATGATGCATCAATTGGCGCCAACATTATTTATCACTTTGCAAACATACAAAATGGAAATGTTTTTGTATCTAGTGACAGTTTTTGGCAGTGTGCAAAAATTATAAAAAAAAATGCAGAAACTATAAACAAATAAGCAATGGCAGGCAAAGTTGAATAAAACATTTAAAAACCCATCAAATTTGACAGGCAAATTGAGTCAATTAATTAGTTGGTGGAACAGTAAAGCAACTGCATATCGCGACGTGAGAACCAGAGGGTTCTATCTGGCTTTTTCAAAAATGTTCGGAGTTACTTTTATACTATTTAAATAATAAATATGAAAAAGAAAGCACAAGAAAACACAAACTAGTTCAGTTATTTATTGGAATATAAAATTTGTTTCATCAAAAGTTAAAATAAAACACAAGAAAAATTAACTTTTTTAATTACAGATTTCAGATAGAACCTTTCGGAACTCAAACATTAAACTTTTGAAATAATTATTCATATATGAATTTTTTTTATGTGATTACAAAATGTTAAAATAAGAATTATTCATTTCCTTAATGCAATATAAAAGAACATGTGAAAAAAAAGTTAAAAAAAAATACCAAAAATTAATATTCTTTAATGTGACCCTGCACATAGAACCTTTTGGTTCTTAAAAATTAAAATTTTTTTTTCAACCAGCTTATCTAATTAAAAAGTGTTAGATATTTTATAGTTATTTAGTTGTTATTTAACATTTTTAAACTTTTAGGAAAACTAACTCAATCAATTTATTATATTTTTGGAACAGCATTGAAATTTATTGCAGATAGAACCTTTTGGAACTAAGTGCGTCCACTTTTTTTGCATATAGAACTAAATGGCTTTATTTTTATTACTAAAATTATAAGTGAAAATACAAAAAGGGTTTTATCAAAAGATAAAAACCATTACAAAGAATAAATTCCAATCAAAAAACCCAAAAGTGAAAAAATGCCAGATAGAACCCTCTGGTTCTCACGTCGCGATATGTTGGCACTTGAAAGGGGGTTTTTGTTTTCGTTGGGTATTTACTAGGAAGTAATAATAATAGCAATTTAAGTATATGTTGATTTAAGAATGGAATATATTAAATGACATGTAATTAATTTTTAATTTTAGAGCTGTTTAAATTTTATCTGTTTAAATTATTAAAAACCATACCAGAGGCTAAAGCAGTTGAAAATTATGCCACAAGTCAACTGATCTGGATCGCATTGTGCAAGTTCTATAGACAAATTATAAAATCCGATTACAAATTTCGACCGTCCTATTCATATTTCATATATTGACATTTTTTGAACAAGTTTGAGGACCAATTTTCATGAGGGGGAAATTTTCACACACAAGGAACAAAAGCAACTCTCTTCGTCTAACTCCATGTAATTATGTTGACTCAGAGGAATTTAAGAAAATATTTTTTTAGCATAGACGTTTTTGTTGGCTTTGTATTAAATAGTTCAATAAGAAATCTAATTGTCCCAATTCCTATAGTCCTTTGAGCCGGGCATAATACAAACGAATTTTCCACAAAAATTTTTGTTTCCGTATTAAGAACTAAAATCATCTGAATTTTTAATATTTTTTGAACAGCGACAGACTGCTTTGTAAAAAACAATTACTTTTTTAGGAGAAAGAGATGTTGAGAATTGGTCAGACAGAAAAGACTGTCAACCTGTTTAAGCTATTATGAAGAAGAAGAAGAAGAAGAGAAGCGACATTTAAATTTAAAAACTTAATTCCTAAGTACGATAAGCAGAGGCTTAGAGATTAAGAAATCTTTCAAATAGCAGTATGTAGTGGTAATACTGGTTTTGTTGAGCATAAAAAAACCCCTTAAAAAAAGTAAACGTCCAGGTAATCAATATTTGCAAATTTTTAGAGAATAATAATTCTTTAGCAGCAAAAAAATGTGGGGAATCGTTTTCTCCTGTTTGTTCGCACAACTTCTCGCATGGTCATTGTAGTAGTTGTAGTAGTAGCTCCTTAACATCCATGGCAAAGAAACGCTTCCTTTAAAAAAAAAAAAACTTAAAATGGGTATGTAATGGTATGTCATGAAGTTATGTCTGACCATTCAACCGCAAGTTCAAAGAGACTTAATAGCCCAGAAACTAAGAAATATATTGTTTATTTGCCCAAACAATGTCATAAATCAAAATATACTTTTTTTGAGTTAATAATTCAGAAGTTTTGGTTATGCTTTGCTTTGTACTGTGTATGCATTTCGTTTTCTAATTAATTCTTCTTTTTGCATTAAAAGAGAAAATTTCGCTTTTGTTTTCTTGTAAATATAAGCAAATCGAAAACATCAAATGCGTTTTTCTTGAAATGACCTTTTTTTAATTATGACATTGCTCTGGAAAATGAGCGATATTATCAAAGCGAAAGATTCCGAAAATTAATTATCGCTGGGATAAATAGTGAATTTATAGTTACAATGTCGGCTTACTAAGTATACTCTAAGGGATCTATTAAAAATCAAGAGGTAACCATTGATACTTAAGAGATTTATTATCTTCCAAAGATTTACCAGTAAAAAATATCAATTATATCTGGTAAAGTAAAAGAGAAAAAAAAACCTGTAAAGAAAACTGAATCCCATTTGCATTTGAAAACTTATTTGTAAAAAAACATAAAGGGCTGGAGATGAAAGTAAATCACAAACCAAGGTTTCCAGTGTTTACCCAATACATAACCCTTAGGTTATATAGGACTCTGCACAGTTACGCGGTTTATTACTTAAACAGTTTAATGGCAGAAGATAAGTTAATCTAAAAAGGCCAACTAGTTTTAAAAGGACTAACTAATATTGTAGACATTACCTGGAACACAATAGATTTATTGGCAATATAGAAATAACAAACTTTTCAAAAAATATATTGGTATCCAAAAGGTCTACTCATATATTAGAGATCATTAAATAACCTTTTTTGTGGATATTTAAGAGATAAACTGGTATCTAAGATATTCACCAATTTTTAAGCAGTCTAGGAGCAATAAGGCCTCAAAATGACCGCCAAAAGGCCCAATGTTATTAAAGAATCCAATAACAGTTTTAGTGGCAGTCACGAGATATTTTTAATTTCTTTTTTATAAAAAAAAAAAATATTGACAGTTTTTTCTTAAAATCAAAACTAGTACCTAAAATAAGGGTAAATTTGTTTACTTTCATAATTGATTTAATCATTGGTTTAATTAAGAACGATGTTTTGGAATAAAAGTTTTTTCAATTAGCTTTTAAATTGATAACAAGTCTTAGGGCCTAATTACGTAAAACGCAAAGCATAATATCGCAAATATTTGTATGGAAAAAACTAAAATTTAATAAACTTTTCCATACATTTTGTTTTTGTTGTAGGGCGTTGTGGTTTAGGAAATAAGGGGGTTTATTTAGTTAAAATGTTAATTTATTCGATCAAAATACTCCATTAAATACTTTTTATAAAAGATAATACAAAAAATTAACTAAGTGAAGTGGTGCAGTTGTTGAAGTATTTGCTTACTGCACAAAGGCCCCAGGTTCAAATTTAATTAGAAAAAAATCGATATTTTGTAGTTTTGAAAATTTTGGTAATTGATATAATTATTTTTTTTTCACTTGATTCAATTATTTTAGTAGTAGAAAACATTTTGTACTTTTTTCAGTAAACAAAGTCAAAGTTTTGTTAAATTAAAAAGTGTTAGTCCTGTAGCTTCTTTTCATGCACCTTTTAGTTTTTCAAAATTTTATCTTCATCGAAAGTCATCAACTGTTTGTGTATATATATATGACGAATGCGGCCTTTTCTCAAAGACATTATCCCCTGTCTCACAGCAATTTTGTAAGCCTTAAATATCAACAACTCCTCTCATTTCCTTACAATGTTTATTACAAACATTGTATTAATTTTAATTCATTCACTCCTTGTCACTGAGTACTTTAAACAGCAAAAGTTGTACATATGTTGACAGTTTTTATACCAATTACGAGATATTCTTGAGCTTTATTACAAGAATCCATAAACTCTATTCATAAAAAAGGCCTGTTCATTTATAACATGTCATTTGCCTTTAATATCTTGTCAACAGTTCTTATATTTGTTTATAAATTCAATTCAATTTTAATAAATTAAACAATTTTTGTAATTCGGCTTCTTTAAGCAACCAACTGAATACGTAAATAATAAAAAGGGGAAATAAGAGTGAATAATGTACTTTTGGCATGAGACCGCAAACAAACGTCAAATCTAAATAAAAATGCACACAAACAGTTTAACACATATGAAGTTTGTATTTAACCACAATTTAAGCCAGTGAAAAGAACCACAAACACATTTGGTTAAAAAGAGTGACAGCGAGAGGAAAAAAAGAAATTAAAAGAACGACAAGTGAATAGTATTGTGTGGCGGCATGTTTGATGTTAAATTGTTTGCATGGTTGTTTTTTATTGTTTAAAATCTATTGTTGTTGTTGTTATTTTTTTATCCACTCGTTGATTTATTTATTTTTGCTTCTTGTTTTAGTTATGGTTTTTCAACATCATGCTGAATATTAGGGGTATGCAAAAGTATTTGGCCAATATTTTAACGTTTTAAGATAGTTTTATTAATTTCTAAACGTTTAGAAATATTGCTTGATCAAGCTTTTAACGCAGATATATATCTTTTAAAAATTGAACAAATATTAATCTTGTATTGGTTTTAATAAAAATTTAATAATATTTATATTTGACAAAAATTTTTCTTAGAAAATTTAAATATTTGGTTACATTTAGTTTTTTAAATTTTTTCCCCTCCCCCCCAATATTCATGTCATGCTAATTGGCGGCCTGCATAAAGAATAAGAAAACAAGAAATTATTTATCTGTTTAATGACATATAAACGAATAATTTAAGAGAAAAAATTTTAGTTTGCTGTGTTTAATGCATTTAAAAATTCACAGCTAAATCTGAAATAATGACCCATTAATGCTAAAAATTAAATTGTTTAGCAGCCGTTTCATTTTAATTTTTGCATAAAGTTTTTTTCTAAATCTATTTTAATTAAATTCGATTGGAAATGTGTGTGATGTGCTTAAAAACATTTTGAAATACATTATTTTAAAGTGAATATTTGGCAACATTATCTTATGTGTGTGACATTTTACTCATTGTTTTAATGGGCGTAAAGACAAAAATTATTTGAAAAAAAAAGAAAAAAGCATGAAATATTGAGAGAACAAAAAAAATTCTTAAAAACAATTTTTTTTTTAGAAAATATCTAAACAGTTTTTGTTTTATTTTTAAGTAGTTTTGTGGGGACAAGCATTTGCACCAATGCATTGCAATGTAGGGGAAAAGAACATATGCATATCCCAATGTAAATTTTTAAGTATCCTAATTGAGAACCTTCGATCATAGTTTTTTCCTGGTAACTTTGTTTAAAAGCTTTTAAAAGTATACAAGAGTTTTATCTTTTTTAAACTCCTTAAAGTATGCTATAAAAATAATACAAATTGATATTATCAATGCTATGCTTTAAGAAAGTCTGCTACAAATTTGAAGGTACAGTGAACTCGCGATAAAGTGAACTAATTTTTACTAAGGCAGTTCACATTTACGAGTTTGTTCACGTTATCGAATACCTAAATTTAAAACAAAAAATTACCCTATTTAGTATAAAAAATTATACGTTAATAAGAAAAAATCCTAAACACTATTTTAAATTAATTATTTTATTAATTTTTAATAACAAAACATAAAATGCAATATGCATATGTTTTATCTGGCAACTGCTTCCAATATAACCCTGACTCGTCAGCATTATAAAGCTCATCTTCACATAGAGATAGTTCTTTCATTTTTCCTCTTAACTTTTCCTTAAATGGGTCAAAAGGTTGTGACTGCACAGAAAGTTTTTCTCCGGAAATTTTAAGAAGGCGAACACCGAACCTTTGTTTAAATTTTTGGAGCCATCCGTCACTGGTGTTAAAACCACGATCATTTTCTTTAGTTTGAACGTGAATTTCTAAAACTTTGGCTTTTAACATCAGTCCACTTACCGGCATTTTTATACCCTTCACATAGTGATAGGGTATATATCACTTTGTCATTCCGTTTGTAATTTCTTTATTATTCATTTGCGACCCCATAAAGTATATATATTCTGGATCCTTATAGATAGGGAAGTTGAAATAGCCATGTCCGTCTGTCCGTCTGTCCGTCTGTCCGTCTGTCTGTCTGTCTGTCTGTCTGTCTGTCTGTCTGTCCGTCTGTCCGTCTGTTGAAATCAAGTTTCCGGAGTCAGATAAAAAGATACAGATCAGTAAATGGTGTCAAACGATTACAAATATCCCGCTAACAATCGCTATTTAAAATCAGCAAAATCGGTTCACTATTGACCGAGATATAAGCGAAAACCCAGAGTAACCCATTTTTTTTAGGACAAAATCCGTGCATATATCCCTATATATCTCAGTAAGTATAATCACTCTTGCCACAAAACTTGGCACGGATACTCCTAAAGAAGGGACCTAACTAATGGAAAAAATTTCTTCAGATAGGACCAGGGGAAGGGGTATTTTTCCCACAATTGCACAAATTTGGTGAAATATTTTATGCGCTATATCTCGTAAACTATAACAGCTATCGACTTAAAATGTTCTACAAAAAAAAATTGCATGCTAAGGGCTACGCCCTAAAAAAAAATTTTTTGGGTGGGGGCAAAAAAATGGGTAGCTCCCATACAAATCGACAATTATTATCAAATATTCGATACGCTATATCTCGGAATCTATAACAGATATCGAAATGAAATGTTCCACAAAGGGTAATTGCACGCTAAGGGCTACGCCTTGAAGAAAAATTTTTTTGGGTGGGGGCAAAAAAAGGGGTAGCTCCCATACAAATCGACAATTATTATCAAATATTCGATACGCTATATCTCGGAAACTATAACAGATATCGAAATGAAATGTTCTACAAAAATTAATTGCACGCTAAAGGCTACGCTTTAAAGAAAAAATTTTTTGGGTGGGGGCAAAAAAAGGGGTAGCTCCCATACAAATCGACAATTATTATCAAATATTCGATACGCTATATGTCGGAAACTATAACAGATATCGAAATGAAATGTTCTACAAAAAGTAATTGGGCCATAAGGGCTATGCTTTAAAGAAAAATTTTTTTGAGTGGGGGCAAAAAAAGGGGTAGCTCCCATACAAATCGACAACTATTATAAAATATTCGATACGCTATATCTCGGAAACTATAACAGATATCGAAATGAAATGTTCTACAAAAAGTAATTGGGCCATAAGGGCTACGCTTTAAAGAAAAATTTTTTTGAGTGGGGGCAAAAAAAGGGGTAGCTCCCATACAAATCGACAACTATTATAAAATATTCGATGCGCTATATCTCGGAAACTATAACAGATATCGAAATGAAATGTTCTACAAAAAGTAATTGGGCCATAAGGGCTACGCTTTAAAGAAAAATTTTTTTGAGTGGGGGCAAAAAAAGGGGTAGCTCCCATTCAAATCGACAATTACTATAAAATATTCGATACGCTATATCTCGGAAACTATAACAGATATCGAAATGAAATGTTCTACAAAAAGTAATTGCACGCTAAGGGCTACGCCTAAAAGAAAAAATTTTTTGGGTGGGGGCAAAAAAAGGGGTAGCTCCCATACAAATCGACAATTATTATCAAATATTCGATACGCTATATGTCGGAAACTATAACAGATATCGAAATGAAATGTTCTACAAAAAGTAATTGGGCCATAAGGGCTACGCTTTAAAGAAAAATTTTTTTGAGTGGGGGCAAAAAGAGGGGTAGCTCTTATACAAATCGACAACTATTATAAAATATTCGATACGCTCTATCTCGGAAAATATAACAGATATCGAAATGAAATGTTCTACAAAAAGTAATTGCATGCTAAGGGCTACGCCTTAAAGAAAAAATTTTTTGGGTGGGGGCAAAAAAAGGGGTAGCTCCCATACAAATCGACAATTATTATCAAATATTCGATACGCTATATGTCGGAAACTATAACAGATATCGAAATGAAATGTTCTACAAAAAGTAATTGGGCCATAAGGGCTACGCTTTAAAGAAAAATTTTTTTGAGTGGGGGCAAAAAAAGGGGTAGCTCTTATACAAATCGACAATTATTATCAAATATTCGATACGCTATATCTCGGAAACTATAACAGCTATCGACTTCGAATATTCTACAAAAAGTAATAAACAAATAATTAATACATTTTGGAGAAAAAGTTGGAGAAGAGCAGGGGGACTAGAACATTTAACAAGTTTTATTAACCTTTAAATATGAATAATGTCGAAAACTTTTAAAACTCTCGACCTCAAATCTTCTTCATCTATTTCTATTATTCATACGAACGTTAAAATTTTGTATAGTTTTTATTCCGCATGTGAAGGAACCATTTATAAAGACTTTTTTCCATTCCCGAAAGTTGAGAAGCGCGTAATGTTTTACGCTTTCCAGTGCCATAAAGAGTATAATTTACACGATAGTAATTTCCCGTTTTTCCTTTTAAATGGAAGAAACTGTTGCTTTGGCAACTCCATATTTTCTTGCCAAGCCACTAGCACTGTACCCCTTTTGCAATAATTCAAAAATATCAACTTTATCTTTTAAAGTTAAAACTTTAGGTTTTTTTAATGACAGTTTTTAATTTCACGAATTAAATTTTTTTAATCACTTGCCTCATCTACGTAGCAATGTCAAAGAGCAACTAACAGGTCAACGCATATATAAATGAAAAAAAAAAACGTTTAATCATATGTAAACAAACAACTAATGCTCTAAACACAACTGGGACGAACGACGAATTTCGCACTACACGACGAATTCGTCCGTTAAAATTCGTTGCGTAAATTCGTTAAGTGAAACACATTTAAAACGAATAAAACAGCTGTGATAGAGAGACCATATTTCTTAAAAAAGAAGCACTATTTGAAAAAAATAATAATTAAAAAAAAAACTATTTAAAAAATATATAAATACAACACTTAAAATACACTAATTGTTTTTAATGCAACAAATAAAAAGTGAAAATTATTCTTAAAGTATAAAATAACATTATTTATTAACAATAAAAGAAAAATGGTCACTCTGTGCCAAAGTATTCGTCGTTCGTCTGCGTAAGAAATAGAAATAAACCTATCGCAGAGTTTGTTACGCATGACGAATTTTAGTCGACGCATTGTTTGTGTGCATTTTCGTATACACAAATGTGTTTTATTTTTTAAGACGAATATTCGCAACGAAAAATTCGGCGTTCGTTCCAGTTGTGTTTAGGCCATTACATGTAATTCGGGGATTTCCCAATTTAAAAACAGATTAAAAAATAATAAAAAAGTATTCACGTTTTAGAGCTTTCAGATTTTGTTCACGTTTTAGAATACTCTGTGGAAAAATAAATTTGTTCACGTTTCTGAGACGTTCACACTTTCGAGTGTTCACGTTTTCGGGAGTGCACTGTATTTAATAAAATTGCTAAAAGAACATTAAGCATAATTTAATAAAATGTGTATGTAGGTTAGGGAGATAATATCCATATCTTCTCAAAAAAAAAAATATTTGTATTTCCAATAGTAAAACCAAGAACTCATTATAATTAGTTTACTAAATGAAATTATTAGGCGGAAAAAAATCCATGGCAATTAGTTTTTGACATAAAACAATTTACTTTTACTCAAGAATTAATATTCTAGAAGTAACGTTTTTAACCTTAGTTGGTGAGCTTTTAATTGTTCTTCTTATTAGTTCTCATAATGTGCTTCGTTCATTTGCCCCTTCTTATCTCTTAAATTTAGTGATTAATTGTTTGTCTTATAAAAACAATTTTGGGGGTCTTAATTAAACGTTCTAGAAATTGTATGAAAGTACACGTGTGTACGTTTAATGAATTTCCAAGTAATTTTGCAAACAAAATAACTTTATGTCAAGTAGTTGAAAAACTATGGAGCCTTTCTTCGATTAAAGATATAAATCTTAGGCTTCGTTGTTCTACTTTAAATGTTATGTGTGGTAAATACTAAGAGGCATAGGAAGGGTAGAAAAAGAAAAAATTTCAGTTTCATTTTGTTTTCCAAAGAAACGAAAAGTTTGCATTAAGTAAAATAAGGTTTAAACTAGAAAAAGCAAATGGAAATTTAAGGGGGACCTTTAGCGAAATCTGTATACAAATATACACAAATGGACAATTCTAATGTGACGGGGGTAACCATTTTACTCACATTTTTTTCTTGTAGCTTAAGCAAAATTTAAAATAGTAATTTAAAAAAGTGTTATGATTTCCATGGATATTATGTTTTTAAGCATTTAATAGTAAGTAGATACTGAAAGAACACAATATCTACTCACAATGACCCCTTAAAGACTGTCACAGGTGTGACATCATACATTTTAATATTTAAGAATTTTAACTTTAAGATCGTATTGTGTAAAGTATTTTTGAGAACGGGACTAACTTTAATATTTTCATAGTCGGTAAGATTGTTTTAATTGTGTTTGTAACTTTTTCTCCACAAAAAACCGATTTTTCTTTTGAAAAAACCTTTTTGAAAATGTGACGGTTGTAAAATTTTCATCAAAATTAAAAAAAGCAAACCCCATGTTTCAGTTTGCTATCATTTAAAACTCTTTTTAAATAAACAGAAATAAAATATGAACCAATTTATTTACATATATTAATATTATTTTTATTCTCTTTGGATCTTAATTATTTGAATTATTTTTATACCCTTCACATAATCATCAATCAATCTGCAACCCCATATAGAAAGAGATTCGATTAAGTGAAGTCCGTCTGTCCGATCTGTCCGTATGTATGTCTGTCTTTCCTTATATCCTTTCTCTGCCCTCTAACAGGGTTGCCATTAAAACTTTAATTTTTTTAATATTTTTTAATTGCTCAAACAGCTTCCAGGATGCTCCTACAAAGGTAAAATGTAAGACCGAGGCCAATTAATTCTTCCTTCCAAACATGTTTGTAAAACAATCTTACCCTATCTTTTGTTTCTAAGATGCTTGTCATACAACATTTGTTAAAAATATGTCAAAAACTCCTACAACTTCTCCGAAGTCGCCACTAGAAAAATAAAATGTATCAGAGACCCCCATTATTTTTTCCTCTCAAACATATTCCTAAAACATTTTTACCCCCTTTGTTCACCTAGGGGGGCTGCCATACATTATTTGCAAAAACTATGTAAAATCGTTTCTAACTTCCCCAGAATCGGCCTTAGAGAAATAAAGTGTACGTCGATATATAGAATATGCTCAACACCCATCTCCACTCCCTAAGGGTGTTGCCATACAAAGTTTGGAAAATGAAGTAAAAACAACTACAATTTCCCCATAGTGGCACTCCCAAGCATATTCCTAGAATATACTAACCCACTATCTCCTTTACCTTGGTGGGCTCCCGTACAAAGTTTGGAAAACTTGTAATAAACTCCCCCTTAGAATTTCAAGTTGTCCGTGGGTAGGTCAAATATAGGACTGACCGCAGCACAATTTTCCCTGCAAACATTTTCCCAGAACATAATTTCCTGCTATCTTCACCCCCTAAGGGGTTTGCCATACACAATTTTAAAAAAATTAGGGCAAAATCCCCTACAACTTCTCTAGTCACCCTAAGAGGGTTAAAATATCACACCGACCCCTATTTAAAAATAAATATTTTATTGATAAAATACTGATAAAAATAAAAAAAGTTGAGTGTTTTGAGAGGCAACATTGTTAAATAAGAATATGTTTTTCCTAATTTAAGACCATTTGGCCTGGAATTGACCAAATATTACAAAAATGTAGCCATTAAGGAAAGAGAAAAAGAAGGAAGCAAAAGACCAGAACCGCTGGCAGGGCTCGACCTCTTGGTCCAAAGACTGTGACTTGAAATTTTTTAGCTGCATTCAACTCGTATCCTCCTAAATTCCTAAAAATAAAAGTCTTGCGTTTGCTTTAAAAATATTCACATAGCGAACATATTTACATACATACATACATAAATATATATTTTTGAAAAAACATGTTTTCCAAAGACTTTCATTAATTTTTTCTGTTATTGCATCTAACACTATAAGTACATGTGTACTTATATATGTATGTATAATCCTGCATACTAATTCGCTTTCTCATCTTACCATTTCATTGCCATCACCATCTTATAAAAACACTTAAAGTTTATTTTTATGGGATTTCTATGTTTTTATTATTTTTTTCCTCTCAACAATATACTTCTATGAATGCCAATCAGCATTTATTTATGTAAGCAACTGTGTAAGTGCTTACAAGAGTAATATGTAGAATGGTGTAAGAAAAAATAGAATAAATAATATGTGATAATTTGTTAAAGGTATCGCTTTAAATAATTGATTGTTTTTAAAATGCTATTACCTATTTCATATTATCCAGATTATTTTCTCCTTATGTTTCTAGGGAGTACAAAAAAAAGTTTAAAAAATTTATATTTTTTTCTTATTTATTTATGGTTTTATTTGTTTGCCAACTGGTTTATGGCTGAAGAAAAAGTAATAAATTATTTAAGTTAAAATTAAATTACAACATATTTGTATAGAATTTGATAAATATTTTTGGAGTTTCAGAGAAAATGAAATATTGAGGCAAATTATTTAGGACAGTGATTCTAAAACTTTTGAATTGAATATGGTTGAAAATTAAGTTTGAAAATAAAAAAAAGAAAGATTTTACAATATTAATAATAAAAGAAAATTTTTTAATATCTTTGTATAACCTGTTTGATTGAGTATGTGTTTTTAAAATACCCCCTTTATTGGGTTTGTAATAAATTAATACCCGACTCAAAAGAAATTATCATTTTAATGTGATTTTTTTGTTTTTTAAATTATATAACATTTTGTTGGGAATACAGTAGTCGCCGGTTATGTGAATATCCAGTTATGTGAACTTCCAGAACAGTGAACAACAAAATTTAAACACAGGAGGTTCTAAAGAGTGAACACAGCCTATCTCTGTTATGTGAACAGCTTTCTACCGTTTATTTCTTTTAAATGTTTGTCTTTAAGAAGTGCGTTTGACACCAAAATAAGTAAATCGTAACAACAGCTGAAATTAGCACAACGGAGGCAGCCAAAGCATTTAATAAATTTATTGCTTGGAGTGAAAATAATAAATCTAATATTTATGATATTTTAGCATTGCGATAATGCCGGGATAAGGCACTACAGAAATCCATTGAAGCAAAAAAAGTACAAAAAAATATAACTGAATACTTTCATGTACATTAATTATTAAAAAACTTATTAAAAATTAAACTTAATGTAATAAAAACCATTTGAATTACTTATTTTGTATCCTTTCGATTATGTTAACTTCTCCATTTAGTGAACAGGCTCTGTTTGAATAAGTTCATATAACCGAGCGACTACTGTATATCTATAATTTTTATTCTCTTAGTTAGTTATTGGGTTAGGTAATTTAAGGTTAATTTGTGTTCCAAATGTTTAAAGAAGGAGGAATAATAACCCGGCAGTTCCAGTTAAACTAATTTTTTTTCTAAAATTCAGGTTGATTCATACTCTGTTTGCAAATTGCAACATTTTAGTCTTTTTAAACACGGCATTTTCATTGGGCTTTGAAGAGACACTCACTTTTTTCGTTACACCACAAGATCTTATATGGAATGTTTTATCTTAAGTATTTCTTAAATTACAAAAGGAGCCTAGTACGGTACACAAACTTCTTAATAAGGCTTATCCTTATTCCTTCAAGTTAAACATACGATAAATATATTTTGGAGTCCAGAAATTATAAATTTACCCTGAAAAACATATATCAACCAGGCCACAAGAATAGTCCAAGTATACGGGGCATTACGCCATTAACATTTTAAACAAGCTCAACAAGATCTTACAAAACCTCTGGGAGATCTTTTAGCAGCAATTTTAAAAGGGTTTGTGAGTATCTTTATTCATCCATGGACAATAAAATTGGAAACTATATTAATTAAAGCAACAAGATCACTTAAAATGGCACTGCATATCCAAAATGCTTCTTTATGTATCAATCAAAATTATTTGTGCGCTATTCAACCATCAGAAACTCTACCAAAGCCAAATAATAAATACGCTCAACTTATATAATGTTATGTTTCATTATGACCACGATTGACTTTTAATTGATTGTTTCAATCGAAGAACAATGCTGTTTCCATAAAACTCTTTACTTAAGAACAGCCTTCATGAAATCGGCTGGAATCATTCGTCGCCACAAATAATGGTCATGGTTGCTTAACAAAAGTGTTGCCAAAAGTAAAATAAAAGTTTCTGGTTACAGAGTTTAATATTGTTTAAGTTAAGTACCAAAAATAGTTGTTAATTCAAAGCATTTGATAAACCCTTAAATTAAAGAAAAAGTTTTGAGAATAATTAAGACCATTTTGCCTGGTAGCGTATGAATAATATTAATTAATCGTTAGATGTATTTGATGTCAATTCTTTAAATTAGCGTCTTGAAGAACCAAAAATTTGTTCTGTCATCGTTTTGACTCGACTGGACCGCACATGTATGTATGTATATAACAGTTTTGGAAGTCATTCATTGACACTCTCACGTTCAACTTTGATTAATGCAAATTTTCCAGAAGCTAAATTAATTTTCAAATATTTTTTTATGTAAATGACGGCTATCACTGAAAAAAAAAACAATTTGTGAGATACTGATTTGACAAATTTCATTGTTTTTCTATTAAATTCCTACTGTGGCAAAGACAAATTTTTGTAAAATTTGTTTCGCTTAACAAATGAGTAAAAAAATCTTTTCACTATTGGCAATTTTGATTTAAAAAATAAATAAATTTTTGTTAACTCATGCTTCATTGTATTTTTAAACTTTTTTTCCAAGTAATGTATAAATTTCATTTAATCTATAACAAAATATATTTAAGATTTATCGAGTGATTCAACAAATTAAAGACTTAAATAATCCTCTTAAACAAAAAATGTTGCATTAAATTAGAATAAAATGAATTTGGACTTTAAATATCATTAAATTATATTAACTTTTCTTTAAAGGAATAATTTATTTTAAAAAAGAAATTCAAAAGAATATTTAAAAAAATTGTGTTTAGAATTTTAAGTGGACTCTGTACATAGTTTGGAAAATTAAGTCATGACACAAACAGCAAAATAAACAAAAAGGACAGTTTAAAAAGAACAAATTTACAAATGTTATGGCGTACATATGGACACACTCAAAAAAGGTCATGAATGTGAAAAAAGATTTTTTCTTATTTAAAAAATATAAAAAAACTAAACAATTGTAAGTCAAAGTTAAAATATCAGATTTGAAATACCTTAGCAAGAAAAATCAAAAACAAAACGTGACAAAACCTAAACATGAAAATTGTAGAAATACATATTTACATCGCCTTAAAACTGTTAAAGTTTAAAGGCTTGAAGTTAAATAAACCAAAAATACAGAGAATAGAAATAAATGTTTTTTTTTTTTTTTGAAATAGTTAAAATAAGAATGGGCTGAAAAAACAAACAAAATCCTTTAAACGGAATTTAGGCAAGAGTAGACAGTAAAGCTGCAGTTTTCTTACTTTCGTCTATTTAAAACTATTCTGTTAAGTATGGTCAAGAAGTCGAAAGAGCACTAGAGGGACAAGGTCAAAAATGATAAAAGTTATTAAAGAAAAAAATTAAATTATGGGGTCTTAGGTTTCCACAAACTAAAATAAAGCAAAAGTAATGGCTACAAATGAAATTCGATGCGTATTTTTTATATTTTAGAGCTATGTACGTATCTACGACTAATTTCTGAGCTAATAACACGGACTAACTACAAGAGGCGTGCTTAGGGAACAATTAACGTTGCAGGCTAGGTTACGTTCCCATCGTCTGATTTTAAATACAAAACGAAAGGCATGAGTAGCTACTCACCTTCGTTTAAATTATGTTGCCTTTTTTTCAAACCTGTTGTAAGCCGAATGAAAATTATTAGGGATTTGCAGATTTAATGGTTGTTTTTACATTGACAGTCAGAAACTAAATAAAAATTATCTTAATTTACTAGTGGGTTTAAACATTGCAAAAGAACTAAAAAGAAGCAAAAAGAAAAACAATAGATTAAAATTTAATTCATTTTGGTTAAAATATATTCTTTTAAATTTCTAACTAATAAAAAGACTTCCGATTGGGATCATGCTAATAGGGTCGATTTTAATGCTCGTAAGACCCAATGTTGTCTTCTGACACAAAAACGCACAGTAGATCATGCTGCTCCGATGCTGTATTGATGAAAGGTATAAATAATGGGGAGACAAAAACTCTTGATGTTCTTGGCATGAAAAGGTTTTTCTTGTATTAAAAGAAGCATCCAAGTGTCTTTGTTTTTTTAAATGGCGTAGAAATTTTTTTACGCCATCTGGTCTTTTCACCATTTATACCACGAAAATAGAATCAAACTCTTATGTATGGTCAGATGCTCCGAAGTCAATTTTAAAGCTACTTGACCTCGTAGAGGAATGGGCAATGATACTCATGGCTGACATCGGGGGTCCAATCGCCTCGATTTTGTTGAACATGGTCGCAGTGTGGGTTGTGTTTCACTATTCTATCGATACTACAATGCATGTATAGGGGCCATCTCCTGAATGCTAGTTATTATATAAAAAAATTGACAATTATTATTTTCCGTTAATGCTGAAAGAAACTTTCAATTTGAAAAAAGCTGATTTTTCTACCGCTACTAGCCGAGTAGAATGCATTTTCGAAAGCAGCTACGCAATTTCATCATCAGTACTCTTTGAACGGTAGTAGTGTATTTGGTTGTAAACATCACCTATTTAACTTACATGTAACAGAGAAAAGTGTACGGTATCAGTGTTTTCCTTCTGTTTGATGAAATTGCGTAGCTGCTTTCGAAAATGCATTCTACTCGGCTAGTAGCGGTAGAAAAATCAGCTTTTTTCAAATTGAAAGTTTCTTCCAACATTAATGGAAAATAATAATTTCTTCTAATAAAAAGAAATTATATGAACTAAAGCCAAACTAAAAATCAAAAATTTGTATTAAAAACAATTAGTTCAACAATAAATAAAAATTGACAACAGTGACAATATTTAACAATTAGTTTGCGAAACTTTCCAAGTAGATTACAAGTCTCGTTTGCTGTACTTGAGCCAAAACATCCTTAGAGTACTTTCATTGATTAATAAATATAAAAGAATTACTATCAGGAAAACACAAAAACATATTAAATAGATGAAATTTTTCTTGAAATCCACTTAAATTTTTTCTAGACAAAAAGTTTAATGAAGAGCCTACTTTTCTACGCCTTTCGTTCAGAAACAATACTTTTGATGAAAAATTAAGAAAAAACTATATTAAAAATTGATAGTAACTTAAATGCTGCAGGTAGTGTGAGTAAATATTAGTGACATTGTTTAAATTTAAATTTAAAATTAATTTTTTAATTTTTAAAAACAAAATTTTAAGTCAAGTAAACTTTAGCGTACAAGAGGTTAATGTACTATTTTCATTTGTAAGCATGATCTAGCTACCAATAAATAGAATTTTTTTTATAAAACCAGCCCTAATTTAATTGTGTTGGAATTAGAAAAATAGGTTATGGAAAGGAGGCTATAGAGAGTATTGTTTGTCGGAAGTTGATTTAAACTGCTCGATATTAACTGTGACAGAAAAGACATATTTAGGTAGTTTGTTACACATACAAACTGTTCACTGGCCAGTCGATAACCAATGGATGTGTTCTTCTTGAAAAACGAGTATCACGCAAAAAATATCGGGTTTCAGGAACAGGTCCCCTGATTTATTTAGAGCAGATTCCATAACAGTATCCATAAAAAAGTGAAATACACCCCACTTTAAAACGATGTTCAAGTGAATCGAGAAGGTTAGATACCCCAACGTCACCGATTAGCACCTAACGGTCAAGTAGCTCTTAAGTATGCTTTGGAGCACCAGCCCATACATAGGAACTGTATCCCATCTTTGGCCGGATATAGGGAGCACAAATCGGGAAAAGATCATGCGTTGTAAGGGAATTACCCTACTATTTCAAGAAACCAAGACACTTGCATGCCCAAATTTACAAAGAGCTAGGCCTGTAGCCAAATGAACGACATATGCTGCTGTCGCCTGCAAAGGAGTAGATAAGGCTTGAATTCTGATATAGAAAGTTATAAGAAAGATAAGAAGTAGAGTAGGAGAGAGGATTGAGCCTTGCGTCACCCCTGAATTGATCTTAAACCCATTGATAAGCCTTAGCCGCGAATATAACTCTACCCTCTCAAAATTTTGAGTATGACGTTTATGTCAACAAATATTAAACAGAGTCCCATCATAAAAAAATTCATAATTTACTATGGGTCATACATAAATTCAAGGCCAAAAAATTACATTAAAACTTCATAGGAATCATTATGCGTTTAAAACTTATAAGCATTCCCCTGAGTAGGCTTTTGCCCAAAAACTATTAAAATTAAAATTAAAAAAAATAATAATATTATTTTTTTAAACTTCTCAATACGAAATTTTACTTCAAAGGAAAAATAGTAAATAAAAAAACAAATTTTTAAAATAAAAAGAACAAGAAAACAGTCATGCCGTATCTCTTTCACTGTTACGTGTAAGTTAAATAGGTGATGTTAATAACAGTATTACCGTTCAAAGAGTACTGATGATAAAATTGCGTAGCTGCTTTCGAAAATGCATTCTACTCGGCTATTGTCGGTAGAAAAATCAGATTTTTTTCAAAATTAAAGTTTCTTTCAAAATTAACGGAAAATAATAATTTCTTCTAATAAAAAGAAATTATATGAACTTAAGCCAAACTAAAAATCAAAAATTTGTATTAAAAACAATTAGTTCAACAATAAATAAAAATTAGCATAAAAAGAGATCTTTAAAAATAAATTTAAATAATTTCGTACTTAAATATTTTTTTACTAAAAAAGAAAGAAAAAAATTCGTCATAATCAATTTTAATATTTCTAACATTTTTAAAAAGCTAATAAGAATTTCCAACTTTCCTTAAAATTGTTTAATAATGCATGTCATGTTACTTTTACGCCCTCATTCCAACTGACCTCAAACGCACAGCCTTAATTTGATTTTTTGTTTTTTGGTTTTCTTCGTTTCTGCAATACAACTGGGGCAGTTAATTTAAATCTTGCATGAATTTTGGGGAAACCTTTTATATTAACATTACTAAAATTATATTTTGATTAAGGTTTACTTAAATACTAATCACTAATATTCCTTAATGTTTCTTTTTTTACAAACATAAGCCCACAAGTCACAAGGCATATGGTGAATTTTAAGTAATTTTACTTTTGTTGTTATTATTAAGGACTTCCTAAAGAATATTAGTTTGTTTAACACACAAAAAAAAAACAAAAAGAAAAATATGTGCAAAAATTATTTAATGATTTGTAAAACTAAAAGAAGAAAACAAAAATAAATTGAAGCAGAAGTTGTACAGATGAATTTCTATTTAAAAACTTGCAAAATGATATCAGTTGAGAAAAATTGTTTTTTTTGATTTGAAAAATCAGAAAGGATGTTAAATGTGTTTATTTTTTTACTATTTTTGATTTCTTATAGCAAAAACATTTCAGCGATTTTATAGTGTTTTTTCTTTTTCCTAGAAAGGAAAGAAATATTGTAACTTAAATCTAAAGTAATTTGTTGTGCATATTTTACATGATTTTACATTTCTTTTGTCCCTTCGCTTTGCTTTGATTTAATTTTGTTTTTTTATTACTCTGAACCTTAATAAAATTTTATTCCCTGAAGTAGAACACTTTTATAATTGTTCTATGTTTAATGGTTTTTTTTCTGCAAAAACGTGTCACATTTGTTTTTAAATGCATTAGATTTCTTAGCTGTAGTTGTTTACAAAACACATTAAAATTTTAAAAGTATGAAAATGTTTATGCTGTATTTACAAGGAAATCCTGACACGTGTCAAATGGCAATTTTTTGAATTTATAAAAAATTTTTTTATTTGTTTTTATTGAATTTTACAAGAAAGAATATAATATGTATAACGATAAAACATTTTTTATGTTAAGGTGTTTGTGTGAAGACATCAACATAAGATGAAATTTATTAAGTCTTAAGAGGCAGTTATAATGGTATTATTTTTAATTATTTAAATGTCCTTATATTTATAACGGATGTTGTTTCAATATACAAAATTAGGAGTTAAGAGTTTCTTTCAAATTTAAAAAATATATTTTCACTTTTTTACTTTTATTATTCACTGAAATAAGTAAAATTGTTACTTACAGCTCATTAAATTTTTAATAAAAATAAAAATAAATTTTTATTAAAAATAAAAATAAATTTTAATACCGAGTGCCTTCATTAAAAAAGTAATTTGGTATTTATAAATAATTTGTACTTAAAATAAAATAATTAAAAAAATGTGAACAAATTTAATTGCCTTTTAATCTCTACCCTCAGACGAAGAAACAAAATTTTTATTTCGTATGAATCTGGTGGCATTTTTAGGCTAAAGCAAATTTTATAGGCTTTTTAGCGAAATGAATTTTGTCATAAAATATATTTTTTAATTAAAATAAATATTATTATAGAATTAAAAAAAAAAATGAAAATAAAAATAGATAATAGAAGTAATTAGTGATAAATGCAAATAGAATGAGAATAAGAGAACATAAGGTTGTATGTGGATTTAGTTCGGTCTAAACAATAAGGAATATGAATAGAATTCCAGTATTCAAATTTTATTTAAAGTTTGTTTAAATAGAACAAATCAACATTTAACTAACAGTAGTAGCGAATAGAAAGAGTAGCTGATTTCGAAAATGCATTACACTCGGCTCGTATCGGAATTACTTAATTTTTAATAATATTTCTATTTTTAGCTATCACATTTTTAATAATGAACTTAAGCCGAATAAATAGAAATAATTATAAGATAATAAAACAATTTTGACTTAAAAATGTAAAACAGCAATTAAAAAAGAAATTTAAATTAAAACATATATAAACTGGAGGAGATATTAGCATGCGGGTTTTGTAAAGGATAAAGTTAAGAAAATTTGTTAAAAGCATAAACAAATATGCATACAAAAACATACGCACAAACCTACATATATTTACTTTTTAATTTTTTTTTTAATATTTTCTAAATGACAAATTTCGCACATTTAATTAAAAACACACAAAAGAAAAACATATGACAAGCAAACAACAAACACTTTTTGTTGATACATTTTCCGTTTTAGGCCGGAAATTATTGTTATTTTAATAATATTGTGCCATCAATTTCTAAATATTTTTTGTGTAAAAAAATATTTGCAGAAAGTCCAACAAAATGTATTAAAAAAATATTTAAAAAAAATTAAAAAAATGAGCAATCTAGGAGCATTTTACGGCATTTTGGGTAATCGAAATTGATAAAATATTATAAAAAATATACTAAAAGATTAGAAAACCCGACCGATCAAAAGGCGTTGCCATGGTGCGAGCATGTTTTCAATAAAAATGTAAAAAAACAAGCGTATAACAGCATAGAATACCTAAAACATAACATAAAACTAATACGGGGTGGGGTGTCCGCCGGCAAGGGATACTGCCTTGTTTTGCCCCGATTTTGGTAAACATTAGTACTGATAGTTAATATTTGGCAGTCGAGAAGTAGAGACGTGGCAAATTTATTATGGAAAAATATTCGGTAAACCAACATGTTTTAATCGTTAAAAATATATTATCAAAATCAGTCATCAACTTTAATGAAAAAATTATAATGAGTGACGAGGCGCATGTTAATTTGAATGCATATGTGAAAAACCAGAACAGTCAGTTTTGGCAACGGAAGACCCTCAAATTATTCATCAGTCCCCTTTGCATCCATTAAAAGTGACAGTCTGGTGAGCAATTTGGTCAGGAAAGATCATTGGACCTTACTTTTTTGAATCTGAAAACGGTCATTGGGGGGGAGGGAGGGGGCGATATCGTGATATGGTTAAAAACTTTTTAATACCACAACTGCATTTTTGGGCTTGGTTACCATGTGGTATCAACAAAGCGGTGCCACATCGCATACAGCCAGGATTACACTGGAATTACTGTGATACCTCTTTTCACAACAAGTTATTTTAAGAAATGGTGATGTGGATTGGCCTCCACCGTCGCCTGATTTTAATGCCCCGGACTTTTTTTGTTTGGATATTTGATAAGCAAGGTTTATGCAAAAAAAACCAGAAATGCTGAAGCAAATTAAACAATATATTCGTATTAAAATTAATGAAATACTGCGTGAAAGGTGTGAGAATGTAATGAAAAATGTCCTCAAAAAGTCTCGCATGTGTTAGGCTAACAGATGCTGACATTTGTTTATAGTGTTGTATTTCATACCTAATTGCCGACATTAAATAAAAATTTTATCAATATAAGATCCATTCTCTTTCAATTAATCAAAATTTATAAACAAACAAAGTAGTATACCTTGCCGGCGAACACCCCTGTGTACTGAAGACAGCTTGGAGCCTTCTGCTTTTATAACATTTTAATATTTTGGCTTTTATTATGGTTGTTGAAAAACTTTCCATCATATTTTTGTTTTGCTGAATCGATAATTGATAAGGAAGCAAAAGAAAGGATCAAATAAATTTTGATTTTTATTAATTTTTTTTTAAATGCACCAGCAACTAAACCAATCAATTCAAAGTCATTCCTTGAGTTGATTAAAGCATGCCCGTTCATCCAGCTGTATGTATTGATTAGGGTATCAATATAATATGGGTTCTCTTTGAGTCGAGCAAATAATTAATCGATTTTAGAATTTTTAATTTGTTCAAATAATTGAGTAAAATCTTTTTTAATGACTTGATTCATTTGAATAACTCAAACAATCCAAATTATTCGCATGACTCCTTAAATTTTTTAAATTTATTGGGTGTATTGTTTAGAAGTAATAATTTCTTTAGTTTTAAGATTTAATTTTTAAATAGGAGTACAACCTTAATTAAATTATAGTATTAACTACAATAAGCTTTGATCTTTTTCTATATATTTGGTGATATGTGGACTCCGCACAAAATTGGGTTTTTGGATTTTTTGAGGCCGAATCAAACCAATTTTGAATACCCAATTCTGAAGTTAAGCGTATTCTAGAAAAAATATTCTGCATAAACTTAAATAGCTATTGGGACATGGTAAAACTTTCTAACAACTTCTTGTTAAATGGTTTTAAACAAGTATTGCAATATGTGAACGAGCGCCAAGGCTAACTTAAAACAAATAAGTTGCATTTAGTGCAGGTTGTCTGTAATGGTCTGGCTAGTTTGAAGTAGGTCATAATAGATTGAATCCTTTAAAACCAGAACCACTATATGCATCGAAAAGCCTGTCAAATGAATAAGCAAAATTAATGATGTCTTTTAGGTGGCCATTATGTGCTTAAATGAATAAATAAACTGATTACCCGCAGTTGCCCACATACACATACACATACACATACACATACACATACACATACACATACACATACACATACACATACACATACACATACACATACACATACACATACACATACACATACACATACACATACACATACACATACACATACACATACACATACACATACACATACACATACACATACACATACACATACACATACACATACACATACACATACACATACACATACACATACACATACACATACACATACACATACACATACACATACACATACACATACACATACACATACACATACACATACACATACACATACACATACACATATATATATATAATGAAAAACCTAATAGTCTGCATGTGTCTGTGTATACAACACTCAAGCAAATGTTTACCAATGATACCTGACTTTGGTATTGATCCAGTTGGTAGGCCCACCTTTAAATATGATGGAATACGCTTTGGGTTAAAGTAGTTGATAAGTAATGATTCTATAAAAAAAGATTATTTTTTATAGCGTTTAAGCAATAATTAGGCATAAAAAAATCGCATTTCAAGGACTCCCAGCTTCTTTTTGTATGGTACCAAATTTCCGTGCTTTTAAATAAATTCTGGTATTTACAGGCATTTTTGAATTCTTTCTAAAGGGGTTTCAATAATTTTGAAGGCTCTGTTTGATATTTTCTCAAGAATATTATTGATTAATTGTCATTCAGGTATTATAAATTGATCAAGAGGACGTTGTCAGTGTTTGAAAATTGGATTTTTTTATGCAAACGTACTAACATGCCTTTACTTACTTAACAAAGTCTTTACAAAATTTTGCCTATAAGTATTTTGTGGGGTCTCCAGTGGCCAATGTAGATATATGCTTGAACTTTCATCATACAAAATATATTAAAAAGGAAATGTTTTGTAGAGTTATGATCAAGTAGCAGACCTTTTTGTTATTTTTCTGAAGGTAGCAAGTAGTAAAATAATTAGTAAAAATGAGTGGAATTTAATGAAAAATTAATATTATTCGAGTAATCGATTAATCGACGTATATTGTTGTAGCTATTCTTTAATAAAAATTTGTAATTTTTCTTACTCAAGCGATTAAATAATTGAAAATTGTTTGAGTAATCGAGCAATTATATATAGTTCGAGCGGATACTCTAGTATGTATGAATGTATCCTTTTGATGCACATTTTAAAAATGTTTTATACAAAAATTCCATTTATTTTCAGCCATGTTTTTCCAGCAAAAAAATTTCCAATCAACTTTTGTGATAATAAATGAATGATAATAAATAAATCTTCTCCCCTATAATATCACTTACCATAAATCTTCATACTATACTAAAGATATATCTGTTTAGCTGCGAATACAAGAATAAATAATTGTTTAACTGTAAAAAGCATCGGCCAATTTTTGTTTAACAAAAAAACAATTTTTCTAATGCCAAAAAATCATGTTTTAACCAAAAAAAAAGATACTGATTGTATTCAAGCGTGTATATATGTATATGTATGTATGTATTATTACTACATACTCGTACATACAAACAACAATAATGATTTATTTCTGCTAAACTTTTTATATATAAAACTAATGCTGGGGAACATAAAATAAATGTTCGAACATTTGTTCAAACAAATTTGTTAAATAAATAAAGGGTTGATGTGTATGTGTTTAGCAAAATCCAGATAACTTCTGTTAGTTTTTGGACTTTAGCTAATCTTTCCTTATGTTTCGAAGAAAATCCTACAAGGTGTGATAAATACAGATTAGAGATTTACTTTCATATACAAAACCAACTTGTTTGTTTGATACTGTTAACTTTGGCGTTTACCGATAAGGAAAAGGGTAAGTTATTTTGGCAATAAATTATGTGCTGTTGACGGTTAAATATTTTTTGCAAAGACATACACAATCCTAACGTTTGATTTTTTTTAATAAAATAAGATACGCGTAGCAATTTTCTATTGCTGAAGTTATTTTGGCAAAAATACTGTTAGTAATCAATGTTATAAGAGTAAAGGAATTTTGATTAAGGGATGTACAATTACGTCTTAAGTCCTTAACAATAATCAACCGCAATTTTACCATTTTACTACTTTTATACCTTGTTGCATCTTTTTTGTTCGATTTTTTATCTAAAAATATACATTTAGACCTAATATTACTACTCTAGTGTACTATGGTGTACCTAGTTTCCAAAACAGATGTCCTGACGTTATTGGCAGGGATTACAGGCTGGGAGAACGAATTTTTTAATTGGAGCGTATCATACAAAAGATATCGATGTTAAGCCGTTACAAGTTTTTTTGAATATTTCCCCAGTAAAATTATATCCTAGATGTCTGGAATGTTTGAATAAAGACAGCAAGCCTGTCGTGTTTTAAAAACGTGTCATCAGTTTGAAGGGAGGAAAAAGGCCGAATCCTTAAAACTTTTAAGCATAGGCTGTCTGGTGACAGATTTATATTTTCAAATTTAAATAAAAAACGTAATAATTAACACACAGTTTTACTTAAGGCATTGAACGATAACATCCATATGTTTTCCGTCAAGTTTAACACAATGTTCGAATTAGACCCTTGTGTTCTGTCCCACACGCTGCAGTAAACTGAAGTTAAACGAGGTGATTTCTTGACGAATATTTTCATTTAAAGCCATAAGAGATTGGGATTGTCTTTATAACCCACCTTTTTAAGGTACCCCCATTAAAAATTAATTGAAATTAGATTGGGCTACCTCGGTGGCCATTGGGTGTCCCCAAAGTTTCAGTTTTTGGGGGAAATTTTCGTGTAGAAAATTCCTTGAGGCTCTGGCTGTATGTGCAGTTGCCCAATACTGTTAAAACCACGTGCCTGAAGAGTGCAATGGCTGGGTTTGCAGGTTTGGCAGAAAGAATTCCGTAACCATTCATCAAAAATTTTTACCGTCGACTTTCGTCTCCTCGCTCCAAAAATTTTTGAAAAAAATGGTCCAATTATCTCATGCGTGGATAATGCACACCAAGCGATTGCCCTTGGGCAATGCAATGGTTTATGATGTTTCAGCCGAGGGTTGCGGGGACTTGGATACCACTTACCGCAGTTTTGATTGTTGACGTGGCCATTTAAGCGAAACTGAGCTTCGTTGCTCAATATCGTTTTACAAAAATTTTTGCATAAATTAGAGTCACTTTCTTTCAGTTCTTGAACGATTTGAATTTTAAAAGGATGGAACTTTATATCTTTCTTAAAAAATTTATGAATAATCAATCCTGAAAGAACCAGTGAGGCTGTTATTTTACGTGCTTAAAGTCACAAATTATCTCTTAAACTGCTTTTAACAAGCTTAATGTTTTTGGGAGTTTTGGAAGATTTTTTTGTCCCATTTATAGCCAAAGTAGTTGCACGGAATCTTTGCCTTAACAAAAAAGTTAAATTTACACTTCATAACAAATTCGCCGGATATCGAACTTTGAACAAAATTGTTGACGAGCAGTTATGCAAGAACCATTACTTTTAGTAAATGTCTCCGCAGCGAACGCGCAATGCTTACTCGACCACTGCGATATCGTGACTGAGAAAACTACACAGTCGATAGTTTTAACAGTGCCCCCCTTCTTCTGCACCCTTTATTTCTTTTTAAATCAATATTTAAAAATTCGAATTTGCCACCAGACACACTGATATTTTTGGTAGCTTCAAATTAAATTTTCTTGCAAAAAAAGTTTGATTTCCAAAATGTCCTTTTTCAAAATACTTTTTTTATTTTATTAAGAAAAGGGTCAAACAGACCCATAAAGAGAGGAACTAGAGGATTATTATTTTCGTTCCCAAAATATGATCCATATGGAACTGTGCAACGTAACTTTGGCAACGAGAATTCTCTCAGACAATTTTTTGTTTCAACTAATACTCAGGCCAGCCAGACAAGAAGTGTATGCAACAATTTTAACATAATATGTTTTTCGAATATCTATAAACCTACAACAAGATTCTTATATTTTTTATATTTTTTTTAAGACAGGAAAGCATTAGGCAAAATTTTAGGTCATAAGCTCTGAGAAGCTAGGTCAGTTAAATCTTTAAAATGTGCAGATCTAAATCACCAACAATTTAATCATATGGAATATTTTTTCATTTTTCTTCAAAACAAAAACCGTCAAATTCTACCCTTTTTCTACGTATTAATTTAACGTTTTAATAATTACATTTTAGTTACCTATTGATTTTCTTAAGGCCACTTTAAATATTTTTTTAAAAGGATTAAATGGAAGAAGATGGTTAATAAAGTAAATTTCTAAAGAAGGGTTAGAAACGCCTTTGGGGGGTTTAGAGGAAAAAATTGCTCCTCAAACCCTATCTTCGCTTGATATGGAAATATTACAAAAAAAGAAATTTGTTAAAACAATTCGACTTCAAATTAAAAATACTTTATATTGCTTACTTTGTCCTTAAAGGCCCAGTAAAAATTGGTTTGTAAATAAATTTCAATTAAAAGCAAAATTGAAAGTTTTGTTGACCACAAATGGTCTCTTTCTTTTGCAAGAAATTGACAAGTGGTTGTGTATGTGTATGATTTGTATTTTTATTATTTTCTTGATTTATCTGTTAAATAAATTTTTGACAAACAAATAATTTTATTTTTTAATTTCCCCTTTTTTGTTGTTTGCTTTCCTTATTGCATTTGCCTTAATCTGTTTTCCTTAAAACGTTATTTGCATAAAATTCATATTTTCTGCAGAATTTCGCTGCTTAAGATTTAATTGTTTTTCTGACAAAAAAAAAGGTTTCTGGCAATTTCTTGGGATAAAAATATTTATGTTATGTTACGATTTTTGAACAAAAGGCAATTAGCCTTCAAAAAAAATAAATAAATATCTACAAACACTAAGTTTTGTTATCACCATATTTTATAATAGTGGGTAACAATTATCAACGCATGCAATTTGGTACCTTTCCCTATTTACATTATGAGAGAAAATATGCAACGTAAAATAGAGTATGAAAAAAAAAAAAAAAAAAAAAAACTCATAAATAAAAAATTTACATACGTACATACATATATGCATATAACAGTATTATCACTCTAAGAACTATGCTAAAATCATGCCAAAAATTTTAATAGTAGATTTGTTTTTGTCTCTTCATTAACCTTGAATCAAATATTTCCATTGACATTTCTTTGTCATTGAAGAATAGTATTTCTGTTCCGTTTGTTTTTTTTTACTCCACTTCATAACCAACGTTTCAAAATTCTTATTCATTTTTAAAATAATCATAGAAGAGTGTAGACCTGTAAAATCTTACAAAGTAGTTTTTTTTTATCAAAAAAAAAAAAAAAAAAAGAGTGCAAAGTTAAAACCATAGCCTAACTAATAAGCAAAATAATAAATTCGAGGAAATTAATTGAAACGCAAATAATTTTTTTAAAATAACAAAAAAATTAAGGTAAGAATAATACCGGAGATTAAGCTTTAAATTTTTCATAAACCATACAAACGTTGATTCCATGATCTATTTAGATTTTTCGAAAGGCGTTTTTGCTAATACGTTTTGGTGGTGACACTTGTGAGGTCCTCATAGATAGGTCCAAACTTGGTCACATGTCTATAAATGGTGACACCAGCACTTCAAGAGCATACCAAAATCCACTAATCTATGCGTGTACAAAATCAAAAGATATAAGTATATACCCACATACATAAATGCATGGTAACATCGTGTATATAAATATATGAATTAACCTAAGATTTGTCGATTTAAATGCTATTATTTTGAACTTAACCTAACCATATTATTAATACCACATGATAACTTAACAAATTAATAAAAATATTCTAACCTAACCTAAAATACAACAATTCTAAATAAATCTGTTACCTTTTTGAATTTTATAAAAATTTATGTGAAATCATAATCATAATTAAAATGAAAATTACTTATTAAAACAATATTGTAATTAATTAAACTTTTTGATTATGAATTATTATATTGCTACTTAATATAAACTTAATTAATATTTTAAAAACGTAAAAGAGAAGAAAAGATGGAAATAAGAATTAATTTATTTTAAACATATTTTGTACAAATCATATAATTAATTTTTATAATTATAATACATTGTATATGTGTAATATTGTTATTACTAATATTACTCTTTAGGTGTAAAGAATACTATTTTTTTTTTCCTCTCATATTTAAAATCTTCATTCACGAAAAGCAGAATTCATCGAAACAACAACAACACGCGTTGACTGCTGGGCCCAACAAATCAATCGCTGTGGAGTAATATTCATTCACCAATTTCTTTTACCATTTTCGTAAGTGATGATTAAATTTTGATTTACATTTTATTTATTTTGTTTTTAATTTTAAATTTTGTCAGTCCGATTTACTTTGTTTCCCATGTCCGAATTATTATTATAGAAGAAAACAAAAACCAAAACAAAATATATACCCATGTACGAGTAATAGTAATTTAAGTACATATATACAATGATATAAAAACAATGCATATCAGTATTTATGAACTTATTATATATTTTTTTTTCATTAATAAAAACCCTTTTTTTTGTAAATTGTTAAAAATGAAACACTAAGTTTTATTTTGAAGGGAAAGATAACTATGGGAAAGATATTGTTGTGAGAAAAGGGACATGTCTATTTAAGGGACAGATATTAAATATAGGGTGCTAGATCTGTTATAGGCGTCCGACGATTCAGTATAGGAGGGAAAATTGTACCCCAACTGGTATATCACCTAACCAGGTATCATAGAAACTTTATTTAAAATTTCTCAATCATTAAATTTTTACTTGCTCTGTGAGTATGAAGAGCAAGTTATATGTTTACGCGTCAAAACACGGGTTAAGAACCATCACTACCTAATATAGAGCTAGCGGGAAAATCTTTTGTAATCATACTCCTCAACTAATGTTTTGATCGGTTATTGTCTTGGCAAGAGTTATACAATGTGACGATACATCCGGCGCGTAACATATATGGCGCCCAACGCAAAGGCTGTACAAGCTAATGCTAGTTTTATATAATTTTCTATGTAATTGATTGGTTACAATGTTCGTATTTTGAAGTGTAGAACCTTAACTTTTCCATCGTTCAACATTAATTTCTTTTGTTAGTCATAGTTTCACATGGGAAGTATATCTCAGAATCTGTTTGCAACAAATAGAAATTGTGTTTTGAAAAGATTTAACCAATAATCATATTTCTTTTAATTTTAAATAGTCCAAGTACTAAAACCAAAGTTTTAATCTTGTTGCATTTAAATAGCTTTTTTGTGGTTTAAATTCTAATAAAGTCCGTTAAGACACCCTTTTATATTAAGTAATTAACGTAGCATATTAGCAGTTTTACCACAACATTGATTCTTACAAATTTGGAAAAAGTAGATCCAAATTTAACAAAATTTGTTGCACTTTTTATATGATAAGACATGTTTCTTTTTTCTTACAAAGATCATTTTTCTCTATGGTTTATCTTTCCCATTAATACATGAAATTACTGTTTACTATTTTTTATTTACGACTTCACCTAAGATTTTGGAGATTAAAATTTTTCCAGTTTTTCTTTGCAAATAATTGTATTTAACATAATTTTTTTTACGCATTTTTGAAGCATTTTTGCAGTTAAGACAAATTTTGTGTTACATATATACATTGTCTAGAAGACAAAATTTAGAATTCTTTAACTTGATTTTACTTATCAGCATTACTCAACTTATTCATTATAATTTGGATTAGGAATTATAGTTGACAAGAACTTATACTATTATTTCTAATAATTGAACCATTTTTGTTACTGCTAAAATTAGCAAATTCGTAATGAATACGAGAAACTCTTCGCGAGGTAATTTAAATAATTCCGGCACTAGACTACCAAACCCAAGGAGTTCGTCTGCTTCTAGAAATAACATTTCAATAGAATTAAAAGACCCTATTCCTAAAGCAAAGCCTAAAGTGGTACATTCTCCTGCAGACAAAAACAACCCTATTCAAAAAAGTCAGAGTTCTAATAATTTAAATTTACCCTCTGCCAGCATATCAGCTCCAAAATCTATTGATACAATTCAAGATACAGATACCTTACGCTTTTCTACTGGTAGTATCTTGAGGCCTCAACTTGTTGAAGAAACACAGTGTTCAAACATTTCACCGGCTTTGTCACTTTTGCGTGATTTTGAAATCATGGATAACCAAGAATTATCTGCTCAGGCACAGGTTTTCGTCCCAACGAATGGTAGAACTACGGCCACAGGTTCAGTAGCGAATGCTTCAAATGAATTGTCTGGAGATCAAAACGTTAACTCTAGAGCTAGTGCTGAAAATTACGATTTAAATAACCCTTTTGATTCCTTAATTAGTCTTATGGAACAATCGATGAGAAATACCCGAGAAGAATTTCGAAGGGAACTTAGTTCCATAAGAGACAGAATTTCTCAAATTGGCATGGTAAACCAACAAAATGCTTTTGCATCTCACGAGTTACCTCACAATAACGCAAATTCAAATGCACCTAATTCAAACCGAAACCGATTGTATAATAATCACGCTGATTTACTTCAATATGGAGATAATCAAGTAAAATTAGAGAAGTGGAAAATCTCATACGATGGCTTGGGATCGGTTTCTGATTTCTTGTTCAAAGTCGAAACACTTTGTTCTCGATCCAGGTGCTCGAACGAACATTTACTTTCAAACTTTCACGTTCTCTTAGAAGGAAAAGCTGAAAATTGGTATTGGCTTTTTACCAAACAAAACGGAAATGTCACTTACCCTTTACTACGTCACGCACTTACAAAAGAGTTCGGCCATCTTGAATCCGACCATGACATACTGCTAAAAATTTCACTTCGAAAACAGCAATTTAAAGAATCATACGATGATTTTCACTCTTCAATTGTTTCAATGAACCTGAGACTACAAACCCCACTACCAGATGCAACACTAATAGACATCATAAAGAAAAATTTGAATCCTAATTTAAGATTTTTACTTTTCAACTCTGAATCTAGAGATTTAAATCAATTTCGAGATACAGCACGAAAAGCTGAAAAGGTAATTAGGGACACAAAATTCCAAAATCCTACAGGACAGTCTCGAAATATTAGCGAAATTGAAGCTGTATTACCTGAAAAAGAAGAAACTGAGTTTTCTGATCCCCAAATCGAAGCTATATCCTTTACTCCCAGAAAGCAAAAGTATGATTACTCCAATATTCAATGTTGGAACTGTTCCCTTTTTGGACATTCGTATATTTACTGTCCAGATGAAATTAAGAATCCATTTTGTTTCAAATGTGGTAATAAGGGCGTTCTAACTCCTAAATGTCCCAATAATCACAACCAGGGAAACAAAAAAATGGGCGAACTGGCCACCGGGGACACTCGTCCATCCCACAAATCCCCGAGTTCAAAATAATGTCAGAAATGTCTAGTAATCATCGTGAGCGCCTAGACAAATCAGACTTACTAAAATTCAATTCAATATCTACACAAACTGACTTGCCTTTGTCCAATTGTAACAATAAAACAACACTGATACGGAAACCTAGCTTGAAAATTATGAAATGTAGAATTCGTTACAAAAAACGAAGATACTTTAGAAAAATATTAGAATCTACTTTAATCAATGGATCAGATGACAGACCATTTGCCAAGGTAAAAGTTTTCGATGAGACCTTGATTGGGTTATTAGATTCCGGAGCAAACGTCTCCGTTTTAGGCAAAAATTGTTTAACGTTTCTGGAAAAAATTAACATAAAATTTAGGCATATAAAATCTATTATCAAAACAGCTGGTAATACAAAACAGGAAGTAATTGGTTTCTGCAAGCTACCTATATTTTTTAAAGGTGTTACCAAAAATATCGACTTTTATCTAGTCCCGTCTCTGAGTCAAGAAGCTTATTTCGGTGTAAATTTTTGGCAAGAATTTGCTTTAGCTCCAGAAATAGTACCTTGCATCTCTCCTAAAATAGCTGAATTATCGTATAAAGGAAGTGAGAATGAAAATTTTCATAACTTATCTCCCGAAGAGTTGTTAGACTTAGAAAAGTTAATACAGGAATTTCCATCCTATGAAAAACTAGGCTTAGGGTGCACAAACCTTCTAGAGCATCACATTGATACTGGTGATGCAGTTCCAATTAAAAGTAGGCACTACCCGTTGTCACCCCCAAGACAAGAAGAGGCTTACAAGGAAATTGACAGATTATTGAATATGGGAGTTATAGAAGAGTCCAATTCACCGTGGTGCTCTCCAGCCGTTTTAGTTAGAAAACCTGGTAAGATTAGAATATGTATAGATTGTAGAAAACTCAACTCCGTAACGAAAAAGGATTCCTATCCTTTGCCCCACATTAATGAACTGCTAAGTAGACTAAAGGATACGTTCTACATAAGTGGGCTAGATTTGAAGGATGCGTTTCTACAAATCAAACTTACGGAATCGTCCAAAGAAAAAACTGCTTTTGCAATTCCAGGGAAACCTTTATATCACTATAAGTATATGCCATTTGGACTTTGCAATGGACCTCAGACCATGAGTCGACTCATGGATAAGGTTATTCCATCACGTATGAGGGAAAATGTCTTCATATATCTGGATGACTTACTCGTATGCAGTCCAGATTTTCAGACCCATATGAAGCTTTTGTCTCAAGTCGCTCAGTGTTTAAAAATAGCCAAATTAACCATTAATATTGGCAAGAGTAAATTTTGTCAAAAAGAAATTAAATATCTGGGCTATGTAGTTGGCAATGGTTGTCTTAAAGTTGACCCTGAAAAGGTTCGATCAATCGAAGAATTTCCTTTACCAAAATCCCCAAAACAGGTTCGTAGATTCATCGGTATGACAAATTGGTATAGGTCCTTTATCAGTAATTTTTCCGACCTAGCGGGTCCACTCACAGACTGTTTGCGGAAATCCCAAACCCCTTTTCATTTGACAGAAGTCGCAAAAACGTCTTTTGAGAAACTTAAGTTCGCTCTATCATCGGCGCCTGTACTTGCTCAGCCCAATTTCAAAAAGGAGTTTGTAATACAGTGCGATGCCTCTAAAGTCGGTGTTGGTGGCGTCCTATTTCAGCACGATGAAAATGGCAATGAGCACCCAATCTCATACGTTTCTCAAAAATTAAATAAGTCACAAAGAAATTATACTGTTACAGAATTAGAATGTCTGGCAGCTGTAGTCTGTGTCAGGAAATTTCGACCTTACGTTGAAGGACTCCCTTTTCGCATTATAACGGATCACTCCTCTTTAAAGTGGCTCATGTCGCAAAAAGATTTGAGCGGGCGATTAGCACGTTGGAGCCTACATTTGCAAAGGTTTGACTTCGTTATAGAACATAGAAAAGGAAATTTAAATGTAGTCCCAGACTGTCTTTCAAGAGCTGAAGTTGATGAAATAGTTAGTTCCAATTTTGCCTGTGAAGTTGATCTATTATCACCAGAATTTAACGAAGATGAGTATGATGAACTAAGGAAAACTATTTTGAACAACAAGGAATCGTTACCAGATCTTCGAATTTCTAATAACCTTGTTTATAAAAAAATTAAATTTAGCCAAGGTAGTGAAGACGAAGAGAATTTGTGGCGTCTGTGGATACCAAAATCTCTTTCCTTATCAGTCATTAGAGCTGCCCATGATTCAAATAACTCATGCCATGGTGGTTTTGCCAAAACCCTTTCTAGAATTCGTCAAAAGTATTTTTGGCCAACAATGGTGCAAGACGTAAAATCATTTGTACACCAGTGTGAAATTTGTAAATGTGTTAAATCAACGAACCAAATTTCTAGACCGTTAATGGGAGAGCAAGTCTTAACAAATAGGGCATTTGAAAGACTATACTGTGATTTTTTAGGTCCCTACCCATTAACAAAGTCAAAAAATTCAATGATTTTTATCTGTTTAGATCATTTGACTAAGTTTTTGTTTTTAAAACCACTTAAAACAGCCACATCTGCAAACGTGATTTTATATTTGCAAAACGAAGTATTTCCAACAATTGGCGTACCAAGGGTTATCCATAGTGATAATGGTAAGCAATTTATTTCTAAAGAAATGTCAGATTTTTTCAAATCGCTAGAAATAAAACATATAACCACTGGATTTTATGCCCCTCATTCTAATGCATCTGAGAGGGCTAATCGCGAAATTGTAACAAAAATAAGATGCTTTTTGAGAGATTGCAAAGAACATAGGGATTGGGATAGATACATACCCCAAATATTGTTAATCTTAAGAAGTGACTACCATGCGTCAATAAAATGTTCTCCCTACTACGCAGCGTTTGGTCAAAATATGGTCCTACATGGGTCATCGTATAAAATATTAGATAAATTGGGGTGTATGTCTGGAGAGGATTTTTGCATTCAAAACAATAATGATAAACTGGCGAAAATTAGGAAAAAAATTTAGAGACAATTTGGAAATCGCTCACGAAAAGTCGTCAAAAATTTACAATTTACGAAGTAGGCCAATAGATTTTCAAGTGGGACAAATAGTTTACAAGAAAAATCACTTTCTTAGTAATATGTCTAAGCACATAAATCGAAAGTTCATGCCAAAATTCACAAAATGTAAAATAAGGAAAAAATTAGGAAAAAATTTGTATGATTTAGAAGATTTGGAAGGCAAATATATAGGCAAATATCACACATCTGACCTAAAAGCCTAAAAAAAAAAAAAAAAAAAAAAAAAAAAAAAAAAAAAAAAAAAAATTATGCCCGGCTGTTCGTGGGTCGTGCCACACTTAATCGTCTAACACATTTTCAAATGAGCCCTACAAAAATCTCCTACTGTTCGTTCTTAATTTAGAAAATTTTCGATCGAAGCAGTTTTGTTACGATTTTTGAACAAAAGGCAATTAGCCTTCAAAAAAAATAAATAAATATCTACAAACACTAAGTTTTGTTATCACCATATTTTATAATAGTGGGTAACAATTATCAACGCATGCAATTTGGTACCTTTCCCTATTTACATTATGAGAGAAAATATGCAACGTAAAATAGAGTATGAAAAAAAAAAAAAAAAAAAAAAACTCATAAATAAAAAATTTACATACGTACATACATATATGCATATAACAGTATTATCACTCTAAGAACTATGCTAAAATCATGCCAAAAATTTTAATAGTAGATTTGTTTTTGTCTCTTCATTAACCTTGAATCAAATATTTCCATTGACATTTCTTTGTCATTGAAGAATAGTATTTCTGTTCCGTTTGTTTTTTTTTACTCCACTTCATAACCAACGTTTCAAAATTCTTATTCATTTTTAAAATAATCATAGAAGAGTGTAGACCTGTAAAATCTTACAAAGTAGTTTTTTTTTATCAAAAAAAAAAAAAAAAAAAGAGTGCAAAGTTAAAACCATAGCCTAACTAATAAGCAAAATAATAAATTCGAGGAAATTAATTGAAACGCAAATAATTTTTTTAAAATAACAAAAAAATTAAGGTAAGAATAATACCGGAGATTAAGCTTTAAATTTTTCATAAACCATACAAACGTTGATTCCATGATCTATTTAGATTTTTCGAAAGGCGTTTTTGCTAATACGTTTTGGTGGTGACACTTGTGAGGTCCTCATAGATAGGTCCAAACTTGGTCACATGTCTATAAATGGTGACACCAGCACTTCAAGAGCATACCAAAATCCACTAATCTATGCGTGTACAAAATCAAAAGATATAAGTATATACCCACATACATAAATGCATGGTAACATCGTGTATATAAATATATGAATTAACCTAAGATTTGTCGATTTAAATGCTATTATTTTGAACTTAACCTAACCATATTATTAATACCACATGATAACTTAACAAATTAATAAAAATATTCTAACCTAACCTAAAATACAACAATTCTAAATAAATCTGTTACCTTTTTGAATTTTATAAAAATTTATGTGAAATCATAATCATAATTAAAATGAAAATTACTTATTAAAACAATATTGTAATTAATTAAACTTTTTGATTATGAATTATTATATTGCTACTTAATATAAACTTAATTAATATTTTAAAAACGTAAAAGAGAAGAAAAGATGGAAATAAGAATTAATTTATTTTAAACATATTTTGTACAAATCATATAATTAATTTTTATAATTATAATACATTGTATATGTGTAATATTGTTATTACTAATATTACTCTTTAGGTGTAAAGAATACTATTTTTTTTTTCCTCTCATATTTAAAATCTTCATTCACGAAAAGCAGAATTCATCGAAACAACAACAACACGCGTTGACTGCTGGGCCCAACAAATCAATCGCTGTGGAGTAATATTCATTCACCAATTTCTTTTACCATTTTCGTAAGTGATGATTAAATTTTGATTTACATTTTATTTATTTTGTTTTTAATTTTAAATTTTGTCAGTCCGATTTACTTTGTTTCCCATGTCCGAATTATTATTATAGAAGAAAACAAAAACCAAAACAAAATATATACCCATGTACGAGTAATAGTAATTTAAGTACATATATACAATGATATAAAAACAATGCATATCAGTATTTATGAACTTATTATATATTTTTTTTTCATTAATAAAAACCCTTTTTTTTGTAAATTGTTAAAAATGAAACACTAAGTTTTATTTTGAAGGGAAAGATAACTATGGGAAAGATATTGTTGTGAGAAAAGGGACATGTCTATTTAAGGGACAGATATTAAATATAGGGTGCTAGATCTGTTATAGGCGTCCGACGATTCAGTATAGGAGGGAAAATTGTACCCCAACTGGTATATCACCTAACCAGGTATCATAGAAACTTTATTTAAAATTTCTCAATCATTAAATTTTTACTTGCTCTGTGAGTATGAAGAGCAAGTTATATGTTTACGCGTCAAAACACGGGTTAAGAACCATCACTACCTAATATAGAGCTAGCGGGAAAATCTTTTGTAATCATACTCCTCAACTAATGTTTTGATCGGTTATTGTCTTGGCAAGAGTTATACAATGTGACGATACATCCGGCGCGTAACAGTTATTTACAGCCATTTCTTGTATACCCTTGAACTTATGATTTCGTTTGAGGAGCCAAAAACGAAAAAAAATTAATTATTTTGTCGTTGGTGAATTGGAAAGTTTTTAATTCAAATTGAAAAAGTTTATAAAAGTTTAAAAAATTAAAACATGTTCTCTGTTAAAAGAGGGTACTTAACAAGTTTAAAATTTTAAAAATGTTTATCTGTTTAAACGAAGTGGGTGTTATGCCTATAAATGGAATTAAATCAAACCAAATTAATTTTATATATAAAAATTTTAATTTTAATTGTTTAAAATAAATATATTTTAGTTACAGTTTCGAACCTAAACTTCATTTGATATATGTACATATGTACGAAGTACCTTAACTCTTTTTGAGTTTAAAAATATTAATTCAGTTAAGCGCTTATATATATTAAGACAACACATTTGACTATTTTGGGATAGATTTCAAAAGTCATTATAAAGATAAGGAAAATTTTTTTTTCATAAAAATTTGTTAAATAAACCCTTCACAAGCCAGCAATAATTAGAATAATTTATATGTTCCATTGCCCTTAACTTGTAATATTATTCAACCAAAATCTATTGTAAATTATAGTGAAAGTTAAGGTGTAATTATTGGCATAATACAGAGATAATTTTATAATAATAAGTTACTTATCATAGTCATTAATATTATAATGTAGACAAGGCCTTTTTTATAATACGTTTAATTATAGTTATTATTAATAACTCATTTGTCTAAATTAGGCTTCCATCATTAACGTTATTAAGTATACTTTAGTCTTTCTAAGGCATTTACTAATTACCATTAATTTACGTCTTTTAGATAATCGTCGGAAATCGTCATAATAGTATGACAAAATGTTTATTCCCACATCCACTTTTTTTGACTAAACTCAATTTTTAATGCCTAAAAGATTGAGCTTAAAATACATATGTTATTTTAAATTGTATATAGGCTTAAAGTCTGTTTTCAAAGCAAAAACTCTATAATAAAACTAAAATATTTCCCAAAAATAATTGTTGAAATTTATTTTAAGACTTTTTGAATATTTATAAGATTATATATATATTTTGTTGAACTTATTGTTTTAAAGACAAATTTTTATGTTTTATTTTGGCTTAAGTTAATTTTTTTTTAATATTTTCAGTTAATATTGAAAAAAATTTATTTAAAAACTAAACTACTACCTTTAAAGAAATTAACTAAATATTTATTTATCTTCATACATACATGATTAATAATTTATTTAATAAAATCAAAAATAACATCTAAAAATTTCCGTTCAAAGATTTTGGCTTTAGTTCGATTTGATCTATTTCTTTTTTCTTTTAATTAATTAATATTTTAAATTAAATTAAACTTTATATTAACTATGCTAAACTTATTTTAAAAATCCTTTCTTTCTTACAATTAAAATGCGTTTTCGAAACCAGCTACAGGTTCCTTCAAAGCACTCTTTAAACGACAAAAATGCTTAGCAACAAGATTTTAAAAAAAGAAAACGGATTTTTTTTTATTTAGATTGAAGTCAAATAGTAAATGTGAAAAAGAGAACACAATTTTATAACTTTCAAACGTTGCATTCAATTTAACTGTTTTTTTATGCAAAATATTAATTTAAGATCAAAGCCTTAAACATTATATTACATAGCCTATGGCCTCCAAAAATGCAGAAAGGTACAAATTAAAAAAAAGTACTTTCGGTCAACCAAATTTCATATTTCTAGAGTCAAAATTAAAAAAAAAAACAAAAAATTACACCAAATTTAAAAAAAGCATTTTTTTTCGGTTTTATTGACTTTTGACCTCTCTTTGGGCCAAAAGTTCTTAACTTAATATTTTTGCACTCATAATTTGAAAAACGTATCAGCAAATAAAAAAAAGTATTTTTTGTGTACTTAGTTGACAAAAATTCAAAATAGTACTTAATAGGTAACATAAATTTTCTGCCAATTCAGTTGACTTTCAGTTCTATGTGTGTCAATAATTCTTAAATTCAAATTTCTAGACCAATAACCCTAAAATGCCCAAAAAAGTACCAAAATTGGCCAAAAAGTAACCAAAAATTTTAAAAAGGTTAAACGACCTGTTTGCAATTTGTGATTACTTTTTGGACAATCTTGGTATTTTTTTTTGGCATTTTTAGGTTAATTAGGATACAAGTAAAAAATTTATCACCCTACACATTATAGCTTACGGCTTTAAAGTTGTCGACCGAAATTTAAATTTATTTGGTGAAAAAATTAGAAAAAATGCCAAAGAGTTCCAAAATAAAATTTTAACCTTTTTATTGCCTGGGCTTCAAACGTACCAAAAATATATTAATTTTGTTTGAGACCAGTCAAATATAAAAACTTTTAGACCATCCGAAAAATAACTGCTTAGATATATATTCCTCTAAGATTTTGGGCGGAATACTATTGGAGAAATTGAGCACCATTGAATGTTTGCCATCAAAAGATTTCCACATCACTTTGGCAACTCCACTTAGCCTACTCAAAAAAATGTCTAAAGATTCCACTTAGAACTGATCCAAATTTAGCCAGCTCGTATCTAAACTAAAATAAATTATTTGTGTTCACACTCTTAGATTTTTTATATATTTTTTTTATCAAAAAATACACAAGACTTTTATATCTTTACTGTTCTGCCTTAAATAAAAAAGTATATTTTTATAAGCATTTTACCAGGAAAAATTACTTCAATAAATCCCTTAACCTAAAAAATATGCAAAAGTAATTTTTAAACGTAATATAAAGGATTGTATAACTTCTGTGTATGTCGTAAGCCGTTAAAATTGAGCTAAATTATCGTGTGAGATTTTTAAAATAAATTAAACATAATTTTTTAACCCCTTCATTACCTGCTTATGTTGTCAGCAGGTCTCTGTGTGATTTGTTGCTGCAACCCCAAATGTATTTTTCATTCAAATTACTTGTCATGTTATATTATCATAAGGAGTATTATACGCCTACATTTAAACCTAAACACACATTTATATGTTTTAAATGTTAACATTAAAAGCAGACATCCCACCAGACGAATGATGAATTAATTTTGTTAAAGAAGCAAATGTACGAGTATCACTCATACGCACCAGGTGACAACAAGAGTGTTTGATTTTGATAAACCTTTGGGGGTTGACTTCTACATATTTCTTGTTCCTTTTTGTTTTTTTATGTAAAAGTTAAAAATATGTAAACTAAAATTTAGAGTGAACACATACATATATGATTTTCTGTGGCTGATTATGGGAAAACTGTTAATTAATAAATTAAATATATTTGAAATATATTAACATTATGGGTATTAGAGCGAGAAAAATTTATCAATTTTTCAACAAGATTTGAATGAAAATCAATGCTTTAGAAGGTTTTTTTTGTTTTTCATTTATTTTTAAGAAATCAGGTAGGAATTTAGGTATAAAAACATTAAAAATGGTTTAAGAAAACTGCTGTTCTCCTACAACCCCAGTACAAAAGTTCCCTTTAAGGAAACAAATAAAATTTTACCAAAGCCCCTTACCATTTTGTTTTATTTCTTTCTTTTTTTCTTCTCCCTTAAGATGTCAACTACAAACCAAATAGAAAATTCTATATTTCCATCCAAATGCATTCTTGTCTAAGAAAATATTTTTAGAGTTCTTAAGTTATTTTTTTTCTTGGTTTAATTGAAAATAATTTCTTAAAACCCCTTCGTGCATATAAATCAAAAAAGTTCAAATTTCTCATTATCTACTGTAATTCATTTTATGCAATTCAATTCTTTCTTAATGATGTTTTAAGATAGATGATGAAGTGCTAGTTGTTTCGTTGGCATTTGGCCAAAGAAGACAAAGATTAAATTTATTTCAGTGATATTGTTGTACAAAAAAAATGTATTATAGAACAAAAATATAAAAACGAAAATACAAAAAATTAAATAGAAAGTCATACAAAGTTATTAAGACAAAAATGTTTGAACCAGAAACAAAAAATAAATAATTTATTAATCCCTTTGAAGGCATTGGTTTTTCGGCTTTTAAAAACGTTCTTTTTTTGTTTTGAAAATAAAGCTTTTTTGCTACATTTATCTTTCTCATACTCCATTAAGAGATTCTCTGATTAGTTCTTTTTGCACAACTTTGTTCTAAACTATTTTTGTTAAATTAAACTAAATCAAAATTACCAAAAATCACGCAAGCGGCTATTTTGTCATTTAGTGTACTTTATCAATAACCTGACATTTTAAATCCTTATTTTTATCAACACACAAACTTCCACAAAAAATAAACCTAAAGAAGAGACCAAATACTTTATTTAACAAATCTAATCTCCTTTTTATATTTACAAATTAAGTTTTTTGCTTTTAACTCTATGTTAAGATACGAGCGTCATCAATCACTTGCTAAAATTAGAAATTTTTTAGAAAGAGGCTTAACGCATAAAACGAAATATTTTCGTTTTTAACTTTTATCATCACCAAACCTGTTTATATTGTCTTGCGATACTTGAAAGGCAATTGCCTCCTAAATAGTTCGAATATACTGCAAAATTTTTTGACTTAAGGCTAAATTGATTATTAAATTGTAGGCAGATCGCAAGAAAAAGGAGAATTGAAAAAACTCATCTCTCCCAGGATAAACCATAAATCTATCCATTATATAGCGAAGGATCTAATATAAAATAAATTACGCAAATTTCCTAAAAACATATTCTTTATGAGTATCTAAGTAACGTATGAATGTTAAAGATTTAAAGCAAAGTTAATAGAATAGATATATGAAAAGAAATACAAAAAAGCCCATTCGCTGACGTCAGCTTGAAGCTAAAAATATACTCATGGAAATGTCTGTTAAATATATTTAATAATGATGGCCTACATATGAGTAATTAAGAAGACAACGAAATTAAGTACACTCAAAAAATTATTACAGTAACTGACTGTGAGTTATTTAGGAAGTAATCCATGAAGTTGTTTTTAAATGAAAAAACAGTTAAATTTGAATACGATATTTTTTTCAACTGATTTGAAGGGTTATTCAAAGCCTCAAAAAAACAAAAATATTGATTTTCAGTTGCAGTTAATTTTCTCAGTTAATTTTTATTAATATTTAATTTTGTTATTTTTTTTCTGATACTTTGGGTCTCATGCATAAAAAGTGAGCTTGAGCTCGGACTCGATTTTTTGAGTAAAAGGTGCTTGTCGTATGCATAATAAAATTTGATGTATTTGCTTTTACTCACTGCTCATGTTTGATCTCGTCTTGCTGAGTTTGAAGTAGGTTAGATGAGCTTGTGCTCATTTTCATATGCATAAAACAAGCTTTTGCTTCATTTTGTGAGCTCTTGCTCAAATTTTGTTGAGCATGCCTTTTAGTTGACTCGCGTTCACTAAAAAGGAATAATGGCTGAATATTTGGTGCCACAAAGAAATACAAAATACTACCAACAGCGTAAAACAAATTTAGCAAGTGAGGATAAAAAATTATATAGGTTTGTATTTTTAATTATTATTTTTTTTTTATATAATTAATAACTAAATGATAAATACATAGGTTTGAGGATAGTAGCATCTGCTGGTTGGCTAATTACTTTTATGAGGAGTCAGAAGAACACCACGTGGTGGTGCCCTCAGCAACATTGATAAAATTCGACTGTATTTAAGATTTTATGCTGATCCTGGGTTCCAAAATGGTAATGCCACAGATGTTGGTGTCCATCAATCAACTGTATCGCGAACTATTGCGGAAGTTGCAAAACTTATATCTGCCAAAGCAAGCGAGTGGATAAAATTCCCGAAAGATGCAGATGAAATAAAAGATGCTCAAATGAAAATTTTTATGCGACATTTCATCTTAGCTATTTTTTTTATTATATTTTTCTCCGTTAATTCAATGGCAAATTTTTCCTTAATTTCTGTTACACATGTTTCTATTTGTTTTTTTTTTATTTTTAATGCTTGGTAATTGACCCTTTTCTAGTAAATATTTGTTTTGTTTTAGCTTTTCTACTAAAAACTTAGAAATGTCAGTTTCTATTTTATTATTATTATATGATTCTACTTCACTTTCACTTGACGACATGCTTGCACTTCAATAACAATTATACGTTTGATCTCCATTTGCTCAAGTAATTGCAATTGGTTTGAACTCATTTTTATGCATACGAAATTCAGCAAAAGCTGTTGCTGTTTGATTGAACTCGACTTACGAGCAATTGCTCACATGCCTCAACTCAGCGCTTTTACTCGTTTTTATGCATGAGACCCTTTGTGTTTTGCTGTAAATAACAGAAAATCTAGTTAATTTTAGACGAAAATGTCAGTTAATATTTTGATGTCTGAATTTAAATGAAATATTTTGCTAATTTTAATGAATAACTTGTTGGACGGTTTTTAAATGAATATCTAGTTATTTTAAGTAGATTTCCAGTTTACTTTACAGTAATAATTTTTTCAGTGTATATTTCTACTCAACAATTTTTTGGAAAAGAAATAAGTACATAATCCGATTAAACTTTAATTAGGCTGCAGCTTTGATTATTGGCAATGACTATTTAAATGACCAACTTATTTATTTATCTACTAAAAATTATTTGCTAAACCAAAATTTAAGCACAAGTTAAAGATTAACAAAGAAGACACTTTTTACCAATGAAGGGGCTATTGTACAATATTATTCTTGAGAGTAAAATAATTTAAATAACTGTGCTATATATTTGATAACAATAATATATAATTACAATTGATTAGGCAATATATCAGTTTGCAGTATGATCTTAATTTAAAAAATATTCATTTGTGACTTCACAAAGTATATGTGTTGTCAAACTTAATTATGTCCATCTGCCATGTGTTGTTTTTTGGTTTCTATTGTTAAGCCCTTCACATAGTGACAAAGAAATATATCATCTTGTCACTCGGTTTGTAATATATAAATATTAGCTTGCGACCCCATAAAGTTTATACGTATATTCGAAATTCTTTCAAAAAGGGAAGTTTATAAATCCATGTTCGTTTGTCCCTTTACGCGTCTACTTCAATCAAGTTTTTGGAGCGAAATAAACTCCCACGGAAAGCCCTTTGCCACCAAATTATTAAAAACATCCCTGAAACAATCGTTATTTCCTTTGGACCGAAATATAAGCAAAAACTTAAAATAGCCCAGTTTTTTAGGACAAAATTCATGCCCATATCCCTAAATGCTTCAAAAAATATAGCAACTGTTAGCACAAGTCTTCACAGAGATACTTTGAGGATGGAGACCTTAACTGTGAAAATAAAAGCAGCAAATGCAGTATTCCCCTACAATTTCACAAACATTGCGAAATTTTCCAAACGCTAAATCTGAGAAATTATAAGAGCTATAGACTTCAAAACGTAAATTTTAGAAAAAACATAAATTGAAGAAGAGCAGGGTGAGCCATTATTAAGAAATTTCCAATAGGCTATGTCTCGAAAATTATAACAACATTTTGGAAAAAACTTGATTGGATAGAACTAGGGGAAGCGGCTATCCTCATACGAATGAAAAATGTTTGTAAAACCTTTTATTTGTGGTATCTCGAAAACAGCAACCGATTTCAATTTTTAATTTACCACAAAAAGTAGTTGTACAACAATGCCGGCATTTTAAAATAAAATTTTTTGGATTGGAGCTGGATCAATGTAAGCCTCCATACGAATTAAGGGTTCATTAGAAAATTTTTGATCGATTTTTCTGCTACAAAAAGTATTTGTTAAGTAACGCCTACATATTGAAAAAAAATAGTTTGATGGCAAAAGGCGTACCAAAATCCCCCATACCAATGAATAATTTTTTTTTAATTTTTGATACGAAAGATTTTGGAAGCTGTGAGAGCTATCGACCTCAATACTTTTTTATGACATTTTTTTATTTTTTTAATTAAAAAAAAAATTGTTAGAGAGAAGCCGTACATTTGTCTAAATTTCGGGAGTTTTCCATTTCGAAAACTGTAAGAGCTACACCAATAAATTATTTCATAATAGTATTTGCGGTTTTTAAACAGTTTACCAAAATCAGGTGACTGGGCATACAAAAAGACCAATGTGAAAGGAATATAAGATTTGGTTAATACAAATAAAGGGCTCTTATTTGTTGCAGTTTAAAAATATTCAAAATTTTCTGAAATACAATATTTGGCGCTTACTGCGGACAGAGGCATAAGGAAACCTCGGAGATAGTCCAGTTTTTTTTGGACAAAGCCCATGCAAAATCTTTTTATATACATATCAAAGAAACTATTATGGTAAAATTTGCCGGGGACATTTTAAAGACGTTAAATTTTTTTTGAACGTAAAAGCCTCTTAAAAAGACAGACAGCATATCTGCTATAAAGTAGTATTATTGTAATAATTATTCACTAAAATTAATATAATACTTTACTAATATAATTAATTTTGCCCATGTTATGTAAATATAATAATGACATAACTTGCTTTATACGCAACAAATATAAAAAGTAACAAAAGCAAATCATACCAGTGAATATTGCTATGGATTTAAGTACTTAACCCAGCCTTTAATTGAATAATAATTTTTAAATGTTTCTTGATTACCAAATATATTTTTGAATTTTTCATTTAAATAATAATTACAGTTAATTACTATATTCAAAAACTGTACGGAAGGCTATGACTTAGCTGTGTTTGTATAACATTTATGCATAAATAAGAAACTTATTAGGCATTTGTTATGTAAAAGGATATAATTATTTTCAAGGGATTGTATGATTTTAAATTTTTTAATTTAGACACTCAAAGAACATGTTTTAATTAACAATGGGCACTAGAAACCTGTGATTTGTGTATCTTAACATTTTAAGGTTTTAAAATATTTTAAACTTTATTTATAGAAAAATTATTTTTCCTTTAAGTTGAACCTCTTAAAAAATGTGCCAGGTATGATATACATATTTATCAAACCTTTAAAAAAATAACCCCCATATTCATTATAATTAAAGTGGGATCAATAAGGGCTTATTTGATAGATGTCTATAGCATAATTGTCAAATGAGCTCTTAGTAAGCCTACTTTAATTTTTATGAATACGAGCGTAAGGCTGTATTTGATTGTTTACCATTTTTTTTAACGCTTACCTATTGATTTTTATTTTTTAAAAAAGAAAAAAAGTTATTTTTTTCTATTAGGCACGGTTTTAAATGGAACTGCCTATATATTATTCACCTGATTACAGAAATAAAATCCTGGATATTGAGGTAGATAATGTATGAGTTAGTCGCTCGAAAATACGTTTAAAAAATCTGTTATTTGGTTGAATAAGGCCAAGATAAACAAAAAGTTGAAGAGCGAAATAAGAAACGATTAGCTTAAAAGTTCTAGCGAGTTTATAATTTTTTTTTTATTTGGACTAGTAGCCATTTGAGGGATCTGGTCCAAAACATGATAGTGATGTCATAGATTATTTTTCATTTTGACTTTATATTTTAAGATTTATAAATTTTCCTGTTTCTTAACGTATGCTTACAGTATCGCAAACGAAAAAGAAGAAGGAGTCTTAGTTTGACCTAATAGAAAAATATGTTTTTATAAGGACAAATATTTGCATTTTATTTATTTAGATTTAATAAATTATTAATATTAAATACTTATAGTAAATGAAATTCCGCAATATTAAAGCTTATTAATTTTATTTTTCTTTATGTCTGCCCATATACTTATGCACATATATATATCGTTAGATAAAATGCAAAACCACGTTACTAACAAAAAAATCCCAAATCGATATTTAAACATATTCATTCACAATAGTTTAAAAACATTGTTGTGTTTTTTCATACAAAAATAGTTCTAAAAAACACTTCTTCATATTGTATGTTATTCAAATGTCATAACGATTCCACAATACACTTTCGCCAATTGTCCAATAGTTGATGAACGTTTAAAACATTATGACAATAGAACATACACTGAAAAAATTATTAATGTAAAATCAATTGGAAATCTATTTAAAATAACTGGATATTCATTTAAAACCGTTCAAGAAGATATTCATTAAAATTAACAAAATATTTCATTTAAATTTAGACATCAAAAAAATAACTGACATTTTCGTCTAAAATTAACTAGATTTTCTGTCATTTACAGCAAAACACAAAGTTTTAGAAAAAAAATAATATTAAAATTCAAATATTACTTAAAAATAACTGAAAAAATTAACTTCAACTGAAAATCAGTATTTTTGTTTTTTTAAGGCTTTGAATAACCCTACAAACCAGTTAAAAAAAAATATTGTATTAAAATTTAACTGTTTTTTCATTTAGAAACAACTTAACGGAATACTTCCTAAATAACTTACAGTCAGTTACTGTAATAATTTTTCGAGTATAATAGAGCAATGTGTGAATCCCTTAAATTTATTTTATTAAAAAGTATTCATGTGTTCATTTAATGTGACAAACAAAATTTGAAACAGAATTCGGAAAAAAACACACCAGCACTGCCTTTATAATTTAGAAAATGTTTTTGCTTATCCTTTAAATTTGAAAAAAAATTTACTTAGTTTTGCATTTCAGCTGACGATATGTTTATATACATATCAATGTGTACAATAAAATTGTATTTCTAAATATTGGTAACAAAGTATACATACGCCCCCATCATTTTTTTTTTGTTTTGGCGCTGGACAAAGAATGAAAAATAATGCTTTCTAATGCGCACAAACAGAAACAGAATAACACACACACAAGTATGTATGGATGTATGTGTGTTAAGAATATAATTTATATGTTTGAAAACTGATTTTTTGTTGACACACATATTAACTAACAAACTTATGATATGAATTACTACGATTACTTAACTCAATCAAATAAACACGCACCAAAATATATTTATGAAAGTATAACTGACATAAGTTTACAAATCAATATTGCTCTTTAGCACTTGTTTACACATGACGTGATTGTGACTTTAGGAAGGCGTTTCCAGTTCAATAATAACAAGTCATGAGCATTATTATTGGGCTTTAAGGAAAATTATTTTCTTGATTTTTTCATTTCAATTTCTTTAAAAAAAACCAAAAACACAAATCAGTTATAAGAATGCTTTGTGGATTATTTACCACCTTTAAAGAAAATTTCAATAAATTTAATTAAAACAATTCAAGGCAATCTGAAGCAATATTTTCAAAAACAAAAAAACTTTTTTCATGAATTTTTGTTTGGAAATACTTTGCAAATTAACTTAAGAATCAATAAATCACCAAATGCTTCGTCCTCCCTCAATGGGCCAATATTTAATTTTCAATATTTTTTTAACATTTCCTTTTGGCAAGTAAAAGTATCGTTAGCAGTTATTTAAGACCATTAATGAAATGGTTTCACCATGTGTGTTACTTAAAGATTTTATATAAAATTTTTTTTGTTTTGATAGTTTTTGTGTTTTTTTTCCCCCAATTTAAATGATTGTTCGACATTTAACTACAGAAATAAGGCACGTTTGCATCCCTTTTCATGTTCGATGGCCTGTTAAAATATTTTCCTCTTGGTTTTTTACTTCTTTATATGGTCTTCTGCCTTCAATGGCTAACATTAAAACTTGATTGGCTTTCTTGAAATAGTTCAAAGAAATGCAAAGACTAAATGAAATAAAAAACAATATTTTTAGCTTTTGTCTTTAGGTATTGTTTTATTAGTTTTTGTGGCTTTTTTGCTTTATGTGGAGCCCAAACCCCAAAAACTTTTTATACGAGAAAACAAATAAAGAGAACTTGATAAAAAATTTTTTAAATTTTGCCGAGTTAGATCATAGTTTAAAATATTTAATTTTGTAGATATATAAAAAAGATAGCTGTAGGTTGTGAATATTTTTCCTTCAATTTTCTTCCATAAGAAATTTTTTCTTTAATTTTAGTTTTGTCTTTGAAATTAAATAATAACTGAATCGTTTGGTATTTTTAGAATTTTATACAAATTTACATTTCAAATGAAAAGTTTGAAAATGAACTTTATTTTATTCTGTCTAGGAAAAACATATTTTACTTAAAAACTTTTGAATAAAATACTTTTTGTTTTGTTTTTTACAGAATATTACAAATGAATATTTAAATAATCTAATCGATAGAAAATAGATTTTATTTAACAAAATATTTGTCCGTATTTTTTATTCAATAAAAAAGTATTGAATAATTGATATTCCAGAAAACTTTTTTAAATATTTTTTTTTTTTTTTTGCTAATTTTTATTTATTGTTGAACTAATTGTTTTTTAATACAAATTTTTGATTTTTAGTTTTGCTTAAGTCCACATAATTTCTTTTTATTGGAAGAAATTATTATTTTCCGTTAATGTTGAAAGAAACTTTAAATTGAAAAAAGCTGATTTTTCTACCGATACCAGCGGAGCAGAATGCATTCTCGAAAGCAGCCACGCAATTTCATCATCAGTACTCTTTGAACGGTAGTAGTGTATTTGGTTGTAAACATCAACTATTTAACTTACACGTAACAGTGAAAGGGAAACGGCATGACTGCCGTGAAATTATATTAACTTAAGCCAAAATAAAATTCAAAAATTTGTATTTTTATTTTTGAAATATTTTCATTAAATATTTAAATTTTTGAAAACAACAAAACTAATTTTAAAATTTATAATTTGGTTTTGTAAATTCACACAAACATACATATATGCACACGTATCCATATATGTGTGTCAAGAGCTATCAATTTTAAAAGAAAATGAAGTTTTGTATGGAAGTCACCTAGGGGAGCGAAGACAGGAGGTAGGATTGTTTTGAAAAAAAAAATTTAAGAGTAAAATATTATTACGTAAAAGCCGATCATAAATTTTAAACCTCCAGGAGCACTTAAGAAGCGGTGGTAAAGATTTTTGATTTCATAAGAACTTTAATTTTGATTGAGAACTGCCATGGGGAAGATAGGTGTCATCGAAAAAATAGCGAGAGTATAAAGTTAATGGTAGTTGGTTATACAAGGTGGGCCAAAGGAAGTCATCCGATTTTGTTTTCGATGTATTTGGCGGTCCATGCACAGGTCTTTAACCAAAATCCATCTTAAATTAGGACTGAAGTAAATTGGGAGTGAAGATAAGGGGTTAGTTTGTTGAAATGTTGGTAATAAAAATTAATGGTGGCTGGTCATACATTTTAACCCAATTTTAGCACTCAAGAAGTGGTGGTTAAGATTTTAACTATAAACTTATGCTTTTTGTTAAAAAAAAATTGTATTCAAATTATTTTCTTGAAAATGAAAATATTTGATTTTCATTTTGCAAAAAAAAAATATTTGTTTTTTTGTTGAAGAATTGTTTAAATATTTTTCTATTCAGGTTTTTTAAATCGAATAATTTAGTTTTTACAGGTTTTTCTTGAATATAAATTGCTTAAAAGTTGTTTTTAAACGTTTTGTTTTTTAATAACAAGGAAATTCATTTTAAGCCAAAAAAAATATTTTATTCATAATTTATTTCAGTTTAAAGAAAGCAAATGAAACAAAATTCTAACTTTTATAAACGACATACGTAAAACTTTTACTCACAAATAAACTTTTCCTTTAGAGTTCTTTAGAACTAGAAAAAAAAATTTAAAAGTTTTAAAATTATTTATATTGTTTGTCCTCATTACAATATACAACTATGATATGATGATATAAATATTTAGTTAATAAAAGGCAATTATTAAAATTTATTATTTAAATAAATAGTTATGTAAAAATACGCCTTCACGTTGGGCGAAATAAGTTTCCGAAAAAAAGTTTTTTTGTACCAATTTATTCCATATATTCTGAATTATTTTCCTGTCTCAATTTGTCTTTAATTTTCTAGTCGCTTTTATTTGCACAAATTTTTTAAACTATTTCGAAATTCTGTGGCATATATGTAAAAATGTATCAATTTCGCGTTTTCACTTATTCGAATACAAATTTTTACTGTTGAAATATTTTCGTTTGTCGGTGAAGTGATTGATAACTCTGCTGCTTGCTTGTTTATTTGTTGGACTACAGTGCGTATACATTTTATTTTAATTACATATTGCTTATACGTCAGGTTGAAAAATATTTTTAATGACTTTTACATCATGTTTAAATCATATTTTACTATTTTAATGACTCTTGCGACATAACGTTTATTTCTTTTTTTTTGTTGTTATGAACTTTTCTTTAAATTTAATTTTAGCTCAAGTCTTTACTCTTGTAATGTAATTTAATTGTAAAAGTTGTTTCAAGGAATGTCACAGAAAGTTATTAAATTTTATTTTTATTAAGAGTTCTTAAACAATTTAAATTTTTTACTAAGTCATTGTAGCATTTTTTTTTTTTTTTTTGTTTAATATTTTTCTTTGTTACTCTTAAAGTGGTGACTAAGATAAAAGTTTTTATTTTTCTGATTTAAAGCCTGGATACTTTACATTTGGACTCTCTCTCCCGTGCTCTACACAATAAGGCTTTTCAAAAACTTGAACACAAAATGGGTTAAATAAAGTCAACAAGGGAGAAAATAGCAATTTATTTTTTCCCTTTTTATACCTAATACAAAAAAATTTAAGAGGTGTCGTTCCTAGCCCAAAGATTGTGGTTTAAAGTCAACTAAATGGACAAAAAGTACTTTCGTCACATTTTTGGTACTTTTTTGCATTATCTTGGATTTTAAGACCAGAACTTTAATAGTAAGGAATATTGATCCAGGTTGAGGTCGAATCTTAACTATGGTGTCAAAAAGTATTTTTTTTTTGCATATTGAGGACATTTTGTATATTTTAAAATTGTGATTCTGAAGGCCTTATTTTTAAAGTTATTTTATGTTTATTTAGGGTTTTTTTGTACAACTGCTCCAAAGAAATTTGTCAAATAAGCAATTAATCAACATTAAATAATTTTTATGAATAAGACCGTAAAAATTTATTAATTTATTTACAACTGACAGCAAACTTTATTATTATGCAATCCAAAATTACTTTTACTTTATTTACAGCTCACTGGTTTCTTCAAAACAATTAAAATTACTGCAAAAAACAAGGGTTAAAAAAAATTTAATTAAAAATTGGAACAATTGACTTCACTAGGAAAACCTATTAAAATAAAATTTAATATAAATGTTAATTTCTGTTAATGAAAAAACAAAAGAACTGCAAACAATAAAAAGAAAATTAAACAAAAAATTCAATTCAGAGCTTTAATTATATGCATAATGTACAAATTACAAGAAGTCAGGCCACAAGCAGTTAAATATTAAATGCCTTAAACCAGCTGTCGCTCCTTTATCGACTAAGGCATCATAAATGTCGTAAGCACCGGTTTGTTTTAATGACAAATTTTGCATGATAATAAACAAAAATCTGTTTTATATATAAAATCACGTTGGCCACCAAACAGAAAATGGTGTTTAAAAGGATGTAAAAATTTGTGAAAATATTATTATGAATACAACAAAAACAACAGCTTTTCCATAATAGTAAGATGAATACAATCAACTGAATTTACAACAAAAGTATTTGTGTTAACACCATCTGTAAAAGCAGCAATGGTAGAAACAACACCAAATCATACAATTTCAGCAGGAGCTTCGTTCTCGCGAATGACTGCAATATCGTCGCCATCCCCTTTCTCTGTCATATCCACCTCTTTTGAGAGTACAACCCATACAACATCCCTGTTATTTGAAGGTGACTTAATGACTGGGGTTTTTCTAAATCCCAACTTTAAAGCAAACAATGACAGCAATAACCATATTAACGACACAACAATAGCCGGTAGCAGTGGGGGTGGCGGCAAGGGTGATGTGAATTTAAATGCATTTTATTTCTATAAGGTAAGTCAAGTATGTAGTTAAGCAAACAACAAAATTCATTATAACTGCCAACAATACTAATACAAGAATACAACTACAAAAACACCTACTAAATGTTAAACAAACTAAACAGAACTTCCCAGCATACCATTATCAGAGCGCTCTTATATATGAGCTCATATATGATCGATTTTATGAGCCTCTGTGAGTGTTTCCTGCGTGCATATTTCTGAGCTCATAAACGATCGATTTTATGTGCTTTTTATGAGTAATTTCTGCACTCTGACAGATAACGGTAAATTCCAGCTAAGCAGAAGAAAGAAGTTGCTCAAATTGATTCATTAGTGAATATTTTTGGAAGCGTAAAGACAAAATTGTGAGTTATCTTATAATAAATACAAAAATAATACATAATTGAAATAATGAAAGGAGCAAACTAAAAAAAGCAAATATAAGTAAACTTCGTTTAAACAAATTAAGAAAAGAAAATCCAGCATGTAGTATTAAAAATAATAGTGTTGTTGAAGAAAATAGTGAGAGTGAACGTATTTTAGAAAGAGAGAGTGTAAACGAAAACTGGAATAAGAGCTCAAAATGCGTTTTAAAAAAAGAGTCATAAAGAGTCTTTTATGCATAAAATTTAGAGCTCTTTCGTGAGTGACCAGTTTAGTGGAAAAAGCCACTCAAAAATGAGCGTTTTATGACTGTTTATGATTATTTTATGAACTCTTTATGAGCATCAGCGTTCCGACAAAAGAGTCTTTATGAGCTCATTTAGAGCGCATATGGTATGCTGGGTTGAAATATGTCCTAGAATTTATGCAGATTTAAAGATGTTTATAATAAGGGGGTTCATTTAAATAATTTTTAAATTTTTTAGTATTTTAATATAGCACAAAAATTTTGAATTTAAAAGTTGAAAGGTAAGGGGGTAAGTCATAAATCTTATTAGTATTATTTTTGAAAATTTTTAATTTAAAAAATATTTCCATAAAAAAATTTTATTTTCTTTCGAAAATTCCTTATTAAAAAATATCCAAATAATTTAAATAAACCAAGAAGAAAAAATTACGGCAATTTTTTTTAAATAAATATTTTTTTAATAAAAATTTTTTAAATTATATTTTATTAGATCGTCTTAATATTGTTATCTGATTTTTTTGTTAGAAAATACAAAAACACAAATATTTTTCAAACCGCATAAAATTTTTGTTGAAAATAAAAGGAATTTTCTCCAAATAAATTTTTCCAAAATTTAAAAAAGCCCTTTATTGGAATGTACAAAATCAGTAAAATATTTACCAGAGTCCATATTTTTTTTAAACAAAATTGTAAGGTCAGATAAACAATTTGATTAGAACTTTGAAAAAATTTATTTGAAAAAAATTGCTTTAATTTCAATAAAAAATTTATGCTGACTTGAAAACCAGATACAAAAAAGTTTGCCTTAAAATTCATTTTTTAACAATTTATTTGAATTAATATTTTTGATTTTTTTCTGTGTATTGCCCGCGTTATATATATGAACAAATATTAAATTCGCAACATGACTTACATTTCCAACTCCACATTTTAAGTTAATGTGGAGGGATATTATGCGTTTATATGGTTTTGGTTACACCTTTAAGAAATATTTTAGGACCTATGATTGACTCAATATCACTTTTTGAGGTCAAGACATCGCGGGATAAATTACCAGCAAATACAGGGTGTCTGCCGGTAAAATAAACTACTTTGTTTTGCCGCAAATTGATTATGGAAAAATATTCGGTAAACCAACATGTTTTAATCGTTAAAACATTTTATCAAAATTATTAATCGATTACTGTAACGATTAGAAAGTAACATGATATTTTAGGCAGAAACAACGATTCAACTAGACACACAAATTATCGTATAGTAAATGATTTCGAAGAAAGAATGAAGAATGTATCTATAAAGCCCAAGCATTGACCATAACTTACTGCAAAATCGGCCGAAAACATTACTGCTGCTTGAGAAAGGGTTCAAAATAATCCATAAACCTCAACTCGACGCCGCATTCAGAAGCTTCAAAGAACAACCTTGGCCACAATTTTGCAAAAAGGATTTGCATTTGTCTCCATCTACGGTTTGATTGACACAAGAGCTTCTTCCAAAAGACCATTTACGACGCCGTACATATGCCAATAGGATGTAACAACTCGTTTATGACAGACCCGATTTTTATGAAAAAATCATAATGAGTGACGAGGCACATTTTTATTTGAATGAATATGTCAATAAACAAAATAGTTGGATCTGGGCAATGAAAACCCCTCAAATTATACATCAGTCACCTTAGCATCCATGAAAAGTGACACTCTGGTATGAAACTTGGTCAGGAGGAATCATTGGACCTTACTTTTTTGAAACTGAAAATAGCTTAGCAGTAACTACAAACGGGGGGCGATATCGGGATATAATTGAAAACTTTTTAATTCCACAACTGCATGCTTTTGGCTTGGTTAATATGGTATCAATAAGGCGGTGCCACATTGCATTCAGCCAGGATTACAATGGAATTACTGTGAGACCTCTTTTCACAAATTGCTTTAATAAATGGTGATATTGACTGGCCTCCATGGTCACCTGACTTAACTGTTCCGGGCTTCTTTTTGTAGGGATGTCTGCAAAGCAAGGTTTATGCGAACAAACCAGAAACGCTAGAGCAACTCAAACAAAATATTCGTGATGAACGACGTGAAATGTGTGGCGGACATCTATCAGATATTGTATTTGATACATAATTGCCGACATTAAAAAAAAGATTTGTCAATATAAGAATCATTCTCTTTCGTTTAATCAAAAATTATATAGAAAAAAAGTAGTATACCTTGCGCGGATACCCTGCCGTAAATGATATCGAGACAAAAATGTCTACGTAGCAGTTTTTTTTTCAACAGAAAATATACTAATGAGTTCTGTAAAAGTTGGCCAACTTTTTGACCCAGCACTCATACTAGACTTTTACCTGGAAACTATGTTAAGCCCCATAGATATTTAACTCATGTCGGTACGGAAATTAAATTTGGTTCCAGATAATTTTCATATTATTAAAAATATTTATACAAATTTTTTTTAACAGTTGATCCACAATTTATTGTTGGTTTGGTTAATGTTTCGGCTTAGTCAGATAAAAAAACCAAAAAATTAAAATAGATTTTTTTTAAAAATCATATATTTTTATTTTTATATAAATTTAAATATAACAATTAAATCTTAAATTAAACCAAAAAAATTGGAAAATAGTTATTAAATTTGTTTATGTTTCAGAAGGGTGCCGCTTTATGTGCTTTTCTGTCTAGTAGAAATAATAATAAAATAAATTCTTGAAATTTCACCTCTTATTTGTCATTGAATTAAAATGTTTTTCTGCTTTTTTTTGTTAAATCAGTTTGTTTTTAAGCTAGTAAAATATAAATTTTATTATATAACTAAGAATAGCATGCATCGTCTTTTTTATTCAGTCCTTCCGTTTTCACACATAACCAAAAACATTATATGGGCTGTGATACACAAACTTGAAATTTTCAAACGTTTTCAATACTTATCATTTTCTCCTTACTGTATATTTACATATCTTGTCACAGAAATTTAATTAAAATTAAATTTGATTATTTTCTACAACAACGGCCTTAACATAACCTCAATTATTTAAATTGTATTAAATTTATACTTAGATAATTAGAAATGTTTAACCTTTACTGACAGGACTTAATAGGAAAGATGCAAAATTAAAATTATAATAAAATAAACATACATTCATATATATTCAAAAATTAGAACAACATTCACAAGAACTTGTGTAAGTAATATATTGTTAAAGCTAAATAATTTACTAAAAACTGCTTTTATTTTACGAAGATGAGGACATATAAAGGATTTAAATTTAAAAAGAAAATAAAACGTTTTTTCCCCATAAGAAGTCATGTTTTTTTTTTTTTTTTGCTAATTCCGTTTTCGATTATTTTTACTTTTAAACGAATCGGTGGGTACCATAGATATTTATCCTCTTTTTTTCATATTTTTAAATGCGTTTTAATTTTTTTTCAAAAAATAAAAAAAACCCAAATATTGCGTTTTGTCAAAATAATATTAATCGCAGATTTTTATCTATTTTGCTTATTTTCTTTTTCTTTGAAAATGCCCACAACTTCTTCAGAGTCGGCCTTAGAGCAATAAAGTGTACGACCGACCTTCATTAGTTTCTTCTCCCAAACATATTCCTAGAACATACTAAACCCCTATCTCCACGCTATAAGGGGGTTGCCATACAAAATTTACAAAAATTATATGAAAATGCCAACAACTTCTTCAGAGTCGGCATTAGAGCAATGAAGTGTACGACCGACCCCCATTAGTTTCTTCTCCCAAACATTTTTGGGGAGCATACTTACCCCTTTCACCACCCTCTAAGGGGGTTGCCATACAAAATTTGAAAAAATTAGGATAAAACACCCTACAACTTCCCCGTAGTCACCCGTGTGGCGTTAAAAAATGACACTGACCACTATTTAAAAATAAGAAATATTTCACAAGTAAAAAATTGATTAAAATTAAAAAAATTTTGGGATTTCGAAAGGCCAGTGTAAAGGGTATATAAGAATCGGCACAGCGGAATGTAGCGCTCTTACTTGTAGATAATTTTAGCAAAAGTCAACAGGTTGTGATAAGTTCAACTGGTACCCAATTCCACCAATGCCTTCCCCTTCAACACCAAACTGTTTTATCGGTAAATCTGAAATCTTTTATATCTTAAAAAATCTGTGGTATCCTGAGCTTTACTTAAGCTGAAAGTAAAGTTGGTCGGGATGAGTATTCTACCTTCCATGCAATTCAAAGCCAATAAATGCTTTTCCTTATTTGCCTGCTAATTTAAGCCTTAGGCCTACCGTGTAAATTTTTTCGGTGTACAACTGAGATAAATTTGACTAAGTAATAATTGAGAGAATTTAAATATATTTAAAATAAATAAATAATAAATAATATGGCTTTACTTGGAGTAAAGTTTTTTAATATGGTACGTTTTACATAAGCAGTAGGGTCGATTTAAGCAAAGCGGGCCGGGCAAAGCTAAAACAATAATAAAAAAACCTAAAGAGCATTTTTCAACAAGACACTAAGCCATTGCAAAATACATATATATGTACCTACGTATGTAAGAATATCGAAATCTGTAGACAAAAAGAGAATTGTGTGTTTCAAATGTAGGATTTTATGATTTTATTTAAGTGTCTGGACTATAATACTTTTTATGTAAAAATACAATGAAAGACTATGTGGATATGTGTAAGTGTGTGTGTGTGTTGCTTGTGCAATAGATTTATTTGTGATTAAAGAAAAGGCGCCTGAACATATTTTATTTCAATGAATATCTTAAATCAACACTTACATTTTTTATAGTTGATATATTTATCCCACATCTGTTAGTGTAGGAAACGCAATATATTTATGTATATCCCTACCTTAATATAAAAAGGCCCTAACCCTTACTTTCTAAGCTAAGATTTTTTTGGCTAATTGTGATATAAAAGCAGATTATTTATAAAAATAAACAAAAAATATGGACTTGAACAAAAATACGAGTTAGGGCCTTTTTATATTAAGGTAACTGGATAATTCTTTAAGGTATTATTTTATTATGAAATATATAAAATTTAAATACAATAAAGCTGATTATATCTTACTTATTTATTAATATGGATTTGTAATGGCTTATTAGACTTGAATATTGTTAACTTTAAATAACTTAAGCTTTAAAGAAAGAGTTAAAGCCTAATTTAGACCCATAGGTATTAGAAATTTTTATATTTAAATAATATAATAAAATATTTTTTTTAGAAATTCATTTCTAGCATTAATAATGTCAAATTGGCATATCTGATACCTGTACAACTGAAGTTGGCATATTATTACAACGATGTTCTTTTATTTATGTCCTTTTATTTCCTGCGTTACAGCAGTTTTTAAAGTATAAGCTTGACGTTATCTAACATATACTTAAGTGTATGCATATTTAAAATAATTTTCCCTTTATTTTATTTAACACTTTTAGCTTTCGCTATTTTGCTTATTTTTAAATAAAAATTTTTTTCAACATTAAAGGATAAATAATAATTTCTTGTAATAAAAGGAAAATAAAGATTGAACTTAAGCCAAAATAAAAAAAATCAAAAATTGAATTTAACTAATCTGGTAATAAAAAAAACAATAATTCCTTATCTTAATTCATTATATCTTTAACTGCTGACAACTTGTGATAACGAGCCTTAATGGGTTAATCATATTAGCTTCCTTTGGGAGCTTTTTACTTTTATAGACAATAAAAAATTTATTTCGCCTAGATCTTACTATCAAACAAATCTACACATAAGCATCTTAAATCAACACTTAAATGAAATAAAATAAATTGAAAAAGATTTATGATGCACAAGATAGAAATTAATTCTGAAAACATTTTATATTTGATGCGAATATATTTCTCATTCTAAATGGTTACAAATATATTCACAAATTAAATCTAAACACAATTATTTTTTTTATTTATATTAAAAGCGGATATAACAGACACAATTTAAAGGGATTAAATAGGGACTTCTTAAATCCCTACAAAATTTAAGTTCTTAGTTAAAAAAAAGTTAGGATGTTAGAAAATGTCCCGGTCGAATAGCAAATGTTTACACAAGAAGAATAGTTGGCAAAACTCTTCTTAATTTTTTTTATCGTAATTAGATTTTTTATTTAAAGTTTTTAACACGCTTACATATGCCTTAATTTACTAAATCTTTAAAGTTTTCTATCTCTTTCCGTTGATTTACTTATACATAAACAAATCCCATTAACGCTTCAATTTATATAAGTGTTAGAGTGTCTATGATATTCGTGTGTTTGTTTGCAAATTAAGCAAGTTTTAGTAAGATTTTAATTTTAATGTGTTTGCACTCAAGTGCTACAAAGTGTTATTAAAGTGCAACCCAAAATTAAGATACTACAGGGTGTCTGGTGGCAAATTTTTATTTTCAAATTTAAATAAAAAAAATAATAATTGACACAAAGTTCTATTAAGAGCATTAAACGATAGAATGGAAATTCGGATTCGGTTTTTTAAAAAGAATGTCATCCAGACGTCTTCCGTAAAATAGAACACACTGTTCAAAACGAAGCCTTGTATTCTGCGCCACACGCAGTAAATTTGGGTCAGTTAAGCTGATTTCTCGACGAATATTTTCCCTAAAAGCCACAAGAGATTGGAAATTGCCTTTGTAAATCCTCTTTTCGAGGTAGCCCCACAAAAAAAATTCATGGAAGTTAGATCGGGTGACCTCGATGGCAATAGAATGCCCCTAGAGCGATTGATCAGTGTTTGAGGGAAAGTTTTTTCGTGGCTAAATCATCGATGTTCTGGCTGCGTGTGCAGTCGCCTATACTGTTGAAACCACGTGTGTGAAGAGTACAATGGATAAGCTCGCAGGTTTGGCAAAACGAATTACGTAATCATGCGTCGATAATTTTCTCCGTTGACATTCATCGCATGGCCTCAGGAATTTTTGAAAAAAAAAATGGTCCAGTTACCCCATGCGTAAATAAGGCATACCAAACGGTTGCCCTGGGGCAATGCAATGGTTTTTGATCCTTGAATGGGTTCCAGGAGACCAGTAGCGACAGTCGTTCTAAAAAAATTGCATTTACAGTGCGAGAATGCTCCAATATCGTTTCACAAAAATTTTTAAGTTAATCAAAATCACTTTCTTTCAGTTCTAGAACGATTTTAATTTTTAAAGGATGGAACTTCAGATCCTTTTACGAAATTTCATAAATAATCGTTTTTGGAAGTCTGAGTGAGGCTGCTCTTTTTCGTATTGAAAGTCGTGGATTTTCATTAAACTGCTTTTAACCAGTTTAATGTTTTTGGGAGTCCTTGAAGATCGACTGGGGTCTGGCCATGGGAGATTCATAGCCGAAGCTGTTGAACGGAATATCTACACCTACGAGAAAATTTAATTTGCACTTGGTCCATTACGTATTTGCTGAATACTGAACTTGGAACAAGATTATCGAAGAGCAATTACGTGAAAATCTTTATTTTTACAAAATCCGTCCACAGCGATCAGGCGGTGCTTACTCGACAATTGGGACTAGCAAATCCGGCACAATAAGACAAACACGCACAAACGTTGCCTTCAAGCAAAAATGGCGTGAAGTAAATTTCATTTCTAATCAGTGGCATTTATTAAATAAAAGGTTTGTCATTACATACTTATATGTATCGAAAAGACTACTTTAAAAAATTATTTAAATATTAAGGATTCGTCTACCTCAAAAAATCCTTTTTAAAAATAAAAAAAAATGTTTGTTCACTTGAACTTCAATAGCTTGTGCCCTTTTTTATATGACCTCGAAATAAAAAATGGCATTACAAGAGAAAATATTATAGGTTAATGAAACATAAGAATAGACGGATAAGCCATCCGTCTAAATTTCTTTCGACTTCAGGCAAGAATAAAAAAAAAATTAAAAAAAACAAAAATTACCTTTCAAAATGCGGAACACATGTTAAATTCAATAAAATATAATCAGATTGCTTTTCATTTAAACTTTCTGCATAACAGCGCAATTTTCACATCCACTTGTTAAAACTATCGAGAGCGTACTGTATTTGCCTTGAATGTGTGGCCTGCTAATGAAGTGATATGCTTAAAACTAATATTCTTACTTTTTTTTCTAACAAAAAGTGCCTGATTGCACTTTTAAAAAAACTTAAGTAATTTTAGTAGATTTTTAAAAACAACAGGAAAAAAAATTTCACATCACAAAAGTTTAAACAATATTTTTGTATAAAAGGCGACAAGATTGCCAGAGGAACTTTAGTTTAAAAATTCAAACTTTCTTAAGGTCGTTCATGCGTAAGTAGCAAGTTATGCGTCCTGGTATTCATCTTAAAATCTTAAATTTTGTAGTTTGAAAATATAAAATTAGGTTTTTGGATTTAAGGGTCAATGTTTACATCACTTGGTAGTCAGGCTGTTTAAAAGACTTTTGTCTAATATTTGTACTACAGATAACGTTGCTTGTCCAACCACTTTTACAAAGAGTAAAAATAATTTTATTTTTTTATAAAGCTTATTCCCTTACATTTTTTTTAGAAAACAGAGCATAGAAATTTATATTTTATGTATTGAATTTCTAGTGGAAAAAAACCTCATACATAATCCAACAAGTATACGGCTTAACTGCTAATTTAATTTTTGATTAAAGCGACAATCACATTATGTTTTCCTCTTAAAAAATACTTTTTTGGTATTTTGATAACATGTTGATGTGCCACGTTATTCTGTTAACTTTTTTTAAGCATAAAAATGGTATTATTTTAAGGAATCATAAAATTTGTGGCCCATAAAATATAAACAGAAAATGTTTATCTATTCGTCAGCTAAAACCTTAACATGTCATGAATCTTAATGAGCGTATGTAAAGGGAAAGATGTTTGTTTGTTTTCAAAAACGTGTTTAACAATATTTTAAAGAAAAATTTTAAGTTTGAAGTAATTTAAAACTAAATGAAAGTTAAAAGGTGTTTAAGCAAATTGGTCATACATCGAAAATTTTAATAAATGTGGAAGTTGTTCTGCTTTTATTTTAAGTAAAGATTTAAGTGAATCACTAACTCGTAGATAAAAAATTGAAAATAACCAAAATAATGTTTCTTAATTTTAATAATTTTTTAAAATACTGGACTTACACGCTAAAATTTTGAATGAAATTACTTCCTTGAAAATTTATGCTTCTAAAAAGTGTCATAAAAAAGCAGATTCTTCTTTATCCATTTCGTCCTGAAACAAAATTTCATTAAAGTAACTCCATAAGAAATTTCTTTGCGTAAACCCAAAGATACTCGATGTAGTATTTCATGAAATTACTTTCAAGAAATTTTTGTTTGTAGACAGAAAGGGGAAAGAAGAGCCTACTCTTCTACACATCTTTTCTAAACACAAATTTCGAGGAAGTAATTTCATGAAAAATTTCATCTTGTAAGTCTGGTATAAGTCTGGTTAAAGTCACTTTCTAAAATTTTTAATATGATTTTTAAATCTTAATTATTATAAACTAACAAAAAATAGGAAATTTAAATTAAAAAAAGTTTACTTCAGCCCAGCCAGTACCTGAAAAAAATTTAAATATTCAAACTAAAGTTATCGTCAATTTCGATGGTTTTACCATAGGGCAATATTGCTCTTCTTCGTTGAACAAGTGTTTTCGCATTTTATAGGATGGTTCGAGCAAACGGATTTGAATGTATTTTCAGATTGTTTAGGAAGTTTTTAACATAGTTTATGATTTCGCATTCGACTAGTGGAAGTCTTTTTGAATTTTGCTGTTATTAATATACAGAGCGGTATTTTTTGTGTGACGGTGTTGAATTTTTTCCGTATTTGAGGCAGAGGTAGTGCCCCATAACTATATATTGTGGCACTAAATTGGTTTTAGAAATAAGTTGTGGAGCAGAAGTATACAATCAAGACGAGTTATATAATTTAAACCAACTGACCAATGAGTTTGGGAAATTTCATTTGTGTCGATTTCACACCTTTATGTGACTTCCATGTAAGCCAAGGATCCAAATAAATGATAAGGTATTTTGTCTAAAAGTTTGAAGCACCATCTGGTTACATATTAAATTTGGAGACAATGGTTCCCGGCGTAAAGGTAAAGTTACGGGAGGCACTTTGCTCATTTATTTTTATTCCCTATAACTTTGCCCATTACTCTACTTGGATTATATGATGATGATCGTCAGATATACTAAAAAAACAATTTTTCAGTGCATGTTTGAATGTCATACAGTCCTAGCCCTAGTCGGTTAAGTACTTTTCTAAAAATTTAAAAAGATTACCTAAGAAGTTAAGTTTGGGTACCAGGTCTTTATGTCATATGTACTTTGTCGAAAAATCAAATTTTCTTCTACTGAAAGGGAAAAGCCTGTACTTATGAATGGGTCTTATTAATGGTACAAAGTGTTTGTCTTAAGCCATAAAAATATTAAAAATGCTGTGTTTACCCTTCTATACCAGAGTCAGCTTGATTTTAAGCATTTTTTTCTTCTGCTTCATCTTCTTCTTCATCTTCTTCTACTTCTTTTTTGGCATTTCTAGCCCCCAATGAAGCAAGAGGCCTCAATTAGTTTCGTTTATCTTAATATCTTTGGTTAGAAAGGATTTTTTACATCATTGTGATCTCTGTTGTAGCAGAAGGACTTTTCAAATGAATAGACTTTGGAGGAGTGTTTTCTTTTTTGATGTTTCTTTCCATGCTTAAAATTTGATAGATCAGCCCAAAAACACAAGTCACATGTGTATAGCAAGTTAATCAATCCCTGATAAGCAAATGCTTGCATCCTAACCTAGCATAGTAAGCAAGGCTGTTGGTCAGATAAGTTAGGCATTACTTTCTCAATCTAGCCGAATGCATTCCTTTAGATCCTAAGGCCAACATATTTTGAAATAGATCCTTAAATTCTCCAAGATTTGGTTTATTAAAGTTGCTCAGGCTATAGAATGCAATGTTGTTAGCTGGTAGCTGCTTAAAAGTAATTTTGCTTTCGGCATCTTCTCTGCTTTTGCCACATTCGAGTACAACTAGAACCCACCTACTAGACACTATTTTTCACACGTACTTCTTTTCTGGGCTATTGAAAGACTCAAAAAGTTCATAACGATTTATTTTATTTTAATTTAAAAATTCATACTTTGAGCACCAAAATAAAACTTTTTTTTTTATTTTGAATTTGCACAAAGGTTTTTTTGCTGCCAACAATTTGAAACAAACAAAAAGGGAGTGAAAACAGCCAACAGTAACATGTGTTTCAACTTGTTTTATAACCCAAAGTCAAATTGTAAGTAAGTGTTGTGGAATAAAGTTTAACTACAAACTAATTTTTCTATATATTGAATGAAATTTTCCTTTTTTTTGTAGCAAAGCAAAACACTTATATTGTTTTAGCAATTAAAACTTGCCTATGTTTGTTTTTTGCTTAGTTTTTTTGGGGGGGAAAACTTCCAATTTTTTTAGTTTAGAAATATTATTTGCTAAAAAGTCATTGAGTGGAAAAGTTTTTATTTATTTTCAATTAAGTGTAAAGTGTTGTAAAAAGGAATGTATGACTATTTTATGCTTCATAATTCAAATTTTTTTATATAAAATAAAAAATTGTTTAACATCTTGAAAGCTTAAAGAAAATAAAAAGAATGGAAGCAACAACAACAGCATTTCCTATATTTATAATCAATTAAATATTCCTATTTATAGTGATCAGTAGGTCCTTCTTTAATCAGAAAAACCAAATTACTATTAAATATTTATTTAAAAACGTACAGTTTCAAAAACGTACAGTTTTTACTTTAAACTTCTAACTTCTAAATTTCTAAAAAGTTATTAAAGAGCTTCCTTTTTGAAGTTAAACCACAGCCTCCACTAAGGCGTCAATCTCATTCTTTATAAAAAAGTTAAAATCTTCAATTAGATCTTCATTTTTGATTAAAGAACATTAATATTTTTCCTAGCAAGTTTTTTGCTCGCTTTAAAAAAAATTGGAAATCTAATTTAATTAAAATAAAATTTGATTCTTGTTATATTTAAGATTTCAAAGATGATATACAAATTTTGTTCAAACAACAAAAGCCAGTAAGGTGGATGTATAATTTAACTAAGTGCATATCCTTAATTAATTTAATTTGGTATTTTGTTTATTCTCTTTTAACAATACTTGACATTTTTATTCGCTGAGCTAAAGAATTAGTTATTGTTAAGAAGAAAAAATATTTTTTTTGACAAACACTCTTCTTGGCATTTAATAAATCTTTTCATTTAAGGTTTTTTTATTGATTTTTTACCAAAAGTATTTATTTTTCCACTGGCAATGAGGCTGTTTCTTCGAAAGCGTAGATTTTGTTGTTGTTTTTTTTTTAAGAGAACTAAATGCGTAGTAATAATATTAGCACTAAATAGTAAGACTTAATATTTTCTATATAATCTCAAAACCAAAATTTTTTAAATTAAAATTCTTTTAAATAAGTTTGGTCTTACTGTATGACTTGCTACGACAAGCTGGTATAAAATATTATTATTTTTTATTTTTAATTCATAAACTGAAAAATTTAAAAAAGGCTTTATAATAAAAAAGGTGCATAATATCCTTTCTTATGATTCCCTAACTTAAGTGATGTCACCAATCCATAGTTTCCAAAAAAAATACCAGAAATATGAAAAAGTATCTTTGGTTTACATAATTGACTTTAGACCTCAATCAAGTATGGGCGATATCACTTTTTTTTATTATTATTATTATTGAATCTTCGCCTTTGGCGAACTAACAATAAGTGTTTAAATCTTAAAGCTAAATAATTTAAGTTAATCTAGCCAGTGCCAAACTAAAATTTAAGTTTTCAAAATAAAGTATAAAATATTTATAAAGGTTTTATCTAAGTGCCACAGTATCCCTTCTCCTTAAACGACTGTTTCGTGCATGCTGTAAAATGTTTCGAGCGAGCAAATTTGAGTGTGTTTCCAACTAGTTTAAATACCTGTTCACATAGTTTAAGACTTCACATTTAACTAGTTGAACTTGTAAATCCTTGTGGATGTTGCTGTTTTGAACATACCAAGGAGCACCAGTTATCATTCTTAGTATTTTGTTTTGACTGCGTTGAATCTTTTCTATATTGGAGGCGGAAGCAGTGCCCCATAATTGTATCCCGTAGCACCGAATTGGTTCTAAAATCGAGTTGTAGAGTATAAGTTTACAATCAAGACGTAGCACAGAATTTCTACTAATTAGCCAGTGGATTTGGGCTGTTTTTAGTTTCATTTGTGTCAACTTTGCATCTATATATAACTTCCACGTAAGGCGGCGGTCTAGGTGAATGCCAAGATATTTTGTCTCAATTCGTTGAGGCACCGTTCGGTTGGTAATAAGAATTGCCCCCTTGCGTAAAATAAAAGTAACGTGGGTGCATTTTTGTTCATTTATTTCAATACCCCTTAATTTTGACAATTTTTCTACCTGGGTTACGTGTTGTTGCAGTTGTCTCGAAGCCTCTTTAGGGTCTTTATGAACACTGAGGAGCGGTATTATCAGCAAGTGAAGACGTTTGCGTAAACCTGTTGGTTGGCATATCAGCTGTGTAAATCAAGCAGAGAATCGGACCAAATATACTCCCTTGAGGTACACCAGCCCCTATTATTTGAGAACAACTTAAGTGGTTTCCCTTTTTAATCATGAATTGTCGGCCAGTTATGTAACTCTCCAAAAGGTTGAATATATTCACCGGTAGGTTCAGCTTTAGCCTGCTCAACACGCCTTCATGCCAAACTTTATCAAAGGTTTGAGAGACATCAATAAAGAGCGCGAAGCAGTACTTCTTTTCCTCGAAGTCCTTTTTTATAACCTGTACCAATCTGTGGGTTTGTTCGATGGTACTATGTTAGCTCCGAAAGCCAAATTGGTGATTTGGAATACAATGATTGTCATTCAAGATTAAGGTCAGCTTGCTTTTAAGCAATTTCTCGAACAATTTAGACATAGTAGGCAATAGACTTATAGGTCTGTATGACTCCACCCTTGAGGAGTCTTTTCCAGGCTTAGGAGTCATCTTTACCAAGGCAACTTTCCATACTGGCGGAAAATGTTCGAGCCAAAATATGGCGTTACAAATTTGAAAGCTTCGCAAAAGTTTATGATTTTAAAGCACTATTTGTCAACATACGACCCTAACGAAGGTCTATCGTCCTTAGTTGTATGTGCCTAGACTGAAATTTAGACAACTTCCGGTCTCTATATGGGTCAATAGTCCTTATTTTTATATTTCTAGGTTTATAATTTAAAGGCAACTCACAAAAGTACTAAAAAAAAAGTATGTTTGTCCTTTTAGTTGACTTTTGGGTAATTTCATTGTGACGGGTGGGACCATTTTGCTTACATTTTTGCTAAAAACTAAGACGTTTAAAAATTAAAAAAAAAAACATGATTTTTAAAGCTTGTATGATTTTAGGCGAGTAATATAAAGAAGACGCTAAAAGAGCATGATTTCTGCTGAAAATGACTACATAAACACTGTGACGGATTTGAACCTTCGAATTTAAATTTTAGAGAATTTGAACCTTAAGATCGATTAGTGTGAAATGTTCTTGGGAATTTTAATTTTTTTAAATTTCCACGGTAATTTAAATATATTTTTAATAGTACTTGTATTTGGCTCATTATTTCTACAAAAAAAAACTTTTTTTACTAAAATCTTATAGAAAAGTTGACGGGTGTGACATTTTTTAAAACAAGAAAAGTGACAATTATTCAAGATTTAATTATTTTAAACTACTGAGAATTTAATAAAACAATATATGAACCAAACTTTTTATATTTTCGTTCTTCTTAAAAGGTAATTTTATCGATTTTTTAAAAAAAGAAAAAAATTTTTCCCCATTTCGGGTCGTTTTACGCGGAGTTAACCTTCTGGCCTTTTTATAAGCCAATAGTCCAAGAAAAACCAAAATATATAATATTCTCTACTCAGCCGATTCAGCCAATAGCCAGCCCGTTTGAGTAGCTGATTTCAAGTGCATTGCGCTTGGCTGTTACCGAAACTTCTTAATTTTCAATAAAAATTTTAATTCTTAGCTTTAACAATTAATAATTAATTAATTGATAGTAAATTTAAAGCCAGAATAATTTATTTTAAATATCAAAATGAAATATATGAAAATAATTTAAAAATTCCTCTAACCCAACTGAAAATACTTTTAATTCAAAAGCAACTAAAAACAGCCAACATTAGGAATATTTATTTTAGCTTGTTATTTTAAAAAGTTTAATTTAAAATTTTATTAACTTTCCTAGGTTAAAACTAATTTTCTTTCTTAACGCCAAAAAAAAAACATAAAAGATCACTTTATAATGTTGTTAAAAAAAATAATTTCTTAAATTGTGTTGCATATTTTAAGGAGCTCATTGCCTTAATTTTATTTTCACATTTTTATTCTTGTAAATATTTTCTTATTTACCATTTTTCATTGTGTTTCTCATCTTAAGTTTGCCATTACTTGCTTTGCTGTGTGTACTTTAATATGTAGTAGTATCCACTTGACTTTTTATATAAATAAACAAGATTGTAAATATAAAGATAATGTGGCCTATGGGTATACTTAAGTAGAAATTAAACATACTTATAATGATTAGCCTGCCATAATTTCTTGTAGATTAAGAAAATTTACATTATTTTACCATAAAAACTTAAAGAAAATGTTTATTTAAATATTTAAGCAAGATTGATTATTTTAACTTAAGGCAATATTTTAAAGGAAAAAATAATTTAAGCCTTAAAAATAAGTGTAGTATTAAGGGTTGAAATGGAAGCATCTTAAATAAAATCCCTACAAATTATTTTTATTTACAAATTATAGGATTTTCATAAAGAGTTTAACTATGTCATTGTTATTTTTTATGTTTTCGGCCCATAATTTTTTGCCACCCTATTAAAAAACCAATCATAAAAAAGACGTCATTCATTGTCATTTTCTCCATTTAAGGACTATGACAAGAGAATACAAAATACTATAAAATGTCTAAATTCCAGAAAATTCACAATAAGATAAGACGAAAAAATATATAAAATAAAATAAAATAAATAATGTTTTGTAGTTTATAAACACTAAAACGCAGTAACTTTTATAATTAAAAACTTATTCATGGCAGTTGACTGAGGTTAATGAAAGCAACCAAGTGAAAAAATTCTCTTAAGGACGATTCTGCAACAAGAAAACATGAAGCATGAAATAGACATTGCAAAGGACATACAGACAAACAAAAAAGATGGTACGAAAAGCGAATAAACATATTGTCAACGGCATAGAAAAAAACACAAAAGCACCTTGACAAAAAGAAGACGATAAATAAAAGTTTATATCTTTAAATGCTGCATTTCAATGTATTTACTCTTTTGCCTTAAAATATTAAAAGTCTTTGTATCGAATTGTCTAACGAAGCAGTAGTAAAAAGGTGCAGAAAAGTCTATAAAATTTATAGTTTTACAGTTAAAATTATCGTGAATAAAAAAGCATACTTGGATTTTTGATACCAACTTACTTGGTAAGACACTTCTGAGAAATGGTAGACCCTGAGACGTAAAAATGTAAACAAATTTAGAAAAAAGAAAATAAATTGTATATGACAGATATTGGAAGTAAATGTTTATATTTTTGGTACTTTTTGTTTGTTTATGGGGAAATTTTCGTACTTGTTTCTTGAAATTATTTTTAAAAACGATCAAATTTTTCAAATCTATTTTATTTACAAAATGATTTACAAAATCTTCTACAGCAATTCATATATATTCCAAATAAGGTATAAAACTGGGAATACATGCAAAAAGTCCCTTTTAAAAATTTCTAATTACTTTTTAAACAAAAAGTGCTTTTTCATACTCTTGGTACTTTTTGTATTTTTTAATTTTTTAAATATGAAATTAAGGGTTATTGACCCAGATATCGGACGATAGTCAATTATCTTAGAAAACAAAAAAACAACTTATTTTACATTTCTGGTGCCATTTAAAATTTATCCCCTAAAATATTATATTAAGGACTCTCGATCAGAATAAGGGCATAGGTCCGCTAAGTGGAAAAAGTACTTTTTTTAGATTTTTGGTACTTTTTTGATTTTTAATTATATAATTAGTCAGGAAATATCAACTAAAGAACTATTTACCCTGATTGGAGCTCATAAGTACTTTTTCGCATTCTTGGTACTTATTTGCATTTTTTGAAAATGTTAAAAAATATGAAATTCAGAACTATTTACCCCGATTGAGATTGGAGTTAAGCAAAGTGGACTTTTTCATAACATTTTTGCGTTATTACTTTTTACACACAAAAAATTATCTAAGAAAACTTTACTTAAATCAAGCCATAGCGGTGTCAAAAGTACGGTGAGTACGGTTTTTCTTAAATCAAGTACGAAATTTCTTACTCCAAGTAAAATTTTTCAAGTACGAATTTCTTACTTTTAGCCACAATTAAGCCAAAAAAGGATTGATTTAAGTTCGGAACCGTACTTGATGTAAGCGTGAAAAAATATTGATTTAAGCCGTAAACTGGATTAATTCGAAAATAAAATGTCTTTTTTTGACTTATGGGAGCTTTATTAAAGAAGAATAATTTTATGTTTTATTTTTATTTTATAATTTGTAATTAATTTATAATTTAAAAATTTCATTTTTTGTACTTACCGAAGCTGAGATTCGAACCAGGGATTTCTGCACTGCAGTACAAGCGCGTTACCTCTAGGCCACCGAGACACTTTGTTTTCAAATGTAAAATAATATATTAAAACAACAAGCTTTTTTTCTGCTTGATTTGTTGAAGCAATCCGAATAGGCTTGATTTAAGAAAATGTAAGTAGCCATAATTAAGTCAAAAAAGGATTGATTTAAGTTCGGAACCGTACTTGATGTAAGCCAAAAAAGATTGATTTAAGCCATAAATGGGATTAATTCGAAAATGTAATGTCATTTTTTTGACTTAAGGAAAAAGAATTTTATAGTTTATTTTTATTTTATAGATACTTAAAATTTATGATTTAATTAAAAATTTAATTTTTTGTATTTACCGACGCTGAGATTCGAACCAGAGATTTCTGTGTTGCAGCACAAGCGCGTTACCTCTAGGCCACCGAGACACTTTGTTTTCAAATGTAAAATAATATATTAAAACAACAAGCTTTTTTCTGCTTGATTTGTTGAAGCAATCCAAATAGGCTTGATTTAAGAAAATGTAAGTGAGGATCGTACTTAAAAAGATTTTGGATAGATTCAAGAATAAAATTCTTGATTTTAGAAAGCGAGTTTTCTTTCTGTGTACATTATTGGACTAAAAAGTTAAACCTAAAGTTAGATTGAGATTAAGGTGAAAGGCATCCTTTACACAGATTCCTTTAGGTCTCTGCAAGGAGTAATTCTTTTCCATTCAAAATTTTTTTTCTGTCAATTTCACTTTTACGATTAGTGTGATTTTTTGAGCTTTATTGTTACATGTGATAAGATCGCCCTCTTTTTCGACTGCTGTTAGGGTTTCAAATGATGCCATTTCTGGCTGTTAGGGTTTCAAATGATGCCATTTCTGGTAATGTTGTCTTATGGCCTTCGCAATATATGACCGTCTTTAAGGATTTCTAATCTAAGTATCTATGTATGAACTGTCAGGTAACCGTGTTCCAGGCTAGACAGCCTTATAATAGCATAGAATTTACACAGCTTTTATATATGCTGCATATTATGCATATGGAAGGGCAAAAAGATTTTATATTCCGAGCTTAGGGGACCAAATGCCTGTCTATTCGCCAGTCAAAGCTATGATGCTCCCAAGAGACTCGAAGGAGTTTTAACTTATTTAGCGGCATCTTAAGTACAAACAAGCCTGCACAGCTATCCATGTTCAAGTAACAAAATTTTTAAAGGACAATTTTTTAACTATGCTGGAATAAATTAAGGTATTTGTGCCCGATTGAAAGCTATTTCTTTACTTTTTTAAAAAACAGCATTTTTACTTTAGGTGTATCCTTGCTACGAATTGATTGAAATCAAGACAGTTACTGAATCATGGTGATACTAATATTTGTATTTGTTTTGGAAAAGTCTATTTTTAACAGGATATGAAACCTATTATAGCAAATGTGTGTACGAAATTTTAACTTTCTACTAATTTAATCTCTACGTTATTGTAATTTTTATTTTAAGGATATATTGAAAGGGCACAAATCCTTGTAGTTTACATGATGCAATTTTAGATTTTTATTAAATTTTATCGATTTAAGTACTGGTGTTTATTTGAAAAAAAAACAATTTTTGAGTTTTGTTCTTTTTTTTGGAAAAGGACACTTTTTAAGGAGGCATGTCCTTGCTCGGAATTAAAAAAAATTAATATATAGATCAAAAAACATGAAACACATGTTTTTACAAATTCTCAATAATCTAAAAATTTTTCCTTTGCGCTCTTGGATTTTTTTTTTCTTCAAGGACATCTGGGAAGTAAACAAGTTCTTAAAGCTTGAGTGATAAATATTTAAATATGGACAGATTTTATCATTTCAAATAATTTTTTTCTTGATGATAACTCCTTCTAATTTTGGCCACTCGATATATAAAATCACTTAACTGTGCACAGCTGTCAAAATGCAAGTGGTTGGAAGCTTGTAGTGTCCATTTTTTTTTATCGCTGCCTGAGTTAGCAATCTCATTAATTTCTGCTGTGTGTCTGAGTAGCAGTGTGTCATTGAGCAGTACTCAGAAAAAAAAGAGTGAAAATAGAAAAGAAGAATTTAAAAGGAAGAAAATAGGGTGAAACAGACAAGCCAGAGTCTCTGGGGGGAAGCGAACCGACGACCCAATGACTGGCGGATTTGCGCATTACTCATTGGTATACCGAGGCACTTAAATTTAGGGTGACTGGTTTAGACTTAGTTTTAAAGTAAACCAAAACCTTCTTTTTCTTTTATTTTTAAATTTCATTTCCATATATTGAGGTCAAGAATATAAAGGGTGCCAAAACGTACAGGCAAAAAAAAAACGTTTGTTTTTTGATTTTAAGAATAATGATACCAAAAATATATACATAAAACTAATGGGCATTGTTCGGATTAAAATAGGAAATTATATAACTAAACAAAAGGTTAATTTAACGTATTTTTACAACATATATGACGTTCACCAAGATTAAGACTAGAAACCAAGAAGTGGACAAAGTTTTTATTGTATTTTTTTACTTACCACGTGTGTGTGTGTGTATTGTGAGTTTAAAATAAAAATCGTATTTTTATTTAAGAAAAATCATTTTATTTTTTCTACACGAAACTATGATTCAACAAGTTTCCTTTTTTACATCTCATTCTTTAGTGTAGTTCCGGCATTTAAAATTTATTTTTTGTCTGCATTTGCTCTATACTTTTGCTATAAATATGTGTGTTTGTGTGTTCATATGCTTGTGTATATTGTTTAAATAAATCGATGATTTTGACATAAAGCCCTTACACAATATTGCTTTTAAGCATTAGAAATGAAAGTTGTTACATTATTGGTTATTTACTTTAAGTTTGCTTTTCTTAAGTTGTTGTTTTTAAATTATCACATTAGGGAATAACTAGAATCAGCATATTTCACTTCAAATGGATGACCACTTTATTTTACAAAAAAAAAAAAAAAAAAAAACAGGAAATACATTTAGGGTATTTACAAGGTAGTCATAAAGTCATATGTCTTAAAAAAATAAAACGAAAAAATACTACTGTTGTGAGCATCCACTCATAATAAAGTGTGCTATTTTAAATTTGAATCAGCTTCTGGAAAAAAACATAAAAATAAGTAACTTCAAAAATATTTATAATTTAATGACTGCGACTTGTTAATTATATCAACGGCTTCACTAAAGAGTTTCGGCCGCCCGGCTCAGATTTCTACTGATGTTGACAAAACAATAAATATAGTTCAAAAAGTCTTATTATTATAGAACTTTTTTCTTTTAAGCACAACAACAATTTTTAAGCTATTGTTAAATATTACAACTTTAAGACAATATGACTTGATAGCATACCGTTTGAGTACCCCAATTTTTTCAAGATAAATATTCAATAAAAATCTTATTACAATAAAATTGAACAAATTAGCCTTATAAAACTAAAATTAAAATTTATAAATTAAAAATTGTTTAAAAATACGCCAAAATTAAGATTTGTAAAAAAAACTAAATAATTATGTTATATATTAATTTTTTTAAAAATTCGATAGAAACTTCTTATTTTCTAAAATTAAAAAAAATTAAAGTTGTACCCCTAATGCTCATACGAATGTCCTTTTATAAATCCTTCTTTTACATATGTTTATCCTACATAAGTATTTTCTTAAGGACTTTAATAAGCAACTTGAAGTTAAAGTTAAATGCGTTGACTGTCACTTGATGGTCATTTTATTTAAGAATTTTAAGGGATAAACAAATCGATATTAAGTGCATATTATTTAATAAATATTTAAAACAAGAATATTAAAAAATATTTGAAAATTTTATATTAATTTGTTAAAAGAAAAATATCGCAGCAAAAACTTGACAGTGATTATGCATTACAAAACAACTTATTTTTCAATTACTTGTACATATCTATCGTCTGAATTATAAGTAGTTGTTAGATAATAGAATTTTATCTAAAATATAAGCAGACAGTTTTAGTTTGACAATATCTTAACTTCTTATAGTTTCGTATTTTAAATCAGTTTTAAACAAAATATTAAAGAAACAATTTAAAAGTTTAAGAAGCAATAATAAATTATTGGGGCTTTTAATAGTTAAAAATTATTTTGATATGATTAAAGTAATAGCTTCTTTATGTCTCTTTTTGAAGCGAGTGTGGTATGTACTTACTTAACCCCCTCTTTGTAAGCGAGAGTGGTAAGTACTTGCTTCCAATGCCCATCGCCATGTTAAAATGATGAGTTAAAACGCTTATGGGTAAATAATGCCGCAACGGTTTTTTAGCACTTATACTCATTACAAAGCAGTGTAGTTATTGCTAAGATGCCACAAAATATTGCTTTAAGTCTTAACATTTTTTTAATTTACGCCTTAGGGCAGTGCAAGGTTTATTTTTTTTGACTTTTGTGCAGAGTTTTGCCAACTTTCACTTCTTATCTTTCGTTATTTCATCACTCGGCTAACAAGGCAATTTGAAATTTTTTCAAAACTAGTTTTTCTGTTACACACTTTCCTTCTAATTTATCTTTCTTTTTTCGGGATTTTGTACATAATTTATTAAATGCCAATCGAAAAGGATATTATTTATCTAATCATAAGCATTACTAGCATACATTTTATAAAAAAAAGGAAGAAAACGTTAAATTAGTTAATTAAATTCATTACTTAAATATGTATATATACATATGTATGTATATGATGTTAGAGTGGGTGTATGATAAAATGGTTAATCAGCCAAATAATTTTTTTTAGCAAAATAAGTGGTCTGACAGCTAAGGCAGCTCTTAAAAAGGTTGACAGAATGTGGTATCCTGCAGACAAAAAAAATTAACCAAATTGAATTATTAGCCAAAGAGATAAAAATCGAAGTTTTAAAGACATTTTGTTTTCTTTTTTTTTGTTGTAATTGAACCTACACAGAAAAAAAATCACAAGCTTATTGGTATATTAATAACCAAATTTTAAATGCAATTATTTTGTTGTTGTAACTAAACTAAAATAATAATTATTTTTGTTGCAAGCCATCATTAATTTATTTTTTAAAATTATAAATAACAATAACTTGCACAACGAAGAATGTTAAAATAATTTATATTATTATCTGTTGCTATATTTTTCTATTCAAGTATTTTCTAAGCCAATTAGAGCATATTTCTGGCTTAGTGATTGTATATATTTGTTTGCAATCTAAGTGTGTACCACAATTTTAAAGAAAATTTAATGAAATTTTTCAGATAAGTTATTTGGACAAGGAACTAAACCTTATGTTTTTGCCATCGACTTTTATGCCGAATTTTAATAGAGTTACAAATTACAAAAGCTCCTTTAAAATTTCTTTCATCAGAAATTATATATAATCACACAAGCTGTACGTGGATATCAGTTTTGGAATATGATAAAAAAGAAATAATTCTACTTCACTAAATTTAGATCCATTCATTATTGACACCCACTTTCTTAGTATAATTTTCCCCTTCTTCAAAAACTAGAAAAAAATTCCTAAAACCGTGGCGCTTTATTTTCGAGTCAAATTCCTTAATTATACCCTTCACATAAGTGATAAGGATATATATATGTTTGTCATTCCGTTTTTAATTTCAACAGTATTCACTTGTTACCCCATAAATTAAATATATTTTTGGTCCTTACAGATAATGAAATCGATTTAGCTTTGTCCGTCTGTTTGAGCGTAGTAGCTCTTTTATAAATTTTTTTATTATTTAAAATAAAAAGTTTGTTGTTAAGCATCGCCCGTAAAAAGATTTAGTTTTTTAGAACCTTTTAATTTTTAAAATGAAAATAGCTATTGAATTCAAAGTCGCCACAAACTAGTTTGATTATAATATTTGCAGTTTAAATGCACCTTGGCTTAACCAGACGACTAGGCTTTCCTAAATACCTATGTAAAGGACATATGAGTTCCGGCACAGCCGAATATAACGATTTTACTTCCCAGCAAAAAATAATTTAGTTTTGGAAGCAGTAGATGCGCTCCTAAGGATGCAACGTCTCGGTTACGAGGATGCAGTTAATGGAAAGCAGAGATTTTTGATAAAACTTATTTCGTCAATAAAACAGACATGAATATGCGATAGATTTTAAGCCTCGAAAAAAGATTCCCACTAAGTGCTACCAAGTGGGACATTGCAAACAAAAATCATGCCTTTTGTAGGTAGGTTGATAAGTTACAAACCTGCTCGGATGGAAGCAGTAGTTTTTGCTGGGTTGTTTTAAATGAAAATAAGTACCAAAATTAAAAAAAACACTTCCTGCCCACTAAGCCGACTTTTGACCTCTAATCCTTCTTTAATCTCCCCTAATTGCATATATATAAAAATTCCAGATAATAGAAAACCCCACTTTTTCGACTTCCGAGCTCGCTCTGAGCCCTTTATTTTCTATATGTATCTTGATTCAAAGTCAAAAAAGGTAAAAAAAAGGTTAAAAAATATTTGACTTCAAATCTCAAGCTGGGTGAAAATCCCTCAGTTTTATATCAAAAAGATGTAAAAAAATATTTTTTTTAAGTTGACTTTCTTTGTCAAGAGCCTCGAATTACTAAATCTAGACCCAAACACCGAAAAAATTTGAATAAAAACAGCAAAAAGAACTCTTTTGACTTCAATCTGGGTTAAGAGCCCTTGATATAATATATTTTAAATCATATTCTAAAAAAAATAACAAAAAGTACCAAAGAAGTCCAAAAAGTACTTTTAGTTGATTTACGCAATTCTCGAGCTCTATCTGTGCCTTAGCATTTGCAAAACAAATCAAAAAAGTACCAAAAACAAGTATTTGCTTTATCGTTCTCCGATTTGCGACGTCATCTTGAGTCATTATCACTAATTTCCTATTTCTAAAAGCAAAAAGGTACAGAATAATGGTAAAAAAATGTTGTGACCATTTAGCAAACTTTCAACTTCAATTAGTGTCAATAGCGCTAAATATAAATTCTTTTAGATGAAAAAACCCTTCAAGTCCAAAACGTAAAATAATTTCTTAGTGGATCAGAGGTTATATCCACAGTCCGAATTTCAAGCTTCCAACTTTAAATTTTTGGGTTCTACGATGATAAATCTGTAAGTCAATCAGCTACTCATTAAGCCACTGTGACTCTATATGCTGCTACGTTTTGCTTAGCTACACAACAAAATAATAAAAATTTCCTCTTTAACAAGTTTTAAAGGTTTTTAAACAAAAATCTTTTAAAGAACAAATATTTGGTTTTAAATAAAAAATATGTAGAAATATTAAAGACAAAGTAAAAATAAAGCTAATTAAAACGTTTATAAAACTCTGTGTTAACCTTAATGAATAGGAATGTATCAAAGGATGCTTATCCTAATGGAAATACTCTTAAAACCAAGTAAAAAAAATTTTGGAAATTTTTTTTGCCTTAACAAGGTCAGTTAGAAGAAAAAGCAATCAAAATAATAAAACAAGAAAAACATTTTTTGTGGTTATTTCAAATGGCTAAGGGAGAGTTGTATTTCAAATTTTGCCAAATTAATTAAAAAGTCAAAAAAAAGAACATAAAGAGAATATCTTGAAATCTTGCAAAATGTGTTGATCTATATATCTGTAATGCAACTACATATTGTTTGACTAAAAGTAACTGGTCAAATTTTTTATTAAATTTTAAAAAATATGAAAAAAATATTTCTTAAGGAAATTTCAATTTTTGAATGGTGTTTTACTCATAAATTTTTTAAGATTTTGATCTAATATTTACTTAAATGTTTTTTTTAAGGCAAGATCTTAGTTTTATTAAAACTAAGAAACAAATTATTTAATATCAATTTTATTTCCAAATGGCCTACATCCTTGGTGACACATATGCGACATCTTATCAAGGCTCCGTCCTCTCTCTTCTACTTTATTTCTTATCTTTCTGAGTGACCTTCTATGTAAAACTTGGAATCCTAACTATTCCTTTGCAGACGACAGCCGCATATGCCATTCGTACTCATTTGACCATAGGCCTAGCTCCTTGGAGATTGGAGTTTGGAGACAGAGTATGAATGTTTCAACTAACAGCGATCTGATGATAATCACCAATTAGGGCCGTGCGAATAGGGTCGATTTTAATGCCCGTAAAAGCCAATGTTGTCTTTTGACACATAAACGCACAATGGACGATGCTGCCTCGACTGTATTAATGGATGGTATAAGTGTTGAAAAGACAGAGACTCTTGATGTTCTGGTCATGGAAATCCAGTGCGATGTCCGCTGGACAGTAAACATTTTTCTTGAATCGAAAGAGGCATCGAAGTGTCTTGGTTCCCTTAAACGATGTAGGAATTACTTTACACCATCTGATCTTCTCATAATTTATGCCACTACATCAAACCGAAAATGTAATACAACTCTCATGTATGGGCTGGTGCCTCAAAGTCTATTTTGGAGCTACTTAACAGCGTACAGAAACGGGCAAAGATACTCATCGGCGACGTTGTGGCATCTAATTGTCTTGATTCACTCGAGCACCGTCGGGATGTGGGGTGTGTTTCGCTGTTCTATCGATACTATAAAGGAATGTGCTCTGAGGAAATCAGGGAACTTGTTCCCGAAACTCGGAACTTTTTGCATGATATACGTTTTTCTAGAAGAGCACACCCATACGTGGTCAACTGGCCAGTGAATTGCACCACACATTACAGGGAGAATTCCTTCAGTCGTTCAGTTCGTATGTGAAATAAACTTCCGAAAGATGTCTTTCCTGTCACAGTAAATATCGAGAAATTTAAGTCAAAAGTCCTCGGACACTACTCCCTTTATCCTTCTTCCCATAATTTATTTTCCTGACACCAACACAATGCAATGCATGTATAGGAGCCACCCGCTGAGTGCTGGTTATTGTTAAAAAAAAAAAGGATTTTTTTTCGGTAGCAGCTTTCATCAGTCACCCTGTATGTACACATGTAGACATAAGCTCTTTTTAAAATTTTAATGTTAAATATTTTTCCTTTTAGTTTTTCTCTTAATATAATTTTTAGCTCCCATAAAAAAACAAAATGACATCCAATTTATATCCGTTTGTTAATTTAATTTAATTTTTTCTCGCGACAAACTTTATTGCTGATTCAATAAGTTAATTCTTTTATGGAAAACTGAACATCAATTTTAAATTAAATTCATTTGCAGAGGCAGTCATATTTAGCTATTATTTTTTTAAGCCCAAATTTTTGTAAAAAATGAACGATTTTGGCATTTTTATTAAATTAAATAACTTTTGGTGTATTCTGATAAAGGGTCTTATTGCATAAATTTTTATTTTACTTTTATGGATTTGATTTAGCTTTTTTTTAAATCATATGCAGCTGTGGTTTTATCTATTTAATTTTCTATAAAATTGTTTAATATAATTTTATAAAGAAAAGCGATTTATTTTTTTTTTAAATTTTTATATAGACAAGTGTGTAATAATTCCTAAGTGGAAAACTAAGCACATAAACCTGTTCGTTGCTGCACTTAAAGCAATTTTTCATGATTCCTTTATGCAAATTTTTCCTTTTTTTTTTGCTTAAAAAAATTAGAATACTAGCAGTAAAATTAAGTTTTTTAAATTTCTTGCTAATATGTTAACTGTAAAATAAATTTCTTGTTAAAAATTCATGTTAAAACATTTAGCAAAATATAAAATTTAAAAAAAATTGTATAAGTGAAACATAGTTCAGCTCTCAGCTAAGAGTTGATATTTACAAATTGAAGGAATTAAATTTAAAATTAAAATATTTTTCATGCTCTACCAGAGCATTTCTACATTTTGATTTTTAATTCATAACATTTAATACAAATTTGTTAGTTAAAAAAGGCTCAACTTAAACACAGCGAATGGCATTAAGGGTTATGAGATTAAAAAGCTTTTTATTATCTTTTTATTTTTGTTTTAAGAAAGATTTTAAAAATTTACTTGAATCAAACCGTAATATATAATTAGGGTATTCACAAGGTAGTCATAAGGTCATATGTCTTAAAAAAATAAAACGAAAACATACTACTGTTGTGAGCATCCCGCTCATATTTAAGTGTGTTATTTTGAATTTGAATCAGCTGCTGGAGAAAACAGAAAAATAAGTAATTTTAAAAATATTTTTAAATTAATGACTGCGACTTGTTAATTATATCAACGGCTTCATTAAAGAGTTTCGGCAGCTCGGCTCAGGTTTCTTCTGTTTATGACAAAACAATAAACACAGTTCAAAAAGTCTTATTATTATAGAACTTTTCACTTTTAAGCACGATAACAATTTTTTTAAACTATTGTAAAATATTAAAGCTTAAAGACAATATGACTTGATAGCATACCGTTTGAATACCCCAAATACTTTAAACATTAAGTTTTTTCATACTCAAGATCTACATGTCAAAAACTTTTAGTTTAAGTAGATTAAATAAAATTCGAGGCAGTTATGATTCAAAATATTTATCTGGACAATGCTCTGAATGAGAGTTACATTAAAGAATATGCCAACCCTCAATAGTTTCAAAAGTTTGATAACTATGCCTCTCAGTACCAAGCTTCTACAATAAAACGTGCGAACATTAGACCATTTAAAAAAATTATCCCTGTGGAAGACTTTTGCATTTAAAATACCTAATTAAATAACCGAACCCGTTTCTGGCAATCTTAAGAAATTTGGTCTCCTAAGGGGTAAAACAATGTAACTTCTAAGCGAATATTGAACTAAATATAATTTAATTTGCATTCGAATAAGCTTTTGGAACTTTTAAAAAATTTTGAGCCCTAAAGTGCAAAAAGGGTAAAAATATATTTCGGTACTTATCAGGTACCCGTTGTAACCTCTTAACGAATTAAAATATACACAAATTCAACAGTTATCGAAAAATTTTAAAAAATTGTTGCTACTTTTTTAAGGGTAAAAATTATGTTTCAATACTTTTAAGGTAATTTTTTGGCCTTTAACCGAAAATAGAAATGAAATTTGGACCTTGGGGGGTATAAAAAAGTACAAAAAATTTTTGTTTGGTGCTTTTTTCAACTTTGTACGGAAATAAAGAAAGAAATATTTTAATTGCATTCAGCAGGTTGCAAGAATATATTAATATTTTTTTGAAATTTTGAACCCACAGGGGTATAAAGAAGGAACAAAATAATATTTTGATAATTTTTTGTATTTTAAAACCCACATCACACACATGTTAGGGGTATTTCGGGTTTGTTTGTGCAGATAGTTTTGATGCCTGAAAATAATGGTATGAGACAAACTTTCAAATATTCCGATCAACCCATGATCACTTGTTGAGTCGATTTAAGCATGTCCATCCATCAGCCTGCCTGGGTGTCCATGTGTTTTTGTTATCAAAGTGCAGTTCGCATTTTTAAAGTATTTTGATGAAATTTGGTACAGATGAGTTCTCTGGCACTGGCACTGGCACTGGCATTGACTGGCTTAGCGTTTTGCTTGTGGTGCCGATCGGCCCATGTTTAAACATAGTTCTTGTACAAATTCCCTCTCGAAATAAACATTTCTATTTAAAACTGGTTTTAGTAAACTTAATCTTTACATAATTTGTGTCTAACCTAACGCCGCCAACTTGTGTACTGATTAAAAATAATGTTGGTCCAATTTTTATTATAGTTCCCATACAAATGGGGAGAAATTATTTTTTTAAATTTTGTTTTCATTTTTTTTTTTTTGTGGCCTTTTGAGATTATAAGTCCACAAATTTGACAGCCTGAATAGTAATTTTTTCACGTTTTAGGTTTTTTTTGCATATTTTTAGATGGTCAATTGAGAAACGCGTAATTTACTTTTATTGACCCTAATAAAGGGAAAAAGTCAGTTAAGTGGTCCAAAAATTATTTTTCAAATTTTTGATAGATTTTTGCTATTGTTTCAGGAATTGATTCTAAGCATATAAAGTTACGGTAACTTAAAAGCACATTTCAAATATTCTTAAAATTTTTAAATTTGTTTTAGGTTTTATTCAAAATTGAGCATTCGAAGTAGTGGAATGGCTGGTTTATACAACAATCACTTAGCCGTACGACTATGGTGAGATTACGATGAAAGGATAAGTGCTAACGTATTCTTTATTGCATGTCTTCTACATGTTATCTGCCAATGTAGGTTTTCCGGGACATAGCTAAAAGTTGATTCTCTTAAAAAATATTTATATAAAAATTTTTATTGATAAGTATAAACATACTATTTTCTTATTTTTCTTAATGTTGGCATATTTTAAAAAATGAAAAAAAAATTATTCAACTGGAATTAAAAACTACATAGAAAAGGTCGGTACAGCTAAATAAAGTGTTTTAAAATTGTAGCTTTCTTTTTATTTTTCAATATCCTTTCGTGTTTTTTAATAATAAAAGTACGTGTTGCCGGTTAAAGGAGCATGTTGCTTTAATGCTACTGTTTATGATGTGTAAGTTTTGTTAAAAACACACACGCTTAAATGCTTAGAGGAAACAGGATTTTTTTGTTCTTTTTTTGAAACTTTAGCGGATATTACATACGTATGTGTCAGACATTTACATTCACTTGACTTGCTTTTAATTGTTATACTTTTTGAAAAAGGAAATTTAAAACGTTAAGTTTTTTTTTTCATAAAAATATAGACGAACTAAATAGTGTACTCCTCAATATACATGCTTTAGAAAAATATTTTTAAAGAAATCAATTTTTATATCTATATAAACATTTTTTAACGAATTATATATAAATCTAAAATTCATTAAAATTGATTTTACAATAAAATACAATATTTTAATTTATTGAAAGGTATTGCACAAAAATTAAAAACAAATTTTTTTTAATTAAGTCTAAAGCACTTTTTTGCAAATTTTAAACAATATAATGGTTTATCAACCACTCAAATGTCCCTTTGTGTACTATTTAGAATATTTGATCTTAATTCATAAAATGTAAATATTTGCACATTTACTTAATATTCCATTTACAAACAACAAGTAAATAAAAATTCTGAAAAATTGCCAAAAATATATGATTAAACAGACATTCAGCCGTTATGGAATTTGTGGTTAAGGAAAACAAACCAAAGATCCATTCACACGAAAAAGAAATAAAATCAAAGTATATGTAATAAAAAATAATAACTCTTGATAAATAGTATTGTTATGAACATATGTATGTGTATCGTTAGCTGAAAGGCAAACCAACGTTGTATGTTTTTTTTTTCATTTGTAGAGAATACAGTTAACAAACAGTGTTTTAAATAAGAAATGTAAAGAAAGCAAAATCAAAAAATTAAAAAAAATTTGCAATGACTTAAATTTTTCTGGCAATGTGCAATACTATGAAATGGTACTAAGTATGAAATGTTAAAAATTTTTTTAAAATTGAGAGTTATAAATCAGTTTGATATGGCACAGGTTTCTTGTAATGGTCCAGCTAGATTTCAGCAGCTCAAAGCAGCGTAGACCTTTCTAGTCATACCAAATACAGATAATTTCCTCAGAGATTTGTTTATTTGGATTTGGTGTCAATTTAGCTGGTTAAACGAGCCTTACATCCATTTTCAAGGCTGTGAGCTGTTGTAATTTTTATACTTTTTGTTGCAAGTAGAGATAAGCTTTAAAATTTGTTTCCTCTAATAACATTCAAGCAGCATTTTAGACTTACAAAATCGCCTTTTGGCATCAATTTTTATGGCACTTAATTTTCCTACTTTTGAAAGAATCCTGAACTAGAAAAGGTTTTAAGCCTTTTGCTTGAGTGACTTCCAATAATTCTGCATACTCCTGTTGAATTTAAAAATAGTCTCCGAAAGTAAGGAATTCATTTCTTGGTCCTCGATTTTATTTCTGGCCTTGTCTTACCTGTTTAAACAATGATTTTCGATTTTGACTTTGTCTTTATATGTTAAAAAACAAAAACTTTTTTAAAAAATAGCGGTTTGCCTCAAAATAAAAACGTTTAACCTAAAATATAATTTTACCCATAACTTGGCTTTGTATTACAGTTAACGTTATATTTATAATATGTTAATTTGAACGTTCTGGCATAAACTGCGTTACTTAAATTTTATTTTTCTATTGGCTTCCTTTATATTAAAAATTATTCAATAGAAAGGTGTATATGAAACAGAATAAGAGAAAGCATATTTTGGATGCATAACTGTAGAAATAACATTGTTAATACAATATTCGTTTCCAATTTTCCTTTTAATATTGATACATAACGAAGCTTTGAACATTGATTTATTAAATATTCAAGCCAGCAACGAAAACTGATCATTTATTTATAAATAAATCAATATTTACAAAAATGGGCTTATTTGGGTAAATTAGAACTTTGTTTCGTTAAAATTTTGGCCTTTTCCTTATTTGGTTCTTTCATCAATTTTCATATTTTGTTTTCTCTTTTAATAATTTGCAATTCGAAATTTGTACAAACAAAAAAAATCAATATGCGTATGTGTGTTTGTTTGTATAAGAAAATAAATATTGACTCACTTATACATAACAACATTTCACGTAGGTATGTAACCAAAAATCTACTCCACGCACAGGTATTTATATATGAGTAATACCGTTACTTTTGTTTAAAAAAATATTAAAAAAAAACAAAGAAATCAAAAATATTATCGATACTTCTCATCTCTCTTTACTCATCTTTTTTCTTTGAAATGTAGGTAAAGTGTCAAAGTAAAATAAAACAAGTAGGAAAAAGTAAGGGGTATTATGGTATATCGTTTTTCTCCTGTGATTTTATAAATAATCAATGCACAGTAGGGCAGAAACGAAATACGCCAAAAAAGAACATTCAGTCATAATTAAACGGCTGGTCCGATTTTTAAAATATTTTTTTTTGGTCTAAGATTTCAATTGTTTTTGCTCTATGTCCAAGAAAAAGCATTTTAAATTTGTTAAGCAAATCGTTAGTGATTGACTTTTACCCCTTTAGTTCTATCTCCTTGATTTAGCGGCAAAAAGGCATTTAAAATTTTTTTAATAAAAATTCCTTAAAACCCGACTTTTTTGGCAAAATTATTGGTTTACTTTTTTAGATCTGCCTTTTCTAATTATCAAGGAATACGTATCTAAAGTTTTTGAAAGAAAACCTTAAAAAAATAACATTTTGGGAAAAATTGGTAGTAATAAGAGAGAGAGATAAGTTCCTTTTGCCCTACCTCTTCTATTTACAAAAAAAGCGTTTAAAGTTTTTTAAAAATAAAAAATTAGGACTTAAGCTAAAATTGGTACTGATCACAGATTTTTGTTCTTTTAGCTGAATATCTTTTGCTGGAAGATTTAAATTTTTAAACTTAAATAAAAAACCTTATAACTAACACAAGGCATTGAACGAACGAATGGAAATTCGTATTTAATTTTATGAGGATTATATCATCCAGATATCTTTCTTCAAAGGGAATACTCAATTAAAAATGGAACCTTGTTTTCTGGCCATATGCTGCAGTGAATTTGGTACAATTAAGCTGATTTCTCGATGAATATTTCCCGTAAAAGCCAAGAGATTGGGGATTGTCATTACAAACCCTCTTTTTGAGGTAGCCCCATGGGAGTTAGATACGGCAACCGGAAATTTTCTTGAAGCGAATTCGTTGAAGCTCTGGCTATGTGTGCAGTCGCCCACCCCTGTTTAGATTAAGTATGTGAAGAGCACAATGCATGAGCTTGCAGGGTTGTAAAAAGAATTCCGTAATCATGCGTCGATAATTTTCACCTTTGACATTCGTCGCTTGGCTCCGAGATTTAAAAAAAACCCAATGACCTCATGCGCAACAGACAATAAAATTATCCTGAGGCAATACAATGGTTTTTAATATTTTAATCATGGATCGCGGGTTTTCGGAGACCAGTAACGGCAGTTTTGCTTGTTGACGTGACCGTTAAAGTGAAAATGAGCCTCGTCGCTTCAAAAAATGGGACTTGCAAACATGTTTACGTAAATCACAGCAACTTTATTTCAGTTTAAAAGTGATTACAACTTTAAAAGTACAGGGGCCAAATCGTCGCATTCGATTCGAATCGAAATTAAAAAATTCTTATTAGAATTCCTATACCCAAAGCATTGACAACTCGATCGATCGAATAAAATTTTGATTCGAATCGAATGCGACGATTTGGCCCCAGAACTTCAGATCCTTTAAAAAATCCCGGATTTTTACGTTAACTGCTTTCAACCAGTTCAATGTTTTCGGAGTCGTTGAAGATCGACTGTGCCATGGCCGTGGGAGATTCATAGCCGAAGCAGTTGCGCAGAATCTTTGCATCCACGAACGAGTTAAATTTACATTTGGTCCATCACGTATTCGCCGAATACATAACGTTGAACAAAATTGTCGTCGAGCAATTACGCTAGAATCATCACTTTACATAAATATTTCCACAGCAAACGCGCGATGCTCACCCGACGACTGCGGCACCGTGACTACAATTCCGCAAAACCGATAATTCCAACGGCTCCACCCTCTCTCCTCACACCGCTGTTTAATTTTTGAAATAATTGTATGTAAAAATATAAATTTTCCACAGATATCCTGTATGTGTCAAGAAAAATATATTTAAAATTATTTTCCACGAAACTACCAGATCCTCCATTACATAATTTTATTAAACCGTCCCGTTTAAAGGAAATTTAAAGGACACCACACTACGTACATATACATAACCTGTTAACAATTAAATGTTGCGTATACCCCTTCTTATTACTATTTTTGTAGAAAACCAAAAATATTTCTTAATGCAGAATTTTATATAAAAAATCAATTGATATGTTACCGATTGGGAAATTGTGTATAAAGACACATATCTTGCTGTGTTAGTGTTTTTAAAATAAACAATTTATTTGTTTCAGTTTTTTTTCTCATGCGTTCAATATTGAAATATTTTATAAATCTTTTTAGCTTACGGCCGCTCTGGTTATCTGCAACATTTTCTTTCACGAACAAAAATATAAAATATGTCATATAAGGAAAACAATAAAACTGTTAGTTTATTTGCAAATAATATTGATGATGATTATTAGGATGATGATGATAATGATGATTACGATGTTATTTAAAATAATAAATATAAATCTCCTCAAAGTGTATTTTATTTTTGTTTTATTGTTTGCATGAGTGCACAGTCAAGATGGTTTATTTTTTTTAGATTTGTTTGTATATGTTTTCAGATGTAGGCATCAACTCATGCGTATTTTTGGTATTGGAATACAACTACACTCTACTTTTGTTGCATACATTTTCTTTAATGCTTATAAAAAACTCAGTTTAAAGTGGTTGGAATTTTTTTTTTGGTTTTTTTTTTTATTTAATTTTTTTTTTTATTTAAAATTACCAGGAAAGCCGCAAATATCCAAGCGTGTTTTTTTGTTGACCATTACATTTTCGATGATTTCTTTTGCGATCTTTTAAAGTATTTATACCCTGGACCCACATATGTATATACTTAAAGGTAAGTGAATTAACGCATTTCCGCTTATCTGTCTGTTGAAATAAAGTTGCTAGGGCATATTAAAGTCTCACGATTCACGCTTAATGTCAAACAATCAAATATAAACCTGGAAAGAATGCTTTAAAAATCAGAGAGATCGTTATATTATAGACGAGGTATAAAAAATAAAATAAAGCGACTGAATTTAAGGACAAAATCCATGTATAAATCCTTATTTATAACAGTGCAGCAAATGCTTTGAACACAGTGAGTTTAATTAAAGAAAAGTTATTTGGGATAGAGGGAGGGAGAGTTGTACTCCTCCAAGAAATTCAAAAATTTTATGAATTTTTTATGACTTTACACCACTTGACCACTTTAACTACTTGCAGGAAATGTTTGACAGGCTATCGACTTCAGATTTACGTCAAACTTACTGTACAGCAATATACTTCATTTAAAAAACTATAAAAAAAAAGCTATAAAAATTTTAGCTGCCGAATAGCAAAAGCCAAGAACAAATACTCTGCTACACCTTAAGCTCTACAAATGCTTGTGAGCGAATATAGTGTTGTTGCTGTGCTATTAAAAATTCTTACAGCACATCACAACAGCAAAAGTAAAAAATTTTAAAAATTTGCTTACAAAAATAACACCTTTTGCTATTTAATATTATTTGGTTTTTGCTGCTTTGCAAATTTGAAAGCAGCATTAGGAATTTTACGACAAACATATTTAAAGCATTGAACAAAAATAAATCAAAATGAATATGAAAAATAATTTGGTTTTTGACATTGATGTGTTATTTTTTAAAAATGTTTTATTTGCTGCAAAGAAATTGTTTTTATATTTAAGCTGTTGCTATTGCTATTGATGAAGAATTTTCAATACAACAGCAAAGCGAAACGAAACAGCAAAAGCAAATGTTTTGTAGCATTGTTTTTGAAACCCTGGCTTATAGGTCATTCAATTAGTAACAGTAGAGTCTAAGATAATGCAGGGGCTGTCTTATACAGAAAAACTATTAATTTTTGTATTTATTAAAAATACAAAATTCACTATTTATATAAAAAGAAGTAAAAGAATTTAGATGGTTTTTATTTTATATATAAAATACAACATATTCTGCTTTCAGATCCATCTAATGCATTTAACTGTATTATCTTAGCTGCAAATAAAATGAATATTTTTTTTATATTTTTGCTTTACATTTTATGTTCATAATTTAACACAGTTTTATGTTCAACATTTTATTAAAAAGTTTAATGTTTTTTTAGCTTGAAACAACTACTTGACAGCTGTTGTTTGATGTCTGGTTTGTAAAATTATTTGTTATGTTTAAAGAAAAAACATTTGTTTTGTTACAAATGCACAGAAATAATTTTATTTTTAACTAAATGTTTTATGTAAAACTTTTTTATTATTGAAGCACCCACAGGAAAATGTAAAGGAAGGAATACTTTCTAGCTTTTGTAATAAAAATACCATTTTAAAATATTTTTTACAATGGTGTGGCTTTGTTTTTCAGCTTGTTACAATAAAAGAAAAAAAAATCCTGAAAAAGCAAGCATAAAATTTTGCAAAAATTGTATATTTGTTATTTATTTCCATTTTTTTCGGGTACAAAAGTTTAAGCACAAAAACAATATTTTTTCTATATTGTTTTCTATTATTGTGTCATAAATTTACTAAAACTTTCAATAAATAGTTTTGTTTTTGATTTAATATTTGTTTTTAATATTTCAAGCTTTTAAAAACAAATTAAAGTTTTTTGTTTTTCAATATTTTAAAATTATTTTTTGTACTTTGATTTTGGAGTTAAAATATTATGTAAATTGATGCATTGCAACTCCTAAATGCTAACACAAAAAATAAGTACCAACTTGTTAGGAAAGTAAAGAAAAGTCTAGTATTTTTATTTATGATATTCACCTCTTAAAGAAGCATTTTTTTTTAATTGGTGGCCCATTAAAGTGCTAGCAATGCTTTATTGACCCTGAAACTGTTTTTTTTTCATAAGTAGCTTTTCGTCGAAAAAAGCTTTTATGCCCCATTTGTGTGACAGTTATTCTTTTGGCTTTATTGCTGATAATTTTTGTTTGTCCAAGTGTACGTTTTGACCTTCTTAGAAAAGAGATACAATGCAAATATCGTGGTAGGAGTACCGTCCGCCATCGAAAACTGCGGTTCTGTCATAAGTATAAATAAATTAAATCGTATTTTTGAAATAATAAAAATATTTAGCCATATCGTTTATTAAAAAAGTGGCAGAGTTTTTTTATTTTTGCACTACCCTCTTTTTAAGAAAAAATTTCTAAGCAGGCCAATGCAGTATTTTTTCTCTTCTGTAATCTTTGAATTGTTAGGCTCCAACTTATATAAAGACGCATTAGAATAATTTTGACTCAAATTGAGTAAGATTTTTGACTTGTAGTCGACAATTTATTTATGGCTATTTTGGTTTGACATTTAAATATGAAAGGACTAACGCCTGAAGAACGTTTCGAAATTGTGCAAATTTATTTTAAAGATCATGGTGTGACTCCCAAAAAAATTAAAGAATAAGAAAATTTGTTTTTTACTTACTTCAGAGGCCAAATCGTCGCATTCGATTCGAAACGAAATTTCATTCGATCGATCGAGTTGTCAATGCTTTGAGCATAGGAATTCTAATAAGAATTTTTTAATTTCGATTCGAATCGAATGCGACGATTTGGCCCCAGGTTTAATTTATTTTAAAATTCCACGTTTTTAACACGATGGGCCTTTGAAATTTTGAGAAGCGCATAGAAGGCAGAATTTAATCATTTCATGTTTAACTTGTTCGCTTTATGAACATTTTTGTTTAAACTGTCTTTCTTAAGAAAGAAAGTGTTTATGGCTAGTTTGTTTGTTCGTCTTTTTAAAGACGTTATATCTGAAATCAAGTTTGAAAATAGTTTGTTTTCTGTTCAGTTTTCTTAATAATATGTGTTGGGTTTATTAAATGGGTTAGAGAGAACTTAGGAACTAATGTTTTTTACAAAATATTGCGATTTCAACAATTATTTTTTGTAAAAAGGCAAGTTTTAGGTGCAGACAAGATTTCACATTGCTGAGATAAAGCTGGTGCACCAGAACACCGAACCGTTTGTTTTAACACCTTAGCTTTTATAGGCCCTTCCCGATATATAACGGTTGTACTGTTTGTAATACGTCTCGCGCACTACGTCCATTTTTGCGGCTAACATAATCCTTCATCAAAGCAATAAACTTTGTTACTTAGGAACGTTTTCACTCCACGTTTACCGTTAATGATAACACACGTCGCACTGTGAAGGAGTTGCCTGATACGTTTTAAATTTCCTTTACTTGTACAAAACAGTTTAATTAAGAAAAATATAAATTTATAAAAACAAATCGTTCCAAGAACACGCCTAACTCCCATGTGTTATGAAATTGAAAAACTTCATTTTAGTTTCAATAATGTCCACAAAATTACAAAAAGCGGCCACGCTGATACGCATGAAGCTAGCAACATGTGTTTGATATAACCTGTTTCTTAAAAGCGCTATAAAGACTACTAGAATTGTTTGATCGCAATAAAGTTTTGTATTAGAATTAATACTTGTAAACTATAAACTCTGACAGAATCAGATTATTAATATGGAAAATGCAATGCATAATTTTTTCCAAAATGAGTTAAAAACCTTTAAAATTCTCTTGCAAAAATAAAAATATAAGGGCATTTGAAAGGTAGCGTTAATAACAAAATAAATGAAGGAACAAGCAGTGATGCGTCATATTAAAAAATAAATTTTTATTATTGGGGCTTTAAACATACTTTAAAATAAAAATATGAACACTTAGATATAAGTTTAAATGGTGCTGATGATGATTACGACTAAGAAATGTTTGTACAAATCGTTTTATAACGTTTAAATTTCCCGTTTCGTTTCAAATTTTCTTCCATTACTTGTACTTAATCTACAGTTTTTTTACTTTAACAATTTACGTCATTTTATATATATATATAAAAAAAATATGAGTTGTATATAAGTACTTATGTAAATTTGTATATACAGTCTTCAGAGTATACAATTAGAAAATGTGCAAGAAAAAAGAATTAATTTCAAATGAAACGTGCTTGAATTTGAAATGATAAATTGCTTAAAAATTGAAAATACTTTATAATAAAGTAAAAATATTGCAGAAATATTTGTGTAAATTATGTTGCAATATTTTATTGAAAAATATTCAGTGAAAAAAATTTTGCATTAAGAGAAAAACATTTTTAAATTTAAAACAAACAAATCTATTCAGAGTGGTTAAAAATTCATATTTTTTTTTAAATAAAATATTTTTTGGAATTTAGCTATAATATCGGTATGAAAAAGCGTCTTTTATTTTTGGACGTAACAAACATTAAATCCCAATTACGTTCACATTGCTGTAGGTTTATTACACTGAAAAAAATTACTACAAATTAATTTTTATATAAACAAAAAAAATATGTTAATACAATTATTTTATTAATTGGCTTAACAATCATAATTGCAAATAAAACAAATATTTTTGTTACCAGCTGTGGCCAATTGGTTTTTAAAATTGTAAAAGGCTACGGAGAAACTGAAAATTTCATTGGAGTATTACTTGCTCAAAAAAAAATTGTTAGCAGTTTAATTTAATAGTCAAACAATTTTTTTCATCAATTAATTTTTCGTAATTAATTTGCATTTAAAGCAGTAGGTTAAAAGAAGAGTTGTGTTAGCCATCAATGACTCAGTTCAATTGAACGATTAATTTCACTGAGCAGTTAAAGGGGTTCAATTAATATCGCTCTTTTGTTTCACACTCTTCTGTTTTCACATGATTATTTTTTTCCACTTAATTTTTTTGCTTTGATAATTTTTTTACTAAAACACCTACAAAAATGTATTTAATTTAATGTGTTTAAAGAGAGTCGTAATATATTGAACAAAATATATTGAGTATTTTTTTAATCTTAATTTTTTTTTTTTTTTTTTTTTTGTCAAGAAATAGTAATTATTTTGGGGCTTTAATTTTTCTTAATTGATGTGAAAATCATATTATGTAAAAAAATAATTGAATTTTTTATTTTTATATGTATAAAAAAACACAACAAATCTTTTAGCAAAAATAAATCAAAACTCAAATGTAATTGTTATATTCTGATAAAAAAAAATAAAGAAAAAACATTTCCAAATATAATTCAAAATTTGCTCCAAATATTCTTAGAAAAATTAAAATTAAAACAGCTAACAGCGAAACATTTTTTTTCTTGATTTTTGAAGGATTTTTGGTTTCTTTATAGTAATTCTCAATAAGTTTATTGAAGTTATTATATAAAAGCCGAAAATATTCATGCGGTTTTGCTAGAATATTGTTAAAGTTTACAGACGATTTGGTGCAAAAACCAATGAAAAAACATTTTAATATAAACCAAAAATTTTTAAAAGCGCTTACTTTTCAAAAAATCTAGTCTTGTACCATCAAGGTTATGTATTACACCCAAAAAACTATTTATGTAAAATCAACTGGAAATTTATTTAAAATAACTGGATATTCATTTAAAAACTCTCCAAAAATATATTTATTAAAATTAACAAAATATTTTATTTAAATTCAGGCATCAAACTATTAACTTACAGGATTCTCTATCATTTACAACAAAACACAAAGTATCAGAAAAAAAAAAACAAAATAATAATAATAAATATTATTAAAAAATAACTTACGAAATTAACTTCAACTGAAAATCAGTATTTTTGTTTAAATGAAGCTTTGAATAACCCTACAAATCAGTTTAAAAAAAATATTATTTTCAAGTTTTTCTGTTTTTTCTTTGAAAAACAACTTTACGGAATACTTCCTAAATAACTTACAGTCAGTTACTGTAATAATTTTATAGGTGTACACTTGACTCTCCGGTGTTTCAATGAAACTGTTTTTTTTTTTTAAATTTTCAAAAACAATTATTATTTGCAGTTCATGTGTCTAAACATTTTATTACTTAAAAAAATTTTTATTTTTTTAATAAAATCTTTAAAAAAATTTCAACAGAGCAGAAACCGGTTGGTACAAAAGTCTAATTAAACCAAAAGACTAACTAACTTGAAAGAACGATTGAAATAAAATACCGACAAAATTCATTAAACTTAATTTAAACAAAAAGACTGGTCAGTCAACTGATCTAAGTACTATGGAAAACTCTAGATAAAAGAAGATTTAATAAATGTACATTACCAGCTACGTTAAGTACAAAAAAACATGCACCAAAAGCGCCGCATTTGCAACATTGTTTACCATTTTTTCTTTCTCTCACGTACAGCGAGTACGTGCAAACTATTTATTGCATACTTTAACACAGATATAAAGCACTTAACAAATAAAACTCTCTTGAGACGGATTATTATTCATTTTTTATCCATTTATCATCACTTTTGTTATTTTATATCTTTTATATTATTTATTATCTTTTTTTTTATTTTTCTATAAAATTTTAATACTTAGGGGGGATTTCATGTCAAGTAACCCAACTTTTTTTTTCGATTGGAAAAAAATTTGGACCAAAGTAAGTTCTTGTAACTCAATGTAGAGGTTTTCCAATTTTCGCGTATATTCTATTTTAATTTTTTTTCCTATTTATGTAAAATTATCTCTTAAGCAAAAAAAAATTATTTTATGCTAAGAAACAAAATAATTTAACCTTTCCGACGGTTTGCATTGAAAATATTAACAAAAAGTGTTCAGACATTACCATATATAAGTAATTTTATTCCAGAGGCCTACCATTTTGTTGGTAATGCAGTGTCGAGTGTATGAGACTTTATTTGGTACTTGCATACCGTCGGAAAGGTTAAATTATTTTGTTTCTTAGCATAAAATATTTTTTTTTTGCTTAAGAGAAAATTTTACATAAATAGCAAAAAAATCAAAATAGAATATACGCGAAAATTGGAAAACCTCTACCTTGAGTTACAAAACATTATTTTTTATAGATATCCCACTCGCATCCCACTAAGCGACTTCCACGCTCTTCAAACAAAAGATCTAAGCTTTCTTTTGAGCAAAAAAAAAAATAAAAATGGGCACATTTGGAAAAAAAAAATTTTTTCTAATTATTTTATAAAAAAAATATAAAAAAAAATTTTTTTTTAATTTTAAAAATATTTTTTTCTGGAAGATTGAAAAACAAGCTATCGAAAGTATTTGGGACGAATTTCGTTAAAAGCAAAAGGTAATAAACTACATGTATAAGAAAAAAAACCTATTTGCCGAAAACGTCAAATTTTTAACCCCTCTAGCTCAGAGAGTTCTTTACAGATCGTGTTAAAAAATTATGTCTAAGCTACTCTCTGTAAGAACTTACTTTGGTCCAAATTTCTTTCCAATAGAAAGACATCGGTTTTAAAAGTTGGGTCACTTGACATGAAATCCCCCTTAGATAAAAAAATATATAAAATCTGTTGAAAAAATACATTTGAGTTGGAAAAGTTTAAATGAAATTTTACGTTTAAAAGGCATATCCAAAAAAAATTTTAAATTTAAAGTAGATTTTAGTAGATAGGGAATGCGGGTTCTAGCCCACCGGGTGATTCAGTTAATATTTATTATTGTGGTTTGTGTCTTTGCTAAATGACGAGATTGATTTAGTGCTGCCAGAGTGGTGTGTTTAGTTTGTAGATCGTGTATTTTCTTAGTGGTGAGATTGCTTTAGTGCAGCCAACGTGGTGTGTTTAGTTTGTAGATCGTGTATTTTCTTAGTGGTGAGATTGCTTTAGTGCAGTCAACCTGATGTGTTTAGTGTGTAGGTCGTGTATTTCCTAAGTGGTGAGATTTTTTTAGTGCTGTCAGAGTGGTGTGTTTAGTGTGTAGGTCGTGTGTTTGCTAAATGCTGAAATTGATCTAGTAAATTTTTTTGTTTTTACGGATCATGCTGTTTCACAGCATGTGCTGAGTTTCTTATAGGTGGACATATGTTTGTGTTTGTAAACAAACAAGTGGGAGACAAAGTGTATGTGTGTGTGTGTGTGTGTGTGTAAATAAAGAAAAGCAAATGTGGGGACAAAACATGTACAGATGAAGTGTATGTTTATTATAGGCACATCAGTCATAGCCGCCCTAAAGGCAGACCGACAGACAGACAGACCGATGGACTTTAAAAATTGTAAACTAAGCAATTTTATTAGATTTTTATTAGTGTAGGATGCAGTAGACTTTTATTTATTTAGATTTTTTATGAGTAGTGGTATTTAATTGTGTATTAAAGGGGTGGATGTGAGAGTAAATGTTTTTTTTATTTTCTAATAATTAAAAATTGTAAACCAAACAATTTTATTAGCTTTTATTAGTTTATTAATAGTGGAGGGATTGATTTTGTTTGAAAATAAATTTTTTGCTGCTTTAAGTAAAGTGTTGGAATGCACTTGTTACATTAAACGGATGGATGTGAGACTAAATATTTTTTATTATCTAAAAATTTTAAATTATAAGCCAAGCAATTTTATTAGTTTTTAATAGTGTAGGAATTGTTTTAAAAATTTTTAAAATGCGTAAAGTTGGAGTTAGCACGTGTTAAGTAAGTATGTACATAGTTTTAAACTTCAGCTGGATGAAGATTTTTTGGACTATTTTAGATTTTTTCTATAAGTGGTGATATTTATTTTTTATAGTTAATGTTTGTGTGTTTGTATATGTAGGTTAAGAACAAAAAGTTTTTTATTAGTTTATTAATAGTGCAGGGATTGATTTACAATAGTTTTTTGGAAAATAAATTTTTGCTGCTTTAAAAATGTACATATTTTTTTATTTTCTAATAATTAAAAATTGTAAACCAAACAATTTTATTAGTTTTTATTAGTTTATTAATAGTGGAGGGATTGATTTTGTTTGAAAATAATTTTTTTGCTGCTTTAAGTAAAGTGTTGGAATATGCTTAAGATTTTTTTTTTTTTTTGAAAGTTTGAAAGAGGGAGGAAAATATTTTCTATTTAAGTTTTAGTAATACAACGTTTAAAACTAGTATATAAGTTTCTTTGGAAGGCTTCTTTTGAATTACACTAAAAATATGGACATAATTTTTTCAGAAAATATTCTTGAGAAGGAAATATCAGAGCTTATATCCTTTGAAGAGGATGAATACCTAAGGGAAATTCCTAATAATCAGTTGGGGTATTATTATCCATTCAACGATCCTGTATCGGAGTTTATCCTAGACGAAGAAGGTGATGAGGAGCTTAGGAAATTTCGAGATGATTTTTGGTTTGATGACGACGGGGATCAGATGATGTTGAATATAAATTTAAATATTATTTAAATAATTAAAAATAAAGAGTTTATATAAAATTAATCGTTTATGGTTTTTTTTTATCTTTTTTCTCTCTTAAAGTTTTTCTCTAGTAAGAGTGTTAATTGCTTAAGATGAGTAATTTTTATTACTTTATAATAGTCTAAATAAATTGATTATGAAAATTTCCTATAAATTGATAGTTTATATTCTTTTTGAACATTAAATAAATAAGAACCCAAGGATGAACATCAATACGGACTTGGTATCAACCTTTAATCAGCTAAGTTTAAGGCAAACCATTATAAGTCTTAAGGATATGATAGATGGACAGGATTATTTCATTACCAAAGCAAAACGTGTAAATACTAAATATGGAGATGTTATTGTTTTGGAATTGGACTCAAAAATTTTATACCTGCCTAAGAGATTTAATTCTCTCACTGATAAGGATATAGAAAACCTATCTACTGGTATCTACTCAATTTCCAAAATTCCTTCAAATGACGACAAAACAAATGATTCATACAAGTTGGAGATAAAGGTGGCTTATACTCTAAGAGATTATTATACTGATAATGAATTTTAAACATTTTAAATAAAATTAAAAAATTGATTGAAAATTAATTTCTGATGTTTTTAATTTATAATATTATATAAAGGGCTGAGAACTTATGATATATACAGTCTCAAGTATATCATTAACCTATAAAGATGGACAATATTAATGATTTTCTAGAGAAATTTGAAAATTTAATTTTCGAAGAAGATTTAGAATTTATTAATGCATTCAAAAAACAGTACTGCAATATAAATAAATTTGATAAGCCTTGCCCCCACAAAAATTCTGATGGAGATGTAGTTGGACTCTGTGGATGCTACTTTTTCCATATGAGAAAGGAGAGAGTTTTCAAGATTATTGAAAAGTATCAACAATTAATTAAGAAGTTAAGAAATTATGAAAAAATTTAAGCAATAAACAAATTTATTATAAACTTTAAAAATTGGGGGTAAGCAAATGGAAAATATATGTATATAAAGTGCTTTTAAAGAAGCAAGATCATCAGTTTAATTTAAAAAATCATTGAGGATGGAAAACAAAACTAAAAAATTGTTTAAATTCAGTCAAGGACGAAAAAACGCAGTGTATGATGTTGTTTTTGAAATGGAGTATTTCTTAGATTTAAGATTTAAAATCTCGTGTGGATTTTCAACTGTATTAGGATTCAAACCAATTATATGGATACACTATAAGGATAAAAATTTTGTGGGAATAGATCGAGAAGAATGGTTACATCTCATGAGCTATAAGGATCATATAAGTAATGTTATAAATCAAGTAAAATTTGTCGGCTTTATAAATCTCTTTGAGAGGGAGGGTGAGAGAGAAACATTCTACAGCTTTAAATATAAAAAGGGAGTGTGCTATTTCATGATCAAGCAAGGTAAATACGAAATTAAGATTGATCCAGATACTTGGCGATCATTACTTCGGATTGGATCATTTCTATCATCAATTTTATGTTGGAATAGCATTTTGAGAAAACAAATTGTTCACTTCTACTATGAATATTATATACCATCTTGCTCTAAGTTAAACAAAACTGTTACTCAAATCTGTGAACTTAATTGTCCATATGATAGAGATATAGAAATTGATTTAACGAGATTATGCTATGAGTTTTCTAAAAAGATGTATGATAAAATAAAAACTGATGTAAAAGTATATAGACTAATATCACGAATTGATAATAAATAATAAAAATAAATAAAAAAATTGTGTTTTGCTTTTTATTTATTGCTTTCTTTATTTTTCATATTGATTAAAAATTTTAGACATAAATGACCACAGTTAAAGGTATTCATTCTTTGATATCTTTTATGATTATATTTAATGTTATTTCCTAAATAACTTAAAACTTCCAAGGGAGGTTGAAGATTACCAAAACTATCAAAATATTCAATATATTTGTTATTTTTATAATATGCTACCCAATGTGTGCCTTTTCCGCTTATATTGTCCAAGTTAATAATACCGCATTCTTTTTTTCGAGGAGTTTTAGGAAGTGTATCTCTCATATAAACTCCTCTAAAACTAGGAATATAATTTTTTCCAAATCTTTTCAAATCGACGTCTGTTAGCGGTCTATTAGGTAGCTGATCTATTAGTTTTTTGATATATTATCATAAAAAATTCCATATCCCTTTTTATGTGGTTTCAGGTATAAGCCTTTACCCATTGCAATTGCTTCTAATACTCTATTATGCCGCTGACTTTCTTCAAGTTGCTGTCTACCATTTCTAGCGGTGTTTACAGCTCTAGCAATTGATGATCCTCCGGAAGCTAATGCGCCTAATGCTCCAAGTGCAGTTAGTATAGGAACTAAAGGAAGAAAACCACCAATCTTTGGAACTTTGATAATTCTTGGAATTTTAATGTCAAATTGCTTTTTATTACGAAAGCAATTTTTAACAACTTTTCGTGCAGTTTTTATAGCATTTTCAATAGTTTCAGGTTTTTCCTTTTTCAAGATAGCTGCTGCTTTTTTAACCGCTTTCTTAAAAATGTTTTGCTTATAAACCCTCTTTTTTGATTTACAAGATTTTAAGCCTAAACCAAATTTGATTTTAGATTTCATAGCGTTAGCAACAATGTATGCATTTAATTTTTCTCCAAGTGTGCTATCTTTAGCCTTAACTCGTTCCCAAGCCTTTTCTGCTAGTTCTTTATCTGCTTGATGTCTTCTATTAATATTAGTGTTTTGAGAATAAGCAATATCATGAACTTTACAAGCTGCATCTAGGGGATTTATTCCCTTATCCCCTCTTTCTAATCGTTTTTCTAGTTTTGTCCCAGGTCCACAGTATTGATACCCTGGTAGGTGTAGCTCAATTGGTAGGGAATTAATTAAGTTATTTATCAGTCCTTTTCCGCGAACGTGTTGTTTTTTACTAAGTGTTTTCTTTATATATACAATCATTTATATAACCTGTTTGATAGTGAGTAAACATTACTTTAAGTAATTCTTTATATACCCACACCGTCTCAGTTGAAAGCATGCGTTTAATAAGGCAACATAAGGATATTACAGTTAGAAATATAGACTTGGTAAAAGATGTTAATGGCATTAAACACAGTTGTTTATTACCAAATTCTATAAGAGCAATTATAGTAGGTCCATCAAATTGTGGAAAAACAAATGTTATGCTTAGTTTAATTGAAAGCCCTAATGGAATAAAATTTAAAAATATATATTTGTTCTCAAAATCATTGCATCAACCAAAATATCAATATCTTAGAAAATTAATTTCTTCTGTAAAAGGTATGGGACTTTACACATTTTCGGAAAATGAGAATGTAATACCACCCCAAGAAGCAAAATCAAATTCAGTAATGATATTTGATGATGTTGCATGTGAAAAGCAGAGTAATATTAGATCATACTTCTGCATGGGAAGACATAGTAATATTGATGCCTTCTACCTATGTCAAACGTATACACACATTCCAAAACATTTGATACGGGATAATGCAAATATGATTATAGTATTTAAGCAAGACGATTTAAACTTAAAGCATATTTACAAAGATCATGTTGGAAATGATATGAGCATTAATATATTTTCTGAAATATGTAGAGAATGCTGGAAGGATAAATATGGATTTCTAGTTATAAGTAAGGATGATGAAATGCATAATGGACGCTATAGAAAAGGTTTTCACATCTTTATACAAGTTTAGTTGCATTCGTTTAGTCACATGTATCAGACGTGTATCCATTATATAAAACATATACATACAAAACTTTTTTATACTGTTTAGCTGTTTGATAAATCTGTTTAGCTGTTTGATAAAGCTGTTTTAGCTGTTTAATAGATCTGTTTAGCTGTTTATAAAGCTGTTTTAGCTGTTTGATAAATCTGTTTAGCTGTTTGATAAATCTGTTTAGCTGTTTATAAAGCTGTTTTAGTTGTCTAAAATTGTCATATTATATCCACTACCTTTAAATATCATCATGGAAGAAAACATGCTGAAGGAATTGGTTAAATCAAGGAAAATTTTAAAAAGAAAATTTGAAAGTATTAAACGTGGAGAAGCAGAAGCCTTTAATAAATTAGAAAATAAATTTAAACCAATAACAGAACCCTTAAAAAAACTAGTTAAACTATCTAATACAAACTCATTAAAGCCTACAGCATCGAAACCAGATAAAAACAAAATAAAATATATAGAGGATAACATTGACATTCCCAAGAAAAATGTTGTTATAGAAGATTTATTATCAAAGACTAGAGATATCGAAAATATAGAGGTAGATGATCAGTCATTTTATTCGCAGTCTTCAGATTGGGAATATAATTTATCGGACCTAAGTGACAGCAAAAAACTTGATAATGTTTTTGGACCTCATAAAAGTGAGAATGGTAGTTGGAAACTAGGAAACTCAGATTTTGAGATTAATGGTGAAAAAATTAAAATTGGGAAAAAGTCTTGGGCGCTAACACCAGGTTTATATTCGCTACTTTTCCATCAAAAACCAGAGCAGTATGACTCATCTGAACTGGAAATATATAAAAGAATTTTAATTGATACAAACGCACATAGAAGAAATTATGATCCAAGTAATCAACTTAAAGGTAATAGAGGTTATAAATATAAAAAAATAATAAGCAAACTGTTTCCTTCCTCTACACATATTGGTGAAGGTTTAATGAAGCTTAATCTCAACAAATCAAACTATATATACTGGGATAACCCTAATGAAATAGTAGAACGATTAAAACTTTTACTGGCATCACAACACGCGGGTAATAATAATCACACTAACGAAATTCTATCAATAATTGAGGAATTAAAAGAAGCAAATATAATTGAGTAATATCGGCATATTTATAAAAAAAATTTACCAAGACTGTAAAGAAAATATGACTGTGGATAAGTTTGGTCACTATAGTAAACAACAACATTTCAGTGACGGAGCAAACAAGAAACATTTTTTTAAAAAACATTTTGGTTTTACGCTAGATGGAAGTGACATAAACGTAGAACATAAAATAATTAAGAACTTGGCTACACCTATAGAAGAAACAGATGCTGTAAATAAATTATTCGTATTGTCTCAGATTGAAAAATTAGAAGAAGAATTAAATAGATATTTAAGAAAGGAAATAAATGAAATTCATGAAAAAATAAATCTAATTCTAAACAACCATATAGATCATTTCAATCAAAAAATTTACGAAATTGAAAAATTTTTATTTTCATCTGAAAATAATTTAAAATATATACCACTAGATGGTGATAATAATCAAAACAGCAACAACTCCAAAAATAATCTAAAATATAAATCAAATTAAGAATGGTAATAACAAAAAGAGATTTAGTTAATGAGCTTCATTCAACAGCACGCAGAAATTTCTTAAGGCGTAGAGTTATTACAAAGGGTATAGATGATCTTTGGCAAGCTGATTTAGTAGAAATGGGTGACTATTCATCTAGCAACAACGGGTATAAATATATGTTAACAGTTATTGATACATTTTCAAAATATGCATGGGCTGAATCAATCAAGTCGAAAACTGCTTCTGAAGTTTCCAAAGCATTTCAAAACATACTTCGTTTAGGACGTGTGCCAAAAAATTTGCAAACAGATGATGGTAAAGAGTTTTTTAACAAAGAGTTTGGAGCGTTAATGCGAAAATATTCAATTAATCATTACTCTACATTTAGTGTAATGAAAGCTTCGATTGTAGAACGATTCAATAGAACATTGAAAAGTATAATGTGGAGAGAATTTAGTAATAATGGAAACTATAAATGGCTTAATATATACAAAAGCTTAGTTAAACAATACAATCACAAAACACATCGAACAATAAAAATGGCACCTGCTCATGTGTCAGCTAAAAATGAAAAGCAACTGCTCAATACTGTATATAGCAATTTAAAAATATTTAAACCATCACGCTTTAATGTAGGAGATTACGTCCGCATAAGTAAATATAAACATATATTTGAAAAAGGATATACTCCCAACTGGACAACTGAAATATTTAAAATCAGATCAATACAGAATACTTATCCTATTACATTTTTGCTAGAAGATTATCAAGGCAATGAAATAAAAGGAGGATTTTATAAGGAGGAGATACTACATACACGTTACCCAAATACATATCTAGTGGAAAAAGTATTAAGAACTAAAGGGAATAAGGTATATGTTAAATGGTTGGGTTTCTCAAATCAACACAACTCTTGGATTAAAAAAACTGAAATATTGTAAATTTATTTGAAAATTAATAAAATAAATAAAAGTCAAACATCAAAGCATTTTTATTTTCATTTGTAGTTGAGAGTTTAATATGTCAATTACATTAGCATTAAGCGGAAAGTCTTCAATCTTAACAGCAAAGTACTTTCCGCCAATACAATTAAAAGATGATTATGAATGTTGTCTAATTGACTTTCATTCATACAATTCTGTTCCCAATGTAGATTATGATAATAATCTTTTTCATATAGGGGATAAAGTTATTGAAATTCCTATTGGGTCGTATGAGTTACAAGATATCGCTGATTATATTACTACACAGTATAAAGCAGTGGATTCCAAAAAATCTGTTATAATTGAAGCTAATAACAATACCCTACAAGTTGAAATAACCTCTTCACATGAAACAATATTCTTTGATCGGAATCGATCTATTGGTAGTTTATTTGGATTTGATAAAACAACTTTAGATTCGAGTATTAAACATTCATCAAATCAACCAGTAAATATTTTAAAAGTTAATGCTATTCAAATTAAATGTAATATCATAAGGGGAGCGTATATGAATAACTCCCCCGCACATATACTTCATGAGTTTGCACTGGACGTTCCTCCAGGCTATAAATTAGATGTGATCCCCAATAATCTTATTTATTTGCCAGTAAACGTCAGAGAAATAACACACATAACTATTAGCATCGTTGATCAAAAAGGTCGTTTAATAAATTTCAGGGGTGAGGAAATAACACTCAGATTACATCTAAGACCAAAGAAAATATGATAATTTACAATACAACAACAACAAAACAGAATAATATCAATAAGGACACTACAATTAAATCTGACAAAGTACGTAAACCAAAGTTAACTAAAAAGAACAAAGAATTTTTAAAATTACTCAAGTTTAAAGTAAAAAACGATGTCTGATATACTTAATGTTTTGGAAAAACCATATTCAGATGAGAATATAATTAAAAAAGATTATCATAGCTATTTACCCTATATTCAATCATTTAGAAATAATGATGAAATTCGAATTACAGTTCAAAATCAAGACTTGTATGTTCTTCCTTCAGAGAGCTATTTATATATAGAAGGAAATATAAAGAATTTAAAAGGTGAAGAATCAATAAATGCTCGTCTAAAAAATAATTGTGTAGCGTATCTATTTGAAGAAATACGTTACGAAATTAATGGTGTTGAAGTTGATCGAACTCGATACTTGGGAACTGCAAGTACTTTAAAAAATTATATTTCTCTAAATGAGTTTGAAAGTAATATGATGAGAAATGCAGGCTGGTCTATTTCTCAAGACTTACCGTTATCAAATTTTAGCTTTTACATCCCCCTGAAACTGTTAATGGGATTTGCTGAGGATTTCAAAAAAATAATATTGAATAGTAAACACGAGCTGATTCTTTTACGTAGCTCAAGTGATGTAAATGCATATTACTCAACAGATGTAAATGAAAATAAAAATGCTTTGATGTTTGACTTTTATTTATTTTATTAATTTTCAAATAAATTTACAATATTTCAGTTTTTTTAATCCAAGAGTTGTGTTGATTTGAGAAACCCAACCATTTAACATATACCTTATTCCCTTTAGTTCTTAATACTTTTTCCACTAGATATGTATTTGGGTAACGTGTATGTAGTATCTCCTCCTTATAAAATCCTCCTTTTATTTCATTGCCTTGATAATCTTCTAGCAAAAATGTAATAGGATAAGTATTCTGTATTGATCTGATTTTAAATATTTCAGTTGTCCAGTTGGGAGTATATCCTTTTTCAAATATATGTTTATATTTACTTATGCGGACGTAATCTCCTACATTAAAGCGTGATGGTTTAAATATTTTTAAATTGCTATATACAGTATTGAGCAGTTGCTTTTCATTTTTAGCTGACACATGAGCAGGTGCCATTTTTATTGTTCGATGTGTTTTGTGATTGTATTGTTTAACTAAGCTTTTGTATATATTAAGCCATTTATAGTTTCCATTATTACTAAATTCTCTCCACATTATACTTTTCAATGTTCTATTGAATCGTTCTACAATCGAAGCTTTCATTACACTAAATGTAGAGTAATGATTAATTGAATATTTTCGCATTAACGCTCCAAACTCTTTGTTAAAAAACTCTTTACCATCATCTGTTTGCAAATTTTTTGGCACACGTCCTAAACGAAGTATGTTTTGAAATGCTTTGGAAACTTCAGAAGCAGTTTTCGACTTGATTGATTCAGCCCATGCATATTTTGAAAATGTATCAATAACTGTTAACATATATTTATACCCGTTGTTGCTAGATGAATAGTCACCCATTTCTACTAAATCAGCTTGCCAAAGATCATCTATACCCTTTGTAATAACTCTACGCCTTAAGAAATTTCTGCGTGCTGTTGAATGAAGCTCATTAACTAAATCTCTTTTTGTTATTACCATTCTTAATTTGATTTATATTTTAGATTATTTTTGGAGTTGTTGCTGTTTTGATTATTATCACCATCTAGTGGTATATATTTTAAATTATTTTCAGATGAAAATAAAAATTTTTCAATTTCGTAAATTTTTTGATTGAAATGATCTATATGGTTGTTTAGAATTAGATTTATTTTTTCATGAATTTCATTTATTTCCTTTCTTAAATATCTATTTAATTCTTCTTCTAATTTTTCAATCTGAGACAATACGAATAATTTATTTACAGCATCTGTTTCTTCTATAGGTGTAGCCAAGTTCTTAATTATTTTATGTTCTACGTTTATGTCACTTCCATCTAGCGTAAAACCAAAATGTTTTTTAAAAAAATGTTTCTTGTTTGCTCCGTCACTGAAATGTTGTTGTTTACTATAGTGACCAAACTTATCCACAGTCATATTTTCTTTACAGTCTTGGTAAATTTTTTTTATAAATATGCCGATATTACTCAATTATATTTGCTTCTTTTAATTCCTCAATTATTGATAGAATTTCGTTAGTGTGATTATTATTACCCGCGTGTTGTGATGCCAGTAAAAGTTTTAATCGTTCTACTATTTCATTAGGGTTATCCCAGTATATATAGTTTGATTTGTTGAGATTAAGCTTCATTAAACCTTCACCAATATGTGTAGAGGAAGGAAACAGTTTGCTTATTATTTTTTTATATTTATAACCTCTATTACCTTTAAGTTGATTACTTGGATCATAATTTCTTCTATGTGCGTTTGTATCAATTAAAATTCTTTTATATATTTCCAGTTCAGATGAGTCATACTGCTCTGGTTTTTGATGGAAAAGTAGCGAATATAAACCTGGTGTTAGCGCCCAAGACTTTTTCCCAATTTTAATTTTTTCACCATTAATCTCAAAATCTGAGTTTCCTAGTTTCCAACTACCATTCTCACTTTTATGAGGTCCAAAAACATTATCAAGTTTTTTGCTGTCACTTAGGTCCGATAAATTATATTCCCAATCTGAAGACTGCGAATAAAATGACTGATCATCTACCTCTATATTTTCGATATCTCTAGTCTTTGATAATAAATCTTCTATAACAACATTTTTCTTGGGAATGTCAATGTTATCCTCTATATATTTTATTTTGTTTTTATCTGGTTTCGATGCTGTAGGCTTTAATGAGTTTGTATTAGATAGTTTAACTAGTTTTTTTAAGGGTTCTGTTATTGGTTTAAATTTATTTTCTAATTTATTAAAGGCTTCTGCTTCTCCACGTTTAATACTTTCAAATTTTCTTTTTAAAATTTTCCTTGATTTAACCAATTCCTTCAGCATGTTTTCTTCCATGATGATATTTAAAGGTAGTGGATATAATATGACAATTTTAGACAACTAAAACAGCTTTATAAACAGCTAAACAGATTTATCAAACAGCTAAACAGATTTATCAAACAGCTAAAACAGCTTTATAAACAGCTAAACAGATCTATTAAACAGCTAAAACAGCTTTATCAAACAGCTAAACAGATTTATCAAACAGCTAAACAGTATAAAAAAGTTTTGTATGTATATGTTTTATATAATGGATACACGTCTGATACATGTGACTAAACGAATGCAACTAAACTTGTATAAAGATGTGAAAACCTTTTCTATAGCGTCCATTATGCATTTCATCATCCTTACTTATAACTAGAAATCCATATTTATCCTTCCAGCATTCTCTACATATTTCAGAAAATATATTAATGCTCATATCATTTCCAACATGATCTTTGTAAATATGCTTTAAGTTTAAATCGTCTTGCTTAAATACTATAATCATATTTGCATTATCCCGTATCAAATGTTTTGGAATGTGTGTATACGTTTGACATAGGTAGAAGGCATCAATATTACTATGTCTTCCCATGCAGAAGTATGATCTAATATTACTCTGCTTTTCACATGCAACATCATCAAATATCATTACTGAATTTGATTTTGCTTCTTGGGGTGGTATTACATTCTCATTTTCCGAAAATGTGTAAAGTCCCATACCTTTTACAGAAGAAATTAATTTTCTAAGATATTGATATTTTGGTTGATGCAATGATTTTGAGAACAAATATATATTTTTAAATTTTATTCCATTAGGGCTTTCAATTAAACTAAGCATAACATTTGTTTTTCCACAATTTGATGGACCTACTATAATTGCTCTTATAGAATTTGGTAATAAACAACTGTGTTTAATGCCATTAACATCTTTTACCAAGTCTATATTTCTAACTGTAATATCCTTATGTTGCCTTATTAAACGCATGCTTTCAACTGAGACGGTGTGGGTATATAAAGAATTACTTAAAGTAATGTTTACTCACTATCAAACAGGTTATATAAATGATTGTATATATAAAGAAAACACTTAGTAAAAAACAACACGTTCGCGGAAAAGGACTGATAAATAACTTAATTAATTCCCTACCAATTGAGCTACACCTACCAGGGTATCAATACTGTGGACCTGGGACAAAACTAGAAAAACGATTAGAAAGAGGGGATAAGGGAATAAATCCCCTAGATGCAGCTTGTAAAGTTCATGATATTGCTTATTCTCAAAACACTAATATTAATAGAAGACATCAAGCAGATAAAGAACTAGCAGAAAAGGCTTGGGAACGAGTTAAGGCTAAAGATAGCACACTTGGAGAAAAATTAAATGCATACATTGTTGCTAACGCTATGAAATCTAAAATCAAATTTGGTTTAGGCTTAAAATCTTGTAAATCAAAAAAGAGGGTTTATAAGCAAAACATTTTTAAGAAAGCGGTTAAAAAAGCAGCAGCTATCTTGAAAAAGGAAAAACCTGAAACTATTGAAAATGCTATAAAAACTGCACGAAAAGTTGTTAAAAATTGCTTTCGTAATAAAAAGCAATTTGACATTAAAATTCCAAGAATTATCAAAGTTCCAAAGATTGGTGGTTTTCTTCCTTTAGTTCCTATACTAACTGCACTTGGAGCATTAGGCGCATTAGCTTCCGGAGGATCATCAATTGCTAGAGCTGTAAACACCGCTAGAAATGGTAGACAGCAACTTGAAGAAAGTCAGCGGCATAATAGAGTATTAGAAGCAATTGCAATGGGTAAAGGCTTATACCTGAAACCACATAAAAAGGGATATGGAATTTTTTATGATAATATATCAAAAAACTAATAGATCAGCTACCTAATAGACCGCTAACAGACGTCGATTTGAAAAGATTTGGAAAAAATTATATTCCTAGTTTTAGAGGAGTTTATATGAGAGATACACTTCCTAAAACTCCTCGAAAAAAAGAATGCGGTATTATTAACTTGGACAATATAAGCGGAAAAGGCACACATTGGGTAGCATATTATAAAAATAACAAATATATTGAATATTTTGATAGTTTTGGTAATCTTCAACCTCCCTTGGAAGTTTTAAGTTATTTAGGAAATAACATTAAATATAATCATAAAAGATATCAAAGAATGAATACCTTTAACTGTGGTCATTTATGTCTAAAATTTTTAATCAATATGAAAAATAAAGAAAGCAATAAATAAAAAGCAAAACACAATTTTTTTATTTATTTTTATTATTTATTATCAATTCGTGATATTAGTCTATATACTTTTACATCAGTTTTTATTTTATCATACATCTTTTTAGAAAACTCATAGCATAATCTCGTTAAATCAATTTCTATATCTCTATCATATGGACAATTAAGTTCACAGATTTGAGTAACAGTTTTGTTTAACTTAGAGCAAGATGGTATATAATATTCATAGTAGAAGTGAACAATTTGTTTTCTCAAAATGCTATTCCAACATAAAATTGATGATAGAAATGATCCAATCCGAAGTAATGATCGCCAAGTATCTGGATCAATCTTAATTTCGTATTTACCTTGCTTGATCATGAAATAGCACACTCCCTTTTTATATTTAAAGCTGTAGAATGTTTCTCTCTCACCCTCCCTCTCAAAGAGATTTATAAAGCCGACAAATTTTACTTGATTTATAACATTACTTATATGATCCTTATAGCTCATGAGATGTAACCATTCTTCTCGATCTATTCCCACAAAATTTTTATCCTTATAGTGTATCCATATAATTGGTTTGAATCCTAATACAGTTGAAAATCCACACGAGATTTTAAATCTTAAATCTAAGAAATACTCCATTTCAAAAACAACATCATACACTGCGTTTTTTCGTCCTTGACTGAATTTAAACAATTTTTTAGTTTTGTTTTCCATCCTCAATGATTTTTTAAATTAAACTGATGATCTTGCTTCTTTAAAAGCACTTTATATACATATATTTTCCATTTGCTTACCCCCAATTTTTAAAGTTTATAATAAATTTGTTTATTGCTTAAATTTTTTCATAATTTCTTAACTTCTTAATTAATTGTTGATACTTTTCAATAATCTTGAAAACTCTCTCCTTTCTCATATGGAAAAAGTAGCATCCACAGAGTCCAACTACATCTCCATCAGAATTTTTGTGGGGGCAAGGCTTATCAAATTTATTTATATTGCAGTACTGTTTTTTGAATGCATTAATAAATTCTAAATCTTCTTCGAAAATTAAATTTTCAAATTTCTCTAGAAAATCATTAATATTGTCCATCTTTATAGGTTAATGATATACTTGAGACTGTATATATCATAAGTTCTCAGCCCTTTATATAATATTATAAATTAAAAACATCAGAAATTAATTTTCAATCAATTTTTTAATTTTATTTAAAATGTTTAAAATTCATTATCAGTATAATAATCTCTTAGAGTATAAGCCACCTTTATCTCCAACTTGTATGAATCATTTGTTTTGTCGTCATTTGAAGGAATTTTGGAAATTGAGTAGATACCAGTAGATAGGTTTTCTATATCCTTATCAGTGAGAGAATTAAATCTCTTAGGCAGGTATAAAATTTTTGAGTCCAATTCCAAAACAATAACATCTCCATATTTAGTATTTACACGTTTTGCTTTGGTAATGAAATAATCCTGTCCATCTATCATATCCTTAAGACTTATAATGGTTTGCCTTAAACTTAGCTGATTAAAGGTTGATACCAAGTCCGTATTGATGTTCATCCTTGGGTTCTTATTTATTTAATGTTCAAAAAGAATATAAACTATCAATTTATAGGAAATTTTCATAATCAATTTATTTAGACTATTATAAAGTAATAAAAATTACTCATCTTAAGCAATTAACACTCTTACTAGAGAAAAACTTTAAGAGAGAAAAAAGATAAAAAAAAACCATAAACGATTAATTTTATATAAACTCTTTATTTTTAATTATTTAAATAATATTTAAATTTATATTCAACATCATCTGATCCCCGTCGTCATCAAACCAAAAATCATCTCGAAATTTCCTAAGCTCCTCATCACCTTCTTCGTCTAGGATAAACTCCGATACAGGATCGTTGAATGGATAATAATACCCCAACTGATTATTAGGAATTTCCCTTAGGTATTCATCCTCTTCAAAGGATATAAGCTCTGATATTTCCTTCTCAAGAATATTTTCTGAAAAAATTATGTCCATATTTTTAGTGTAATTCAAAAGAAGCCTTCCAAAGAAACTTATATACTAGTTTTAAACGTTGTATTACTAAAACTTAAATAGAAAATATTTTCCTCCCTCTTTCAAACTTTCAAAAAAAAAAAAAAATCTTAAGCATATTCCAACACTTTACTTAAAGCAGCAAAAAAATTATTTTCAAACAAAATCAATCCCTCCACTATTAATAAACTAATAAAAACTAATAAAATTGTTTGGTTTACAATTTTTAATTATTAGAAAATAAAAAAATATGTACATTTTTAAAGCAGCAAAAATTTATTTTCCAAAAAACTATTGTAAATCAATCCCTGCACTATTAATAAACTAATAAAAAACTTTTTGTTCTTAACCTACATATACAAACACACAAACATTAACTATAAAAAATAAATATCACCACTTATAGAAAAAATCTAAAATAGTCCAAAAAATCTTCATCCAGCTGAAGTTTAAAACTATGTACATACTTACTTAACACGTGCTAACTCCAACTTTACGCATTTTAAAAATTTTTAAAACAATTCCTACACTATTAAAAACTAATAAAATTGCTTGGCTTATAATTTAAAATTTTTAGATAATAAAAAATATTTAGTCTCACATCCATCCGTTTAATGTAACAAGTGCATTCCAACACTTTACTTAAAGCAGCAAAAAATTTATTTTCAAACAAAATCAATCCCTCCACTATTAATAAACTAATAAAAGCTAATAAAATTGTTTGGTTTACAATTTTTAATTATTAGAAAATAAAAAAAACATTTACTCTCACATCCACCCCTTTAATACACAATTAAATACCACTACTCATAAAAAATCTAAATAAATAAAAGTCTACTGCATCCTACACTAATAAAAATCTAATAAAATTGCTTAGTTTACAATTTTTAAAGTCCATCGGTCTGTCTGTCTGTCGGTCTGCCTTTAGGGCGGCTATGACTGATGTGCCTATAATAAACATACACTTCATCTGTACATGTTTTGTCCCCACATTTGCTTTTCTTTATTTACACACACACACACACACACACATACACTTTGTCTCCCACTTGTTTGTTTACAAACACAAACATATGTCCACCTATAAGAAACTCAGCACATGCTGTGAAACAGCATGATCCGTAAAAACAAAAAAATTTACTAGATCAATTTCAGCATTTAGCAAACACACGACCTACACACTAAACACACCACTCTGACAGCACTAAAAAAATCTCACCACTTAGGAAATACACGACCTACACACTAAACACATCAGGTTGACTGCACTAAAGCAATCTCACCACTAAGAAAATACACGATCTACAAACTAAACACACCACGTTGGCTGCACTAAAGCAATCTCACCACTAAGAAAATACACGATCTACAAACTAAACACACCACTCTGGCAGCACTAAATCAATCTCGTCATTTAGCAAAGACACAAACCACAATAATAAATATTAACTGAATCACCCGGTGGGCTAGAACCCGCATTCCCTATCTACTGATTTTAAATAGTGATTTTGTATAAATATTATTTGTTATAGTTCGGCTATGAGGTCCCCTTGTATTAAAGAAAAAACTCTTTGGTTTTTTTTTCTTTCTTTTATTGTTCAATATTTTAACCAACTTTGTTGGTCATCATCAGGAACATATGACTAAAAATGTAAATATATAAAATTAAATGTTTATAAATATTGAACAATAAAAGAAAGAAAAAAAACACCAAAGAGTTTTTCCTTTAATACAAGGGGATCTCATAGCCGAACTTTAACAAATAATATTTATAGTGATTTTGTTTAAAAATTTCGTTTAAAAAATTATGTATTTTAAATTTAAAATTTATTTTTGGATACGCCAGTAAGCCTCGTATACCTGAAAATCATTTTGGTTGGCGATTATTACTAAAACTGCACTAATAAACTATTAAAAGCATTTCTCTTGTCGGCAAATACTGTCTTGTATCCTTTCTTGTCCACAGGATATAAAACCCTAATGGTCCAATCCTCGGGTAGGTATTCTTCTAGCCAAACTTTACAAACAAGCTGATGCATACTCGATATCAGCGTTACCTCAAGTGCTACTGCCTTATTTATTCTTAAGCCGGTTTACTTCTATTTCGACCTCATTTTAACTAAATATTATGCCCGCAATCCTCTAGGATAGGATATATGGTATTTTTAAAAGAGCTACTACCCCATACCAGCAGGCGTAAAAAAGTATCTTTCACGCTATCTGTATAAGTCGCTAGATCACTGTCTTTATCTCTGCAAACTTTAAAACTTTTTACGTCTTCCGTTTTTTGATATGGTAATAACCATGTGGACTTATGTTTATCGGGATATCAAAATCGGGTGCGGCCAACCACCATGTTCTTAATAACTTTTGGATATATCGAATAAAAACACTTGTCATTTTCAATACCAAAAACTTAAACACTAAAATGTATTTTCATTTGAAAAGCCAATTTAAAAGCATGAACATTTTATACAAAAAACCAAACGAACTTGCATTTGATTAAACCACGTCTTTTATTTAAAGGTTTTAAACATTCTTTAAAATTATCCTAGTTAAATTCAAGTCTTTAAATAATTTTTCCAAATTATTTAAATAGAAAGACCAGAAAAAAAATAACCCACTTTACTTGCCACAAAAAAAATAAATGACAAGTAAATGTCCTTTTAATCCTATTCGTATGGAGTATAACACATTTTGAGAAAAATTGCCTTTTGTTAAGAAAACAAGAAAGCAACTAATTTTATTTGCATTTAATTGAATCTACGTAAATAACATTAAGTAGGAAATGAAAATTGAAAACAGCTTCTTAATACAATTACAATTACGGTGTCCTTTGTAATGGGAGGAAGACATGAAAGTAAATTATATTTTTTTGGAAATATTTCTTTTTAAGGACATAACATATTGTAGTTAAAAAGTTATAAAACATAATACCTTTTTTGAAAAACAAACATTTTCATACACATTTAAGTACATTAACTTAATGAATAATCGATTGTTGTTCCCGACATAATAATAAAAATTTAGCAAAAAGCTTTTTCCCTGCCAAAAATGTATAAATTTTAAATAAGTTATTTTCTGATTGTTCAGTAAACCATATTCAAAGTAGAAAAAATTAAAAAAAACACCCAAAAATGTTCCTGCAAAATTTATTAAAGTCAACTACAGCTTTGGTTATACTTTGTTACAATCATTTGTTTATTTTTAAAGTTGTGAAAGCAAATATTTTAAGTTCTTCTAACGAAAAACACTTCTTCAAAAATTTAGTTCTACAGAGAATATATATTAAAAAAATTAAAAGTTTTTAAATCATTATAAAAAAGATTTCTGTTTTTTTTTAAACAGTAAAACAAAAACTGTCTTTAACGCATGACTACTTGTCAAATGACAATAACAAAACTATTTGCTCCTTTTTAAAATCCTTCCGTTTCCGCTGTTTAGATATTTTATCCTTCTTTTGCCAGCATCCAAGTTTTTCGTCTAATATTTTTTTCTTTGCCATAAATAAAAACAACTTGAAAAACTTGCTGTTAAAGTAATTTACTAATGCTATTCGGTTTATCATTTTATCAATTTTTTTGTATCTTTTTGTGTTTGGCTGGCAAAAACTAAGCAAATTTCAAAGACTTTATGTTTAATAGTGATGATATAAATTATCTTAATTACACAACAATGTGTGGTTCATCTCATGGAAACTTTGATTTTAATGTCAGATGATAAATATGGGCCACATATAAAGCTAGACAAATAGTCTGGTAAATATTAAATGGTTTTAGAGATATAAAATCTCAGAACAATTGAAAAAAAAACTTTAATAAACTTTAGTCGAAAAACATAATTTCAAACTTTTTTTTATTTGGTTTGTTGTGCGTTTAAGTACGTCCATATGCATCCTCCACCAAATTCTTAAAAATATATCCGACTATTATTTGCTTATATTTAATAATCTCAATTAACTAATTGAGACTTTTAAAAACAAACAAAAAATATTCAAAAATGCTTTTAAAAACCAACAAACCGTTTTTAATATTAACTCTATTCTTGTTTCTATTTCCCTTTTTTCCGGTAGCCCTAATGGTATAATTTGTATCGATCATTGTATTTTTCATTCGAATAAGGAAAATAGAAATTCAAAAACAGAATAATGAGTTAAAACGATTTGTTGGTTTTTGGAAGTGCATGGACCAAATTTTGGTTTTAAACTATCATTATTTAAAATCAGAAAAATCGGTTAATTTTGGACCGAGCAAAAACCAAAGACAATTTTTTATTTAAGGACTAAATCTTTATCTTGAATGACTGCTTTATTTATCTACTTTAGATGTACACATACTCGTATTCTCACTAACGCGAGATTTTGAGGAATTTGTGGGGGTCAAAATTAGTCATAAAAGGAAATCTGAGAAGTTGATTTTTTTCGTAAATTTTTGCATTGTTTTGAGATTTTGATTCTTAAAACATGCAATACAGACACCCCGATTGAGGCCACATTTCTGTTAGTTTTTTGTTTTTCATAGTTCATACTCTTATCTTAAAATATATATCCACGTTAACCAAAAACTTTTTTTACTTTTGTTTTTTTTTTTTTTTTTTGTTAAAAGCAAAGGAAGTAATATTCCCAATGCAAACGGACCATTTTAAAAAATCTTTGATACGCTGTACCTTGTAAAGTATAAAATAAAAACAAGTAAGAGCGCTATATTCGGCTATGCCGAATCTTATATACCCTTCACATTGGTCTTTTAATATACCCAGCCGAGTTATTTTGTACTGCAAATAATATAATAAAAATACCTTGTGCAAGCTTTAAAGTCCATAAAAAACTTTAAAAAATTTTAACGTTAGTATGAATAATAGAAATAGATGAAAAAGGTTTGAGGTCGAGAGTTTTGAAAGTTTTCGACATTATTCATATTTAAAGGTTAATGAAACTTATTAAATGTTCTAGTCCCCCTGCTCTTCTCCAAATTTTTCTCCAAAATGTATGAATTATTTGATTATTACTTTTTGTAGAATATTCGAAGTCGATAGCTCTTATAGTTTCCCAGATGTAGCGAATCAAAAATTTCATAATAATTGTTAATTTGTATGGGAGCTATCCCTTTTCCTGCCCCCAACCAAAAAATTTTCTCTTCAAAGTGTAGGTTTTGTTGTCCAATTCCTTTTTGCAGAACATTTAATTTCGATATCTATTACAGTTTCCGAGATATAGCGTATCGAAAATTTCATAAAAATTGTAAATTTGTATGGGAGCTACCCCATTTTCTGCCTCCACCCAAAAAAAATTTTTTTAAAATGTAGGTCTTATTGTACAATTACTTTTTGTAGAACATTTTAAGTCGATAGCTGTTATAGTTTCCCATATATAGTGCATAAAATATTTCACCAAATTTGTGCAATTGTAGGAAAACTACCCCTTCCCCTGGTCCTATCGGAAAAAAATTTTTCCATTATTTAGATGCCTACTTTAAAAGTATCCGTGCCAAGTTTTGTGGCAATTATGACTATACTTACTGAGATATATTGGGATATATGCACGGATTTTGTCCTAAAAAAAATGGGTTGTTTTGGGTTTTCGCTTATATCTCAGTCAATAGTAAACCGATTTTGCTGATTTTAAATAGCGATTATTAGCGAGATATTTCTAATCGTTTGACACCATTAACTGGTCTGTATCTCTTTATTTGACTCCGGACAGACAGACAGACGGACAGACGGACATGGCTATATCAACTTCCCTATTTATAAGGATCCAGAATATATATACTTTATGGGGTCGCAAATGGATAATAAAGAAATTACAAACGGAATGACAAACTGATATATACCCTTATCACTATGTGAAGGGTATAATTAAAGTATTAAATTTTTTGGCAAACACAGAAATTATTTTATCATTCTTGCATACATCTGAAATTTTTGTAGCTTCATAGCTAAAGTGTCATAAAGCTTATATTATATTTGACAAAGCTTGCATTTGGAAAGCATTAAAACTTAAAGTCCATTGACCGGCCGAAGGCTACCGCGACGCCGGAAAATAGAATCCACATGAGTTTTTATTTGTTTTCCCCGAAAGGAGGCCGGCTTTGTACGCAGCTTTTTTTTAACCCAAAATCTAATTAATTGGAAAAAAGCTTAGAGCCTACGTGCCTGATGGAAAGCTATAGCGAAGCCTGCGGTTCAAATCCACTAACGGCTATTTTTCTTGCGTCTAGACGATACAAAATCTTTTCGTATTCCATATACATATGTATTTTAATAAGGAGTTATTTCGTTTACTGTTGGAACTACTTTCTTTTATTTGTATTCTGGTTAGGAAGTATTTGATAGTATCGGTACCGGCACACTCCCCTTACCCTATTTAATTAATATACATCATACATACATCATACAAAAAATACTCTGTATCAGGTTTAAAGTTTAATAGTTTCCCAGCTGGGCCTGCCACTTCCCTTGCTTCTATCCAGAAAATATTTTTGCCAAGTTTTTTGGTAACAATGATAAAATTTACTGAGAGATATCGGAATATGTGCAAGTTTTGCTAAACGAACTGGTTATTTCTGTTTTTGCTTATATCTCGGCCCATAGTGAACTGTTCTTTGCTGATTTTCAGTAGCGTTTTTCCTCAAAATTTATCCTTGACATCAAAACGTGGTCGGTTAGGTTTAACTTTGTTTTGGCAACTTGATTTCAATAGGCAGACAAATGGAAGACTTTCCTATCTGTAAGGATCGAATAAATGTGCACTCTGTGGGGTTTTTAATAAACATTGTAAACATTACAAAGGAAATGACAAACTGGTATATATATAAACTTAACTCTGAAGGAGCTTTAATTAATTGAAAGGGCGGATAGATGGCAGCAGAGTGTTACAATACTTTAACAGCTGTCGACTTTAATTTTTCTATAAACAATTTTGCTACAGTGTTTTAATTTAAAAAAAGTTTTTTAAGAAGCCCCTTCAAAAACGGTTAAGTTTTATTAAATCTCTGAAAGACTATATTTTGGAATGTACACGCAGAGAAAAAACATAGTTTCACCTTTGTATGGCTATGAGGATCATTGCTGTGACTGCCGCAACCATAGTATAGTTGTGCAAAGGCAATCATACCTCTGATTAGATTTACCATTATATATTTGCGGTAATTATTATTTTTGTCATGGGTATTCATAACCTTGATAATTGGTTATTAAATATATAATGCTCTTCGAAAATGGTTATCATAATGGCTGTTTACCTAAACGCAGTATGCTTTGCATCACGAAATTTCAACTTCTTTCATTTTACACAACTTATAATTTTAACAATTTTCTGTGTTTCCAAAGCATTAACATGGCTTTAAGCACTAATTTGGGAGCAGAAGAAATTAGCAAAACCTTCAGATTTGCTGTCTGAAAGAATTTGAAATTTCGTGATGCAAAGCATACTGCGTTTAGGAAAACGGACAATCTAAGAGCAACATATGTATGATAACCCATAATCAAGATCATGGTTACCTATAATCAAAGTAATGATTATCACAAGCATATAATGGTAATTTTAATCATAGCTATGATTGCATTTTTCGCCAAAAACTTACTACAACTCTGGCGTGATTTTACCAGTCAAAATAATGATCTTCGTAACCATACAATGATGAAATTGTTCGTGATCATATTCCCGTGACCATACTCAACCATGTTTTACCCTGAGTTTAGATTGTAGTTACATGTCTGCATTTTAAAAAATAAATTTCTTATAACTTAATAAATTCCACTTAAGGAAAAGATCATATTTTTAAACACAAATACACCTTTATTTGTTCTATTTAAGTACTACTCCAGAAAATCGTAGTTTGTCTATAACCTCATGTGACAATTTAAATTTACTAAATCCTTTAAGAATTCACCGTGGACTTTAGCTGCTTAATAAAACCCAATTTGATAAGAATCTTAAATGCTTATAAACATAAATTTACCAAAGTTTAAACAAAATAAATAAACAATTTATTGTCTTAAAGCAAAAGTGAGTTCGAAAAAATTTGTTTTAAAAAAGTACAAAAAAAAATTTTCCATTAAAAAATTTTAAAAACACATTTAACTATGTTAAGCATGTTGCTGCTAAAATAAAAATAATTGTTTGAAAAAGAAGTTTTGCTTAGAAATAATATAAACAAGAGATTAAGCTTAAATAAGCTGAATTTAACTAGGGACTACTTTTCATATAAAATATTTTTTTGATGTTAAAAGCTTATTCGAATCTCTACTTTTCTAATCAGATTATGTTATTGAGTTAATTACCCTTAATTTTATTACTTTAAATAATGTTAAGAGATTTTATTAACGGCATTAAACTAAAGAAATTTTAAGAGATGGATGGCAGTATAATATAAGGGCAACAAAAAATTTTGAAAACTTTAAATTAAGATTATCACATATTAAATAACTTTATTCTTATAAAACAATTTGTATCGAATAAAAACATTTTTTATAAAAAAAGATTTAACAAAAAAAAACCTAAAAATATAAAAAATATTTTCAAATAAAATTGTATTTTATCATTATAACCTGAGGATGTATTCTAAAGCAAATAATAATTTTACAAAATTTTTAACAAAATTATTTTACTTCCAAATTTTTCCACATAAATACATTTTATATTAAAATAACTCATTCAGTTGTTGTTTTTTTTTTCTTATTCTTTACAGACAGAACAATTAACCTTTCTATGCATATTACTGGCAATGATTGTTTTAGGCAATTCAGCGGTTTTATATTTTATGTATTTTAATAAGAATCGAAAATCTCGAATGAATTTCTTCATCATACAATTGGCAATTGCGGGTAAGTAATAACAAATAAAACAAGCATCATGCTTAGTGTGTATGTAAAGGTATGTGTGTTTGTTTGTATATTATTTTTACTTTTATGTTTTATGTTTTATGTAAATTAAATTATAGAAACATATAATTGGCAAAATTTAATTTTATGTTTGTTACATTTTTCTATAATAATTTACAATTTTATGCCGTTTGGTGGTAATTTAATGATTTTGGATGTAATTTAACAAACAATTTGTATTATTTTAATGTAAACAACTGGAATAATAAATTTATATTTTCACAAAGTAACGTTTATTATATTATATGGGCGGAGAAACAAGTGATTTATTTATTATTAGAACATTTACCAAATTAACTTAATTTTTTTTTGCCTAAATAAAATATATATTTATCTATTGTTCACTGAAAAAATACTAAATATCGTTGTGTTAAATAATTAAAAAAATTGCTTCTTTTAAACAAACACTTATTAAGTATAAATATTAAATCTGGTATACTTGACTACATTTTATCCTCACGTGGACCCCTATTAAAAAGACGATTGTGCCCAGAAAAAAGAGTACCGATGGCAACCCTAGTTATACGTAATTGTTTAATAAAATTTTTTAGGACAAAACTTTAAACGGGTCTAGTTACTTTGTGTTAGTGAGCGTTAAAATGAGAGCCAAGAACAACTTAAGCTATTGTTGTTTAATATTTTCTAATACATATCTTCAATAGAAATTAGAAAAGTTGTCCTTGTGAGCTGATGTTGTAATGCCGTTAATTGCACCGGTCATCTCAGAACCACCTTTTGAGACATATGCATAATCCGTCTTAGATCCCTGGCCTCTGCTAAGTTCCTAAAAACTTACTTTCCATAACATCCTAATGTGGCCAGTTTTAAGACTCTCACTCACTTTTTTGACCAAACTTTTTGCGCAATTCCCATCACCTAATTTTTAATAGGTACTGCGTGACGAATTACGTGTAGTGCCACTGTAAGCGTTTGTGTATGTGTGAATGCTATAACTCTAGTTTACCAATTTTGATTGCAAGCGTCATCTCTTTTTTTCTATAGATTTTTTTTCATATATAGTAGGTCTTAGGCCCCTTTTGACCATTTTTCTGTACTCCTCTTCCTCCATAGCTTGCTACTAAGAAGTATTCTAATGTGCTTAGTCTCACATCAAAGTTTAAACTCTACTCCCATACGTGTTGGGCTTTTTAAAGCCATTATCCTATACTTTTGGGTACAGAAAACTAGTTTATTTTTGCCAGTATTCACTTCTTAGCTGTTCCCTTATTCCCAAAGCAAATATCCATAACGTCCATTGCAATACCTTCCCAACAGTTGAAAGGAAAGTTCCCCAGACCAGAATGAGTATCTGCATATGCAATAACTTTCTTTTCTCAGCCACCAAACTTGCTTGATATTTCCTTGTAGTATCCTCTTTCTGGCTTCTCTTCTACAATCTACCCTTTCTAATCTAGAGTTTAAAGAATGATCTCAAGCTTTGGTTAGCCGTCTGAATAAGGAATCTTTAAGACCTAGGTTCCTAAGAGCCTAAACTTTCGCATCTTTCTTCACATTGTTAAACATCTCCTCTGTATCCAGGAATGCTTCTTATGATTATTTTACATCATGCAAACCCTTTTGTTTTATATAACAAAGCCTATTATGTAGTACATTCTTGAAAATTTTACCCTTGAGTTAAGAATGTTGAGCCCCACAAATAGTATGTGGATAAGCCAAATCAATTAACTTAGGGTCAATCAGAGTTTTTAAAGTCTTAAGCAAAAAATATCATAGATTGATAGTTTAAAATTCTTTGCTTTTGAACGGCCTATCCTTCCAGACTTGGATATAAAAATTACTACCTCTAAGGTGAATAAAGACTAAGCTCGATTACCGACAGTGCGAAAACTTGATTTGTAACCTTTCGCAGACCGGCAAGTATAACGGACCCGGGGATTAATTAGTTTAGTATGTATTAATTGCCTTTTCTTCTTTCTCCTTCATTTCCAGATCCTTCAATATCTCTTGTCCCAGTTCTAGTAGCCTATGGTCCCTTTCTATACCAACTGCTACCGTGCCATCTTCAATATCTCTGCAGCTTGCAAAGTGTATTCACAAAGGAACTTCTAGAGTCTCTGTCTTATATACTCAGTTTTTTTTGGGTAAACTCTATCCTTCAATATCTCTTGTCCCAGTTCCAGTAGCCAATGGGCCTTTTCTATACCAACTGCTACTGTGCCATCTTTAACCTACCTACAGCCCCGAAAGTAAATTCCAAAAAAAAATTCTAGAGTCTCCGTCTTAGAGTTAGTCCATAAACTATCAGTTTTTATCATGGGTAAACTCTGTTACCGTTGGATCCGTTGATTATATATCTTCTGGAATCTTGAAAGATTATTTACTGAATTTATGTATTTGCAGGCTCAGTTGACACCGCCTCAAATTTCTTCGTACACCCTGTTAACACTCTGTAGTTGTCCCTGCCCCAAGTCTAACACTAGCATTTTCCCTATCAATCAACCTAAAAAGTTTAGATCTTGTAATCGTTAATTCTCCAGTAAACTATTCTGGTTGCTCCCTTTTCTCCAAAAATATCAACGGGCACGCTCGCATATATCCGTTACCTTTAATGTCTAGTGAGTTCTCCCACTACCAAATTCATCTCATGACTTTTAGTAGATAGGGAATGCCGGTTCTAATCCAACTTGACTGCGCAGTCGCTACGCAGTCGGTATTCCTGCACGTGCATGCTATAAATCATGGGTAATAAAACTGTCAAAAAACCCATTAAATTAATTGAAGCGTGACGATAATTTTAATTGCTTTTACATTAAATTAATTGAAGCGTGACGATAATTTTAATTGCTTTTACAGTACAGTGCAATAAAAAAGTATGTAAACAAAAATAATTACATTGAATCATGCGTGGCTTCTTTGTTTAATTTCCTATTAGGTGATCTTGCTTTAAGAGTTGTTAGTATTTTACCAAATATGTTTTTGAAATATGATGCTACAGATTAATGTTTAAAGATTTAATGAAGGAGGGAGGCAAACTAGAGTGAGCGCAGTCGATATTTATGCAGCTGACAACCATAAAAAACCCATTAAATCAATTGAAGTGTGAAAATAATTTAATTGCTTTTTAAGTGCAGTATAGTAAAAGTATGTAATAAAAAATAGCTAGATTCAATATGCAGCTGTATAAACAAACAAGTACAGTTGCTTCAGGAAAGATTAGTTGTATGTATATTACAAAGGGGAGATAGCAGATCAAACAGCGTTTGCTGAGAAAAATATTTATTTCACAACGATTCAGTTGTGAGTTTCTTGATAAAAAGGGTTCAATGAACTATGGTTTATAATTTTAAGTGTAGTTAATAAAAAGAAAAATTTTATTGTTTAGTTAGGCGGTGCTTAGCATGTGTATATTTATGGAGTAATTGAAAATCTATGCTAGTTTATGATCTTTTAATAATTCTTATGTGTGTGTGTGTGTGTGTGGTGTGTGTGTGAAGATTATTTTTTGGGGTATGCTGTATGACTTCATTAATTTTGATTTTATGACTGGTGATATTTGTTTATAGTAGATGTTTAAATTTTTAAAGATAAAGAAAAGCAAGTGTGGAAACGAACAAGTGCGGTTTTAGGGTGGATGTATGTATGCATGTTTATATGTATGTATATATATGTATATTAAAAAGCAGATCAGGCAATTAAATTTATAATATGAGTCATGTTTATATACATGTATGTATATATGTATATTAAAAAGCAGATCAGGCAATGAAATTTATAATATAGGTCATGATGTTTGTTTATATTAAATGCTTATACATATGTGTGTTATATTAAAGAGGTGAAGGATATATAAATACTATAGCAATTAAACTTTTAAAGTTAGTGTTACGAAGATACTACTCCACTTAAAACCTTTATGCTTACAAAAAAAAAAAAAAAATTAAATCTAACCCCAATAAAGTGAAGTCTTAAAGATAAATATCAATAATAAAAAATCTAAATTTTTATTACTTAACTGCTTCTATTCATACATATATACAAAAGTGAAAAAACATTAAGCAAGAAAAAAAAAGAAACAAAATATAGAATATATACAAACGGTTTAATTGTGTTATAGAAAATAACTTTAACAAATTAACAAGTTTAATCCTTAAAACTAATTTCAAATATAAATATCGAAATTTTTATTACTTAATTGCTTCTGCTCATATATACAAAAGTGAAAAACATTAAGCAAAAAAAGAACAAATACAAACGGTTAAATTCTGTTGCGGAAAATAACTTTAACCAATTTACAAGTTTAATCCTTAAAAAATATCAATAAAAAAAAAAAAAATCTAAATTTTTATTACTTAACTGCTTCTGCTCATATATACAAAAGTGAAAAAAAACATTAAGCAAGAAAAAAAAGAAACAAAATATAGAATATATACAAACGGTTTAATTGTGTTGTAGAAAATAACTTTAACCAATTAACAAGTTTACTCCTTAAAAAACTAATTTCAAATATAAAAATTAGCAACAACTGTAAACATTTTATTATATAAACTATTAAAAAAGTTAAATTCATTAAAAATGGCTTCATCCAACAACACACCATCAACTTCAACTGCAGCTGCAATCAAACGTAAGTCCGATCCAATTACGCTTTTAGAAAATAAGAGACCTAATTTAGATAGATCAGTTCAGCCAATAAAAAGTTATTTTAAGAACCGCTTATCAACGTACCGGTTCCCAAAAGTGGACGAAAGTTTAAACATCAATTCTTATTTAGATGAAGGATATGAAGAAATAAAAAAGCTCTTAACGAGTAGCTTGGCAGAGCATGTTTTAATTAAGTTTAATTTAGAGCTTACAGCTCGATATAAGCTTCCTGCTAAAATTGATAATCCGGAAAAAGATATCTTTCATATAACGCAAATGGTGCGATTATGTAGAGCAGATGATGTCGATGCTGCTCTAAAACTTCAAATGGACCTCATTAAAACGAAGATGTCCGAATTCCAGGAGAGGGATTCAGGCTGGACACTAATCAAAATAAAATATTTGAATATAAATATTAATAAAGCGTCACCCCTAAACGGTTCACAATATCTCCCAACACCGAAAGAACTTATCAACAAGCGGGCATGTATTAACGTGAGAAACAATGATATATTTTGTTTCAAGTGGTGTCTCATAGCAGCTTTTTATAATGGGGATAAAACCAAAACATTTAGAACCTCAACCTATAAAATTAGCAATATTGCTGATAGTATTATAGGTTTAGAGTGTGGAAGAGTTCTGGACTTCACCGGCATGAACTTTCCGACTGATGTTAAGCAAATAAAGATATTTGAGAAAAATAATGCTGACATCAGTGTAAATGTGTTTGGTTATGACTGCAAGCAAAAAAGCGTAATTGGACCTTACTACGTTACAGGAAGTGAAAAGGAGTTCCATATAAATTTAATACTGCTGGAAAGTAAAGATGGAAAAAGCCACCACTACATTCTAATTAAAAGCATTTCAAGGTAATTAATTAAACAAATTCTAAGTTTTATATATTTTGTTAACTTTTTATAAATAATTGTTTTTAATAAATCTTTTATTAATTATAAATAGTGAAACAACTTTTCTAATTAATCTTTTATTTGTGTTTTCTAATTTATTCAGACTGTTATCAAGTCAAATAACAACAAATAGTCATAATTTGTTTTTCTGCAACGTATGTTTTTACCACACCCACCTACCTGAAAGACTAGCAACCCATAAAGAACTAGAGTGTGGTAGGTGTATCTCAAAAATGCCTGAAGGAGAAAAGGCAATCCTTTCATACAGCCATTTCGAGAGGCAAATGGATGTGCCATTTGCCGTTTACGCGGATTTTGAATGTGTGCTAGAAGATGTTATTGAAGATAGTTCTAGTTTTGTTAAAAAGCACATTCCATGTGCCTATTCTTATAATATTAAGTGTAATTTTAACGATAGGTTAGATAGATTTAAGATTTTTTCTGCAAATGATAGTTCTATTAGTGTAGGAGAATATTTTGTAAATAGTTTAGTTTCTGATTGTAGGGATTTATATAAAAAAAATTTTGAATTTGTTGTACCAATGCAACAATTAACTCCCTTAGAAGAAGAAAGTTTTTCAAGAGCCACTCACTGCTATATTTGCAGTAAGACTTTAGGTGATGAGCCAGCAGTTAGAGACCACTGCCATTTGTCCGGAAAATATAGGGGACCAGCACACAATTCGTGCAATCTTAATTATAAAATTCCGAATTTTATACCAATTTTTTTCCATAATTTTTCTGGCTATGACTGTCATTTATTTGTAAAAGACCTTTTAAAGGTTGAAGGAGAAACAAAAATTATTCCTCTAAATAAAGAGTTGTATATTTCATTATCGCATACAATACGCGTGTATAGTGATGATGAAATTCAAATTTTACTAGAAGAAATTCGAGTAAAAAAACAAAAACAAAATATTCCTCAAGCTGTTATTGAAAAACAGCTGGAAAATATAAAGAACTATAAAACTCAAAAGAAAATAGAGTTACGCTTTTTAGACTCCTTTAGATTTATGGCATCTAGTTTAGATTCATTAGTTAACAATTTATCTGAAGATAATTTGAAAGCAATTGGAAAATATTTTCCAAACTCTGAAGAGTTTATTCTTATGAGGCAAAAAGGTGTTTTTCCTTATGAGTATATAAACTCTTTCGAAAAACTAAACGAAAATAAATTACCTGCCATAGAATCTTTTTACAGTAAGCTAAATGATAGTCATTGTTCGGAAGAAGATTATTTACGGGCCCAAAAAATATGGGAAACTTTTAATTGTAATACTCTTAGGGATTATATGGAATTATATTTAAAGACAGATGTGTTGTTACTGACTGATGTTTTTGAAAACTTTAGGAATGTTTGTAAAAAAATTTACAACTTGGATGCAGCTCACTACTATACTGCACCTGGCCTCTCATGGGATGCCATGTTAAAGTATACAAAAATTGAGTTGGAGCTTCTTACAGATTTAGAGATGTATAATTTTGTAAAACGTGGAATACGAGGTGGTCTTACTCAATGTTGTAAGAGATATAGTAAGGCAAATCATAAATATTTAAGTGATTTCGATGAAGCAAAGCCTTCTGAATATATTTTATATTTAGATGCTAATAACCTATATGGTTGGGCTATGTCGGAATCACTTCCTTTTGGTGGCTTTGCTTGGACTGAAAACTTTATACATCCTAAAGACATTCCATCCAACTCGGAAGTGGGCTACATCTATGAAGTAGATTTATTTTATCCCCCTAGCCTCCACGATCGCCATAATGATTTACCATTTTGTGCTGAAAATAAGATAATTGGCGGAAGTAAGCACGAAAAACTGGTGGCTGATCTTTCCAATAAAAGTCGATTCATTATCCATTATAAGACATTAGAACAATGCTTAAATAATGGATTAATACTAGGTAAAGTACATCGAATTCTTCAATTTAATCAGAAACCATGGTTGAAGACATACATTGATCTAAACACCTCATATCGAACAAAAGCCAAAAATGAATTTGAAAAAGATTTTTTCAAATTATTAAATAACGCAGTGTATGGAAAAACTATGGAAAATGTTGATAAAAGAAAAGATGTACGCTTACTAAGTAATTGGGATCGCTTAAACCGCAACAAGCTAGGTATAGGGGAATTAATATCAAAACCTAATTTTCATAGCATCTCACAATTTACTGACACATTATGGGCTGTGCAAATGGATAGAACCCTCACTTTTTATAACAAACCGATCTACTTAGGTTTCTGTGTTCTTGAGCTATCTAAATGGAAAATGTATGATTTTCATTACTCATATATGAAACCAAAATATGAAGAAAATCTTAGCCTAAATTATATGGACACAGACTCCTTCATTTATTCTGTTCGAACTGATGATTTTTATGATGATATTCGGGCAGATATAAAAGAACGGTTTGATACTTCATCCTACTCAGAAAATAATCCATTTAATTTTCCTTTATTAAATAAAAAAGTTCTGGGTATGATGAAAGATGAAAGTGAGGGTAAATTCATAACAGAATTTGTTGGCTTAGCACCTAAAGTCTATTCCTATACAATTGAAGGTGATGTAAATATAAAAAAAGCAAAGGGAGTTAAAAAATGTATTGTAGGTAATTATAGTATACTAGATTATAAGAATGTCTTATTTAATAAAGAAATAGTTAGTGCATGTATGTATACATTTACTAGTAAATTGCATAATGTACTAACAAATGAAATTAATAAGGTAGCTTTAAGTTTCATAGACACCAAGCGTAAAGTTAAGAATGATTGTGTAAATACATATGCCTGGCACCATTACCAGCTAGATACTGGAAATGGTGAAGAAGAATTAAATAGATTAATAAGTTCAATATTAGAATTAGATAATGAAAATAAGGATGTAGAATTAAACTTGTTAGCAAATGAAATATTGCAAATAGAAAGTGAAAGTTTTCAGTTAGAATTAAATAGTTTAATTAATAATTTACAATAAATTAAAAAATATATACAAGTTGTAATATATATATATTATATTTAGATAATTAACAATAAGATAATTTAAATAAAAACAAAATTATATTTTAAAGCAAAGAAAAAAAATTTATTGAGTTCTATTTTTATTTCACAAGTTGATAAAAGTAAGTATAATAAAAAAAAAAATTATATAACTTTATGAACAATTCCAGTTAATGGGGTATACTCCATCAAGCGGTCGTATATAATCATACAATAAGCATTTGTATTTGCTGGAATTGGGCTATCTGTTTCAAACTCAATCTTTACATCAATTGGCCCACTTTTAATCATCTCATTCTGATAGGTTACATCAATTACAGCAATTGGAATATCTTTGAATTTTTCACAAGAAATAAGTGGTTGTGCTTCCTTCATATAGTATTGTTGTTGAAATTTTGCATACATATCATATAAAATAGCATAACGATTCTCTTTAAACTTTAAATTTAAGTCATCATATGGATATACATCAGAATTTAAATGTACTTTAATATTTTTCAAGTCAGAGTGAATATATTTATTATCTTTTTCCAAGACAAAAACCAAGAAACGTGGTCTTTCTCTATTGACTGACATCTTAACATTCCAGTAATGATTTCTTCCACCAACAAATGTAGGATTTAAATAACAGTCCCAGCTACGAAAAGCTATAGGTAAGGAAGTTGCATCTTTTATAATTTTCATTATTTGTATTTTCTTAGAATCGGATAAGTGAATATGTGGAATTCTCCATGTAATGTTTGTTATTGTTAACTGAAGATTTTCATTTGCATCTGTAGAGTAATATGCGTTTACATCACTTGAACTACGTAAGAGAATTAGCTCGTGTTTACTGTTTAATATTATTTTATTAAAATCCTCGGCAAATCCCATTAAAAGTTTCAAGGGAATGTAAAAGTTAAAATTTGATATCGACAAGTCTTGAGATATAGACCAGCCAGCATTTCTCAACATATTACTTTCAAACTCATTTAAAGATATATAATTTTTTAAAGTACTTGCTGTTCCCAAGTATCGAGTTCGATCGATTTCAACACCATTAATCTCATAACGTATTTCTTCAAATAGATACGCTACACAATTGTTCCTTAGGCGAGCATTTATTGATGCTTCACCATTTACTTTTTTTATATTTCCTTCTATATATAAATAGCTTTCTGAGGGAAGCACATACAAGTCTTGATTTTGTAGTGTAATTCGAATTTCATCATTATTTCTAAATGATTGAATATAGGGTAAATAGCTATGATAATCTTTTTTAATTATATTCTCATCTGAATATGGTTTTTCCAAAACATTAAGTATGTCAGACATCGTTTTTTACTTTAAACTTGAGTAATTTTAAAAATTCTTTATTCTTTTCAGTTAACTTGGGTTTAAGTACTTTACTAGATTTAGCTGTAATGTCTTGATTGATTTTGTTCTGTTTTGTTGTTGTTGTATTGTAAATTATCATATTCTTTTTGGTCTTAGATGTAGTCTTAGTGTTATTTCCTCACCTCGAAAATTAATTAAACGACCTTTTTGATCAACAATCCAAATGGTTATGTGTGCTATTTCCTTGACGTTTACTGGCAAATAAATAAGATTATTGGGGATCACGTCTAATTTATAACCTGGAGGAACATCCAGTGCAAACTCATGAAGTATGTGTGCTGGTAGGTTATTCATATAAGCCCCCCTTATGATATTACATTTAACTTGAATAGCATTCACTTTTAAAATATTTACTGGTTGATTTGATAAATGTTTGAAATTCGACATTAAAGATCTTTTATCAAATCCAAATAAACTACCAATAGAACGATTCCGATCAAAGAATATTGTATCATGTGAAGAGGTTATTTCAACTTGTAAGGTATTGTTATTAGCTTCAATTACAACTGATTTGCTAGAGTCCACTGCTTTATACTGTGTGGTAATATAATCAACAATATCTTGTAACTCGTACGATCCAATAGGAATTTCAATAACTTTATCTCCTATATGAAAAAGATTATTATCATAATCTACATTTGGAACAGAATTGTATGAGTGAAAGTCAATTAGACAACATTCGTAATCATCTTTTAATTGTATGGGTGGAAAGTACTTTGCTGTTAGGATTGAAGACTTTCCGCTTAATGCTATTGTTATTGACATATTAACCTCTCAACTAGTAATGAAAATAAAAACGCTTTGATGTTTGTTTTTTCTTTATTTATTTATTTTTTATTTTATAAAATTTTACAATATTTCACTTTTTCTAATCCAAGAGTTGTGTTGATTTGAGAAACCCAACCATTTAACATATGCTTTCGTACCTTTAGTTTTTAATACTTTTTCTACTAGATATGTGTTTGGATAACGTGTATGTAGTAACTCCTCCTTATAAAATCCTCCCTTTATTTCATTACCTTGATAGTCTTCCAGCAAAAATGTGATGGGGTAAGTATTCTGTATTGATCTAATTTTAAATATTTCAGTTGTCCAGTTGGGAGTATATCCTTTTTCAAAAATGTGTTTATATTTACTTATGCGAACGTAATCTCCTACATTAAAGCGTGATGGTTTAAATATTTTTAAATTGCTATATACAGTGTTTAGCAAATGCTTTTCATTTTTCGCAGTAACGTGAACAGGTGCCATTTTTATTGTTCGATGTGTTTTATAATTGTACTGTTTAACTAAGCTCTTGTATATATTAAGCCATTTATAGTTTCCATTATTGCTAAACTCTCTCCACATCATTCCTTTTAATGTTCTATTAAATCGTTCTACAATAGAAGCTTTCATTACACTGTATGTAGAGTAATGATTTATTGTATATTTTCGCATCAGTATTCCAAATTCTTTATTAAAAAATTCTTTGCCATCATCTGTTTGCAAATTTTTTGGCACACGTCCTAAGCGAAGTATGTTTTGAAATGCTTTAGAAACTTCAGAAGCAGTTTTCGACTTGATTGATTCAACCCATGCATATTTTGAAAATGTATCAATAACTGTTAACATATATTTATACCCCTTGTTACTAGACGAATATTCGCCCATTTCTACTAAATCGGCTTGCCATAGATCATCTACACCCTTTGTAATAACTCTACGTCTTAAGAAATTTCTGCGTGCTCTTGAATGAAGCTCATTAACTAAATCTCTTTTTATAGACATTCTTAGTTTGTTAAATATTTATAATTTATGTTATTTTCAGATGAGTGGTTGTGATCATTACCATCATCTAGTGGTATATATTTTAGACTATTTTCTGATGAAAATAAAAATTTTTCAATTTCATAAATTTTTTGATTAAAGTTGTCTATATGCTTGTTTAGAATAAGATTTATTTTTTTTATTTTTTCGTGAATTTCACCAACTTCCTTTCTTAAATTTCTATTAAATTCTTCTTCTGATTTCTCAATCTGAGACAATACAAATAATTTATTTACAGCATCTTTATCATCCATAGGTGTAGCCAAGTTCTTAATTGCTTTATGTTCAACGTTTATGTTACTTCCATCTAGAGTAAAACCAAAATGTTTTTTTAAAAAATGTTTCTTGTTTGCTCCGTTACTAAAATTTTGTTTGCTATAATGACCAAACTTATCCACGGTCATATTTTCTTTTCAGTCTTGATGGTTTATTTTTAAGTATATGCTAATATTACTCAATTATATTTGCTTCTCTTAATTCCTCAATTATTGACAAAATTTCGTTAGTATGATTATTATTACCGGCGTGTTGTGATGCTAATAAAAGTTTTAATCGATCTACTATTTCATTAGGATTGTCCCAGTATATATAGTTTGATTTGTTAAGATTAAGATTCATTAAGCCCTTGCCAATATGCGTAGAGGATGGAAACAGTTTGTTTATTATTTTTTTATATTTATAACCTCTGTTACCTTTAAGTTGATTACTAGGATCATAATTTCTTCTATGTGCATTTGTATCAATCAAGATTCTTTTATATATTTCCAATTCAGACGAGTCATACTGCTCTGGTTTTTGATGGAAAAGTAGTGAATATAAGCCCGGTGTTAGCGCCCATGACTTATTCCCAACTTGAATCTTTTCATCAATAATCTCAAAATTTAAGTTTCCTAACTTCCAATTACCATTTTCACTTTTATGAGGTCCAAAAACATTATCAAGTTTTCTGCTGTCTTTTGAGTCTGATATATTATGCTCCCAATCTGAAGACTGCGAATAAAATGACTGATCATCTTCCTCTATATCTTGTTCACTTATCACTTTTTCGATGTCTCTAGGCTTTAGTAATGAATCTTCTGTATCAACATTTTTCTTTGGAGTATTTATGTTATCCTCTATATATTTCATTTTGCTTTTATCATGTTTGAATACTGAAGGCTTATTTGAGTTTGTATTAGATAATTTTATTAGTTTATTTAAAGGTTCTGTTATTGGTTTAAATGTATTTTCCAATTTATTAAAAGCTGTCGCTTCTCCACGTTTGATACTTTCAAACTTCTTTTTCAAAATTTTCCTTGATTTTACCAACTCCTTCAATACGTTTTCTTCCATGATGATATTTTAAAGTATTGAATATAATATGATAACCTCAAACAGCTAAACAGCTATATAAAACAGCTAAACAGCTATATTAAAACAGCTAAACAGCTATATCAAACAGCTAAACAGCTATACCAAACAGCTAAACAGCTATATAAAACAGCTAAACAGCTATATTAAAACAGCTAAACAGCTATACCAAACAGCTAAACAGCTATATAAAACAGCTAAACAGCTATATTAAAACAGCTAAACAGCTATACCAAACAGCTTTCAAACAGCTAAACAGCTATATCAAACAGCTAAACAGCTATATTAAAACAGCTAAACAGCTATATCAAACAGCTAAACAGCTATATAAAACAGCTAAACAGCTATTTAAAACAGCTTTCAAACAGCTATTTAAAACAGCTTTCAAACAGCTAAACAGCTATTTAAAACAGCTAAACAGATATTTAAAACAGCTTTCAAACAGCTAAACAGCTATTTAAAACAGCTAAACAGATATTTAAAACAGCTTTCAAACAGCTAAACAGCTATATTAAAACAGCTAAACAGCTATACCAAACAGCTTTCAAACAGCTATACCAAACAGCTAAACAGCTATATAAAACAGCTAAACAGATATATCAAACAGCTAAACAGAAGAAATGGCAAAAATTGTTGGCTTATAAATATTAAAGTGGATACACGTCTGATTAATGTAGCTATACGAATGCAACTAAACTTGAATGAAGATGTGAAAACCTTTTCTATAACGTCCATTATGTATTTCATCATCCTTATTAATTACTAAAAATCCATATTTTTCCTTCCAGCATTCTTCACATATTTTAGAAAATATATTAAGGTTCATATCACTTCCAACATGATCTTTATAAATATGCTTTAAGTTTAAATCGTCTTGTTTAAATACTATAATCATATTTGCATTATCACGTATCAAATGCTTTGGAATGTGTGTATACGTTTGACATAGGTAGAAGGCATCAATATTATTATGTCTTCCCATACAGAAGTATGATCTTATATTACTCTGCTTTTCACATGCAACGTCATCAAATATCATTACTGAATTTGATTTTGCTTCTTGGGGTGGTATTACATTCTCATTTTCTGAAAATGTGTAAAGTCCCATACCTTTTATAGAAGAAATTAATTTTCTTAGATATTGATATTTTGGTTGATGTAATGATTTTGAGAATAAATATATATTTTTAAATTTTATTCCATTAGGGCTTTCAATTAAACTAAGCATAACATTTGTTTTTCCACAATTTGATGGGCCTACTATTATTGCTCTTATAGAATTTGGTAATAAACAACTGTGTTTAATGTCATAAACATCTTTTACCAAGTCTATATTTCTTACTGTAATATCTTTATGTTGCCTTATTAAACGCATGCTTTCAACTGATATGGTGTGGGTATATAAAGAAATACTTAAAGTAATGTTTACTCACTATAAAACAGGTTATATAAATGATTGCATATAAAAAGAAAACATTTAGTAAAAAACAACACGTTCGCGGAAAAGGACTGATAAATAAATTAATTAATTCACTACCAATTGAACTACACCTACCAGGATATCAATACTGTGGACCTGGAACAAAACTTGAAAAGCGATTAGTAAGAGGGGATAAGGGGATAAACCCTTTGGATGCAGCTTGTAAAGTTCATGATATTGCTTATTCTCAAAACACTAATATTAATAAAAGACATCAAGCAGATAAAGAACTAGCAGAAAAGGCTTGGGAACGAGTTAAAGCTAAAGATAGCACACTTGGAGAAAAACTAAACGCATTTATTGTTTCTAACGCTATGAAGTCGAAAATAAAATTTGGTTTAGGCTTAAAATCTAGTAAATCTACAAAGAGAGTTTATAAGAAAAACATTTTTAAGAAAGCGATTAAAATGGCAACAGCTCTCTTAAAAAAGGAAAAACCTGAAACTATCGAAACTGCTATAAAAAGTGCACGAAAAGTTATTAAAAATTGTTTTCGTGGTAAAAAATGTAGCATTAAAATTCCAAGAATAATCAAAGTTCCGAAAATTGGTGGCTTTCTTCCTCTAGTTCCTATATTAACTGCACTTGGAGCACTAGGAGCATTAGCTTCTGGGGGATCATCAATTGCTAGAGCTGTAAATACCGCCAGAAATGGAAGACAGCAACTTGAAGAAAGTAAACGACATAATAGAGTATTGGAATCAATTGCAATGGGAAGAGGTTTATACCTGAAACCACATAAAAAGGGATATGGAATTTTTTATGATAATACATCAAAAAACTTATAGATCAGCTACCTAATAGACCGCTAACAGACGTCGATTTAAAAATTTTTGGAAAAAATTATATTCCTAGTTTTAGAGGAGTTTATATGAGAGATACGCTTCCTAAAACTCCACGAAAAAAAGAATGCGGTATTATAAACTTGGATAATAAAAGCGGAAAGGGCACACATTGGGTAGCCTATTACAAAAATAACAAATATATTGAATATTTTGATAGCTTTGGCAATCTTCAACCACCTTTAGAAGTTTTAAGATATTTAGGAAAAAATATTAAGTACAACAATAAAAGATATCAAAGAATGAATACCTTTAACTGTGGTCATTTATGTCTAAAATTTTTAAATAACATGAGAAATAAAGAAAGCAATAAATAAAAGTAAAAACATAAATATTTTTGTTTCAATTTTTTATTATTTATTATCAATTCTTGATAGTAGTCTATATACTTTTACATCAGTTTTTATTTTATCATTCATCTTTTTAGAAAATTCATAACATAGTCGTGTTAAATCAATTTCAATATCTCTGTCATATGGACAATTCAGTTCACAGATTTGTGTAACAGTTTTATTTAACTTAGAGCAAGATGGTATATAATATTCATAGTAGAAATGAAGAATTTGTTTTCTTAATATGCTATTCCAACATAAAATTGATGAGAGAAATGATCCAATCCGAAGTAATGATCGCCAAGTGTCCGGATCAATCTTAATTTCATATTTACCTTGCTTGATCATAAAATAGCAAACTCCTTTTTTAAATTGAAAGCTGTAGAATGTTTCCCTTTCACCTTCCCTCTCAAAGAGATTTATAAAGCCCACAAATTTAACTTGGTTTATAACGTTACTTATATGATCCTTATAGCTCATTAGATGTAGCCATTCTTCTCGATCTAATCCCACAAAATTTTTGTCCTTGTAGTGTATCCAAATAATTGGTTTAAATCCTAATATTGTTGAAAATCCACATGAAATTTTAAATCTTAGATCCAAGAAGTACTCCATTTCAAAAACAACATCATGTACTGGAATCTTTCGTCCTTGAGTGAATTTAAACAACTTTTTTGATGTGGTCTCCATCTTCAATGAATTTTTAATTTAAACTGATGATCTAGCTTCTTTAAAAACACTTTATATAGCAAATAATAATTTTTTTATTTTATTTTTTTATTCTCCAACATTTAAATTTTTCTGATAAATTTTACTCAAGTTTATGATAATTTTTTAGTCTCTGAATTAATTGTTGATATTTTTCAATTATTTTGAAAACTCTCTCCTTTCTCATATGGAAAAAGTAACATCCACAGAGTCCAACTACATCCCCATCGGAATTTTTGTGGGGGGCAAGGTTTATCAAATACATTTAAATCGGAATACTGCTTTTTGAATGCATTAATAAATTCTAAATCTTCTTCGAAAATTAAGTTTTCAAATTTTTGTAGAAAATCATTAATATCATCCATCTTTCTTGGTGAATGTTATGGTTGAGACTGTATATATCATAAGTTTTCAACCTTTTATATAATATTATAATTAATTATCTTAAAATAATAATAAAGAAAAAAACAACAACACAGAAAATAGTTTTTAATAAATCTTTAAGTTTTATTTAAATGTTTGAAATTCGTTTACATTATAGTAATCTCTTATAGTATAAGCCACCTTTATCTCTAATTTATAAGAATCATTTCCTTTTTCATCATTTGAAGCAATTTTGGAGATTGAATAAATACCAGTTGATAGGTTTTCTATATCCTTATCAGTGAGAGAGTTAAATCTCTTAGGAAGATATAACATTTTTGAGTCCAATTCCAAAACAATAACATCTCCATATTTAGTATTTACACGTTTTGCTTTGGTAATGAAATAATCCTGTCCATCTATCATATCCTTAAGACTTATAATGGTTTGCCTTAAACTTAGCTGATTAAAGGTTGATACCAAGTCCGTATTGATGTTCATCCTTGGGTTCTTATTTATTTAATGTTCAAAAAGAATATAAACTATCAATTTATAGGAAATTTTCATAATCAATTTATTTAGACTATTATAAAGTAATAAAAATTACTCATCTTAAGCAATTAACACTCTTACTAGAGAAAAACTTTAAGAGAGAAAAAAGATAAAAAAAAACCATAAACGATTAATTTTATATAAACTCTTTATTTTTAATTATTTAAATAATATTTAAATTTATATTCAACATCATCTGATCCCCGTCGTCATCAAACCAAAAATCATCTCGAAATTTCCTAAGCTCCTCATCACCTTCTTCGTCTAGGATAAACTCCGATACAGGATCGTTGAATGGATAATAATACCCCAACTGATTATTAGGAATTTCCCTTAGGTATTCATCCTCTTCAAAGGATATAAGCTCTGATATTTCCTTCTCAAGAATATTTTCTGAAAAAATTATGTCCATATTTTTAGTGTAATTCAAAAGAAGCCTTCCAAAGAAACTTATATACTAGTTTTAAACGTTGTATTACTAAAACTTAAATAGAAAATATTTACATTTACATCCCCTCCCTCCCTTTAATATAACAAGTGCATTCCAACACTTTACTTAAAGCAGCAAAAAAATTATTTTCAAACAAAATCAATCCCTCCACTATTAATAAACTAATAAAAACTAATAAAATTGTTTGGTTTACAATTTTTAATTATTAGAAAATAAAAAAATATGTACATTTTTAAAGCAGCAAAAATTTATTTTCCAAAAAACTATTGTAAATCAATCCCTGCACTATTAATAAACTAATAAAAAACTTTTTGTTCTTAACCTACATATACAAACACACAAACATTAACTATAAAAAATAAATATCACCACTTATAGAAAAAATCTAAAATAGTCCAAAAAATCTTCATCCAGCTGAAGTTTAAAACTATGTACATACTTACTTGACACGTGCTAACTCCAACTTTACGCATTTTAAAAATTTTTAAAACAATTCCTACACTATTAAAAACTAATAAAATTGCTTGGCTTATAATTTAAAATTTTTAGATAATAAAAAATATTTAGTCTCACATCCATCCGTTTAATGTAACAAGTGCATTCCAACACTTTACTTAAAGCAGCAAAAAATTTATTTTCAAACAAAATCAATCCCTCCACTATTAATAAACTAATAAAAACTAATAAAATTGTTTGGTTTACAATTTTTAATTATTAGAAAATAAAAAAATATGTACATTTTTAAAGCAGCAAAAATTTATTTTCCAAAAAACTATTGTAAATCAATCCCTGCACTATTAATAAACTAATAAAAAACTTTTTGTTCTTAACCTACATATACAAACACACAAACATTAACTATAAAAAATAAATATCACCACTTATAGAAAAAATCTAAAATAGTCCAAAAAATCTTCATCCAGCTGAAGTTTAAAACTATGTACATACTTACTTGACACGTGCTAACTCCAACTTTACGCATTTTAAAAATTTTTAAAACAATTCCTACACTATTAAAAACTAATAAAATTGCTTGGCTTATAATTTAAAATTTTTAGATAATAAAAAATATTTAGTCTCACATCCATCCGTTTAATGTAACAAGTGCATTCCAACACTTTACTTAAAGCAGCAAAAATTTATTTTCAAACAAAATCAATCCCTCCACTATTAATAAACTAATAAAAGCTAATAAAATTGTTTGGTTTACAATTTTTAATTATTAGAAAATAAAAAAAACATTTACTCTCACATCCACCCCTTTAATACACAATTAAATACCACTACTCATAAAAAATCTAAATAAATAAAAGTCTACTGCATCCTACACTAATAAAAATCTAATAAAATTGCTTAGTTTACAATTTTTAAAGTCCATCGGTCTGTCTGTCTGTCGGTCTGCCTTTAGGGCGGCTATGACTGATCTGCCTATAATAAACATACACTTCATCTGTACATGTTTTGTCCCCACATTTGCTTTTCTTTATTCACACACACACACACACACACACATACACTTTGTCTCCCACTTGTTTGTTTACAAACACAAACACATGTCCACCTATAAGAAACTCAGCACATGCTGTGAAACAGCATGATCCGTAAAAACAAAAAAATTTACTAGATCAATTTCAGCATTTAGCAAACACACGACCTACACACTAAACACACCACTCTGACAGCACTAAAAAAATCTCACCACTTAGGAAATACACGACCTACACACTAAACACATCAGGTTGACTGCACTAAAGCAATCTCACCACTAAGAAAATACACGATCTACAAACTAAACACACCACGTTGGCTGCACTAAAGCAATCTCACCACTAAGAAAATACACGATCTACAAACTAAACACACCACGTTGGCTGCACTAAAGCAATCTCACCACTAAGAAAATACACGATCTACAAACTAAACACACCACTCTGGCAGCACTAAATCAATCTCGTCATTTAGCAAAGACACAAACCACAATAATAAATATTAACTGAATCACCCGGTGGGCTAGAACCCGCATTCCCTATCTACTACTTTTATATTTACAGTGTATTATGCACGTATAAGCATCAGAACAAAGTTTCTAAATAATTTTTAATTAAAAAAAATTGTCCCAAATTTTTTTTCGGAGCCCTACCTTAACCTCCAAAATTTAATTGAATTTTTGTTATTAATAAAAGTAATAGACTGTTTTGTAGGGTGTGATATAGTCGTCGAACATAACCTGGCATATCAGTCATACGTGTTTTTAAATATATTTCATCAAATTAAATTTTTGGTAATTTTGTGTTCTCTTTCCAGATCTTTGTGTGGGTCTATTAAACGTTTCAACTGATATCGTTTGGCACATAACAATATCATGGCGAGCTGGTAATATTGCATGTAAATTAATACGTTTTCTGCAGATCTGTGTTACATATTCATCTACCTATGTTTTAGTGGCAATGAGCATTGACAGATATTATGCCATAACACATCCAATGAATTTTTCAAGAGCAAGTAAGTAGTGCCAAGCTCAAAACATTTATGTTCTCTAAAATAAAAACATAATTTTTTTAAAAGGAAAACGTTCTCGATTTCTTGTTGCTGGAGCATGGATTATCTCCGTCCTTTTATCTCTACCCATGCTTGTTCTTTATGAAGAAAAAGAAGTACAGGGTCAAACTCAATGCTGGATAGATTTAGGACCAGCTTGGGCCTGGCAATTCTATATGTGTGTGGTGGCAGCAACGGTCTTTGTCATTCCGGCAACCATAATTGCTACCTGCTATAGCTTTATTGTGAAAACAATTTGGGCCAAAGAATCTGTATTTGTGCCCACCGAAAGAGCCGACATTGAAAATAATGCAACACGAAGAGCAAGCTCACGTGGCATCATACCAAAAGCGAAAGTGAAAACAGTCAAAATGACTTTAGTCATTGTTTTAGCTTTTATAGTGTGCTGGTCACCCTATATTGTTTTTGATTTGTTGCAGGTCTTTGATTGTGTTCCACAAACACAAACAAATATTGCCATAGCAACTTTTATACAAAGTCTGGCACCGCTAAACTCAGCAGCAAATCCTTTAATTTATTGCTTTTTTTCATCGTCTGTCTTTAGGGTATTAAGGTGAGCTGCTTGCTACAAAATGAAATAACTTTTAAAATAATAAATGGCATTTGATAATGAATAAGTGGTCAATGTTATTTTTTTCATTTCAGCCGCTTTCCTCCCTTTAAATGGTTTACCTGCTGTTGCAAGTCACGACGTCACAATTCCTGCCAAAATCGTCGCAACACAGTGGAACCTCGTCTGCGCAATAGTTGTGAGTCAATGCGCACTTTGACCACCTCCGTCTCCAGACGTTCCAATAGAGGCACAGCACGTGTTATTATCTGTGAGAGACCCAAATCAAATTCGACTGACCACGGTGATGGGTCAGAGCTATGATAGCAGTGCTGTGCGCGTTGCTCCAGTGTAATTTTACATCGTTCAACGCGTTCATCTTCTCTGGAGTATGTTTAAAGAGTTATTTTACAAACTGGTCAGCCCAATGCCAAATATGTTTTTGCATATCAGGGTACACTAATACAGGTAGTATTAAGAACCCAGCTGATTATGAATTCGTCTTGAAATTTTGTGAAAGTGATTGCCCGATTTATTAATTTTGTTGGATATTTTAATTTTTTTTGACATTCACTTTCTCAAACACAAAAAGGAAATGCAAAGAATGAATTTTTTTAATTCGCCTTGATACTACCTATATCAGTGTACCCTGATGCAGATATACAAGAAGCATTTTTATTAAAGTCTCATTCAGGTGAACTAAAGAAAACAGCAAAATATTAATTAACCTTAATACTTAAATATATAATTTATTTGTCCAGGGTACTCTAAGACAGGTAATATCAAGGCGAATTCAAAAAATTTACTCTTTGTATTTCCTTTTTGGGCTTAAACGTGAAAATGTCAAAAAATATGAAGAAGGAAATATGAAACTAATTATATTCAGCTGAGTTTTTGATATTACCTGTATGAGTGTACCCTGTTTTTTATTTATGCAAGAAGAGAACATCTAAAGGCAAATTATATTATATTTTCTTCGCAGCCACCAGGGCACACTCAACCAGGTAATATTAAGAGCCCAGCTGACTAAAATCAATTTGCCATTTTCGCGTTATAAAAATTTAATTTTGTATGAAATTTTTAATTTTTCTGACATTCTACCGTTCAAACACAAAAAGGAAAAGCAGAGGGCGAACTTTTTGAATTCGCCTTGGGCTTAACTTGTTAAATGTGCCTTGGCAGCCACCTTTATTTCCCATTAGGTTGCCTCAAAAATACAGCAGTTCTTTTTTGTTATTATTTCTTTAAGAGCATTTCTTTCTACATTTGGTCAAAATTTATGTATTTTTGATTTTGTAACGAAAACCGATTTTTTCATGAACATTTTTAAGTTGCTTTGTTATTGAAGTCACCCGATGCAACTTCGTCTTGACTGACTAATTAACAAAACTATTTTAAATTTGGCTTAAAAAACTCCTCGAATTTAAACTGTTAGCAAATTTTAAAACTAAGAAATAAAATGTTTTTAAATAAAAAATATCATAAAATAAACTTTAACTTTAAAAACTTTAAATATTTGTTGTAAATAATTTAAATTAAAAAAATATAAAAAACTTTAAATTTTCAATTAATTTAGAAACTCGTTCTTTAAGTTATTTTTTTATTAATATTTTTTTTAATATTTAACTCCATTTGTTAATAATAAATATTTCTGTACTTAGACTGATATTTAAAAAATTATTTATGTAAATAATTTTGTTATTAATTTTCAATAATAAAAACTCTTTTAATTTTATCGCTTTTTAAAATAAAATAAGTTAAAAACTAAGATCTCTCTCACAGAGTTGTGCTTTTTTAAAACATATAAATATAAGAATTGTTTGAAAGAAAAAATACAAAATTCATAAATCAAAACAAAAAACTGTATAAATGAAACCCAAAGTATTTAAAAATAAAATTAATTAATTTATTTACCTGCTTTTTTAAAGAATTGTAAATTATTTACTGCCCCAAATAAAAAGCTAATTTTCTAGTCATTTTTAAAACAATTCACATTTGCCAAAACGAAACCAACTGCTACCTAAACTTGCAAAAATATCTGAAACTTTACCGAACATATTCTATTGAGCCACCAGAGCCTTAGTTATTACCTGCGCTGGTTCTAAAGTAATACCCTTTAATGTCAATAATTATTCGTTTAGCTCTCTACAAGGTTAAAAGGTCAAAAGTTACCTTTTAAACTATTTTAGTCTAATGATATGCTAAGTGACCAACACTATTGCTTTTGTATATCACGTTTCCCAGAGGATCTACTGGATTTCCTTACATAAAAATTGCCGTATCTCCACTACTAATTTTGCAAGTGTTAAGGGATCGTTTTAGATATTTAAAAGAAGCTTGTTAGCGTCGGATATGGATAAAGAAACTAAATTTTTTTATGTGACTAAAAAGAGAATACAACTTTCATTTGTTGACCTTCAAAATGTATCAAAGAACTCTGACATCTAATATATTAACGAGATAAGGGGATTATCTTTTCAAACTACTTGAGCATTGTGATAATGTGAGAGTTATAGGGTGTGTGGTGGCAAATTTATATTTTTAAATACGATTATTTTAAAAAGAACGGAGGGAGAGTGGCTCCATTGGAATTAAGGACCGGGTGTAAATTTAATTCGTTCGGGGGTGCAGAGATTCCGCGCAACTGCTTCGGCTAGGAATGTCCCGCGGCCAGAGCCCAGTCGATCTTCAAGGACTCCCGAAAATATTTATCTGGTTTGAAGCAGTTTATGTGAAAATCCGCGACCTTACATACGGAAAAGAGCAGCCTCACAAGGACTTCCAAGAGAAATTTTTTGGGGCGTTTTCGCACCATAAATCCCATTTTTTAGAGCGACGAGGCTCATTTTTACTTAAACGGTCACGCCAAAAAGCAAAACTGTCGTTACTGGTTTCCAAAAACCCGCAACCTTCGATTAAAACATCGAAAATCCTTGCATTGCCCCAGGGTAACTGTTTGGTATGCCTTATCAACGCATGAGATTATTGGGCCATTTTTTTGGAAAATTCTCGAGGCCAGGCGACAAATGTCAAAGGTGAAAATTATCAACGCATTGTTACGGAATTCTTTTTGCCAAACCTGTGAGCTCATTCATTGTACTTTTCACACACGGGTATTTAACAGAATGCGGCGACTACACATACATCTAAAGTTTCGATTAGTTTCCTTTGGGCAAATTTCCCCCAAAACCTTATAATTCGCTTTGAAAACATCACATGGCCACTTAGATCACCCGACCTAACTGCCATGGATTTTTTATGGGGAGAACAGAGAGGGGTTCTTGTGGCCTTAAAGAAAAATTTTCGTCGAAAAATCAGCTTAGGTTAGGTTAGGTAGAACAGGCGGCTGCGGAAGTGATAAAGTAATAATTGTGCAGCCCACTTGGGTCCGTTTCCTCGGTCCTTTGTGATACCTGGGGAAGAAAAAGAAGAAGAAAAAAATAAATTAGATTAGATCAAATAGGCCACGTCCGACAGTCTACCGATACCAAAGTGCCTGATTCGAATGTCCTCCAGCGCCGGACAAAAGCACAAGAGTTGCTGTACGCTTTCAGTCTCCTCTTCGTCTTGACAGCTTCTACAGAAGGCGTTCCAAGGCAATCCCAATCTTTTGGTATGGGTGCCAAATCAGCAGTGGCCGGTGATTGCGGCCACGGTGTCCCTTATCCTTCTTCTATCCAAATCAAGGAGAGACCTCGAACGGCCCGGATCTATCCTCGGCCAGGTTATCTGAGTAGTTCCACACCTGGGTTCGTCAGACCATCTAGCCCCTGCAATTCCCCGAGAATATTTATTCATGCAGAATTTGCAAGAGGAGAGGGGGATAAAAATCAGCTTAATTGAACCCAGTTTACAGCAGCGTGTAAAGCAGAACACAAGGATCCATTTTGAACAGTGAGTTTAGCTCGATGGAAGACATCTGGATGACATACTCTTTAAGAAATTAAATCTGTGTTTCCATTCTTCTATTCAATGCTCTTAATAAAACTTTGTGTCAATTATTAAGTTTTATATTTAAGTTTGAAAATATAAATCTGCCACCAGACACCCTGTGTTATTTATAATGGCACCTAGAAATTGCAGTTAATATTTGCAGTTTAACTTTAAAAATATACATAGACTTTTTAAACTTTTTTTGAAAGTGAAGCAAAAAAAATATTTTAATTTTTTTTTTTAAAGTCGAAGACAGTTTTCAAATAAAGTTAAAAATATATCAAATTCTCCTCTTAAATCCTTTTTTGTTTGCTTTTGGATTATCGCTTTTTAAGTAAAACATTATTTGACTTGATTGTTTTTTTTTTTTTTGACTTTTATCTTTATTTCAATTCTTACTATAAAAGCGATAAGTGCAGTTTTCTACTGTAACCATTAAAAACTTAAAGGATGTGCAAAAAATTTAAGAGTTTTTTGTTGTATCCTTTTAAAGCTTTTAAAATTTATTTACTTTATATGTGAACTTTTTTACAACAGCTTGCTGCTTTAATTGGCCTTTTAAATTTCTGGTATTGAACAGCTCTTTAATAATTGAAATATAAAACTATAGATGATTTAACAGTTTTATAAAATTAAAATGGCCAGAATGAAACTTCACAAATTTTGCTGACCCACTGTTGCTTTTCCAAAAAAAAACTATATAAATCACTTGTCATTGGAACCTTTTTATTAAAAAAATACAAAAAAAAAACAAAACTGAGAACAAACTTTGAAGCGTCAAAAACATATTTTACCAGAAAAACTCCATTTAAATTGTTGAGTCATTTAAAACTGAAACACAAAAAAAACGTAAATGTTTACGACTTGCATTTAATGTCCCAACTATTAAACTGACGCCAAATGAGAAGAAAAATAACAAACTGTTACGTCTGTTTAAAGGACAAATACTTTATTATTTGTGTTGATTTAATATAAATAACAGTCATTGTTATTGTTGTTATCCTTGTTGGGGCTTAAGTGTTTATTTTTTAATTTTGTTTTAATCTGTTTTGGTGCTTAAAGTTCTTAATGTGGAATATTTTGCTAAAATAAGTTTTAAATATTTCGCTAGAAAACAATAATCATCATTTTCATTGACTACGAAAATATCTGCCAAAGTTGTGTGTTAGTGTGTGTGTATGAAGATCTATTTGTCTTTCTTTAAATTTCTTTTTATAAAATACATCATCACAAAAAAAATATTTTTCTCTGAAAATTTTTTTTTTAATTTTAAATATTTCGTGATTTTGCCTCTGATGTAAGTAATGCAAGTACACATATGGGCACTTCCATTGTGACGGGTATGATATTTTTATTCCACATTTGCTTTAAAATAAAAGAATTCCAAATTTTATTAAAACAAAGCTTGATTTCAAAAAATTATTTTTTTAAAGTATAAGTATTAATTAGATACTGAAACACTTTAAAAAAATGTGACAGGTGTGTCATTTTAATCAAAAGGTAAAAAGTATCGGTTTTTCAACATATAATATTTTGTTACTTTTAGGTAATAAATAAAAATAAAATCTTAATCGATATATTTATTTTCTGATCATTTTTATTTTTTTTTTTAATGTACTTTTATGGTTTTTTTAAAGAACCAACAAGGTTTCCGCCATTTGGTGCCTCTTTATATGAAATGGTCAATATGTGTATGAATGTATGTCCGTTTAAATTTTTGCTCCATATACTCCAAAATTTTTTATTAAGGTTACTTGCCCCCCCCCCCTGTAACACTAATACAGGTGATATAAAGAGCCCAGCTGATTATAAATATTAAAAAAAAATGCCAGAAACGCAGATGGCGAATTTTTTACTATAAGTACCAGGGTTAGCGTATCCTGTTCCACCCTATATTTAAAAAAATAGTTTACAAAAGTAATAAATGTATATATAAGTTTGTTATTCTATCTGTATGTTCTCTAATATTCATCTGCAATCCTATAAAGTAAATATTTTCTTGGTGCTTATAGATAGGGAAGTCGATTTAGCGATGTCCGTCTGTCCGTGTTAAGGTTTAAATCAACTTTTGAAGCCCCCCGATGTCGCACAGAACCGTAAGTGTTATTAAACTATCAGAAATATCTGTTTTTGAAATTCAGCAAAATCGCCTTATGACTGACAGAGATATAAGCCAGAAACCACAACTACCTCTATTTATTTCTCTCAAATTTTTACATAAAAACCTCTACACCTGCCACGGAGTTGTCTCTACACGATCAATTTCCATTACTTTTTCCTCGCAAACAATTTTGTGGAACATACTTATCCCATATCTCCAGCCTTTATTAGGGTTGCCACACAAAATTTCAAAAAATTAGGGTAAAAAATTAGGGAGTCGCCCTTGGAATAAAATAAAATGTATTACAAACCACCATTAGCTTTTCCTCTCAAATATATTCCTAGATTATGCTTGCCGCCTATCACTTAAAAGGGTTGCTATACAAATTTTAAAAATGACTTAAAAGCGCCCATAACTTCCCCAGGGTCGGCCTTAAAAAAATAAAGTGTACGACCGAACCCCATTTGTACCCCTCATAAACATTTGTCCACTGTCCTCTAAACACCATCGCCTAAGGGGGCTCCCATACATTGTTTGGGAAATTGTAATAAATCCCCTTCTACAGCTTTCAGGGTGCCCGAGGATAAGTCAAATCTAGGACTTACCTTAACTCATTTTATCTTGCAAACATTTTTTCTAGAACATACCTGCCCCCCTAACACCACCCAACCCCCTTGGGCACACAAAAAAATTGGAGTAAATATCCCTACACTTTATGAAGGGTATATAAGATTCGGCACAGCCGAATATAGCGTTCTTACTTTTTTCATAAAAAATTTGCTATAGAACCGTTTGATGAACTTAAAAAAAATAAATAAACTGTGTTAAAAATTTCCAATTTTTCTAGGAAATCTATAAACTTATGCATATTGAACTCTAATAAGTTTGCATGTTAAACTTTTACTGGTTTCTATAATAATAATAATGCGGTACTTAAGCACAACCGTAAATTTTGTGAAGCAAAATGAATAGTGTGTTTGAAGAGAGTGACATATTTTGAGTAACTTTAACTATTTTGGTCATTAAAAGTTTTTGCAAACAAATTAAATGTTTATAGCTCAAAGTTGAAATTGAAAGTCATTCAAGCAGTGATGAGCAAATATATATACATAAGCGCACTAAGTAAGTTATAGATATTAAACTGTTTGAGTTATGTTGTAATTGCACTGCTGATACATATTTATGCTAAAAATAAATTTTTGTACAAAGGAATAGCGTTAATGACTAACTGTCTGACTGACTGGCAGATTAATCAGCCAACAGCCCGAACCTGTACAGGTCGGGACTTAAAATTTTGAGTGCGTGTTTCTCTTCCAACGTATATATGCACTAAGAAGGAGTTTTGAAAAATTCCCACCCCAAGGGGTTAAAATCTGGTCAAAAAGGACAGATCATCAATTTTCTATCTTTTCAACAACACACGATAGAAAAGCGGTTGTGTCGAGTCTAATATATCCTTTACATTGGTCTGTCTGAATACCCAGTCATATGAACCAGCCATGTTCTCTGTAATCCGTAAATATTATAAAAATCATTTTGTGACGGGTTTTTAATATAGAAAACTTTAGAAAATTTGACCCTTTGTATGTGTATGAGTAACTGCAACCCCTGTTCCTATCTAACAAATTTTGCTTTCAAAATATTCTTTGCTGAGATGTATGCATGGATTTAGTTTAGAAAAAAGTGTATTTTACTGTTCTGCTTATTTTTCGGTCGATAATGAACCAAATTTGCTGACTTAAAAAAACATTCTGCTTAGGAATATATCCGGTCTGCTGGGCTTGGTTTGGCTCCGAAAACTTGAATTCAAAGGACGCACAAACGGACATGGCTAAATCGACTTCCCTATCTGTAAGGAATACTTTTCGGGGTCGCAATGAATATTGTAGAAACTATAAACTAAATAACAAACTGATATGATGCCTTAAGGGGTAAAAAACGATTGAAATTATATATTGGTCGTTGTTGGGCCATTTTGTTACTTCTAAGCCGATAAAGAAAAAAACATATTTAAAATAAAAAACGGCAGGTTTCGAGAAAATTTTACATGGGTTTAGTACATTTTTTGGACGTTTTCAACCCTAAATAGTAAAAAATAGAAAAGATTATATACTAGTCCTTAGAAAGTTCAATTTGCAGTTTCTAAAAGAAATGAAATCGAAAACATTATTTAAATTGCCTTGGAGAGATCTCAAAAAAATATTAATAAGATTTTGGTTCCCTTTCAAAATGCCTGACTAAACGTTTAAAAAAGGTGCCAATTTGCAACAAAATAGGAACAATTAAAATTGCGTTAAAAAGACCTCTAAAACTAAAAATATTTTTCTGGTACTTTTTTGTTTATTTCTAACCTAGGAGGTAAAAAACATAAAAAAATTATATTTGTTACTTTTTGGGTTCATCTGGTTACTGCTAAACTAATAAAAATATAAACTGAATTGCAGAAGCATTCGGCAGGGCTTGGAAAAAATACGAACACGGTTTTGGTACTTTTTTCAAATTTCGCACCCTGAGGGATATAGAAAGTACAAAATTTCATTATGGTTCTTTCTAACCAATAAAAATAAAAAAGCAATCTAAATTTCATTTAACGGATTTGCAAAAAAAGCGAATAAGTTTTTAAATTCTGTACTCAACGTTAAGAAATTTATTTTAGTGTTTTTTATGTACATTTTGTAACTTTTAAAATCAAACTTATTGCGTTACACTGCTCTTAAAAAGATCACATGTTTGGTACTTTTTTGAAATTTTGGCTGGGAAGGGTGGAAAAGTGTTTAAATTATCTTGTGTGTTTTAGGTCCTTTTGTTACCTCTTTACTTATAAAATTGTAATCAAAATTTTAATTTCGATTAATAGTTACAGTACCTAACTGAGATTTTAAACAGTTTATGTAAAACCCACAAGTTTTTGGATTTTGTGGCTACATTTTAACAATTATTCATTTACCTCACATATCGTTAGCTTAAGTCGAAAACCACGTGACTTACCAAAAATCTTAAACCGATCTTCAAACATATTGGATTATATTGTAATAATTTCCAAATATTATTCAAGATCTGATCCTAAATTTCTTAGTTTATTAATAAAGTCCATGTAGGTTATGTTTATCATTTAATTGGTTCTTACAGCAAATTGACAGAAGACTTCAACTTAATTCTTGAAGAATTTTTTTAATGCGGCTACAGCTTTTGCATTTCAGCTGAGAATATACAGGTTGTAGGTTAACTAAGTGTTTTAGAAATAACTTTTTAAAATTGTTAGTAACTTTTGACTTTTTTTTAGAGATTATAAGTTCACAAATATGAAATTAGGGACTATTGATTCATAAAGAGGTCGAAAGTCAACTAAGTGGGCAGAGATTTTTTAAAACATGCATTATCAATTGAGACAATTTAAAGTTAATCAAGCAATTAATTTTTCCGTTCACACATACTCAATCAGGCTTACTAAATTAGCATATGACAGCTAAAAATTATTGTTTTCATTTTTAAAGTGAAAATTTGAGTGTGGATTAAGATAGATAAAAACTTAGTTTTAAAATAAATTTCATCAGTTTTCAATTATTAATTATTATTGGCACATATAACTGAAACAAAATGTTCGCGCACATTGTTTTAAACAAAGTTTTAGTTTTTAAGCTTTTAAGCTTTTATACTAACTGAACACATTTGCTATTAAATAAGCAGATTTGCATTTCGAGCTTAACTTATTTAGTAAAGAAATTTAGTACCAATTGTTGAACTTATTGATTAAAACCTTATATATAGGGTTTGTTGTTGGTTAAGTTTGTCTATATGCATTTCAAAACAAGCGAATAGCGAATATTGGTTTGTTGGATTCTTAAAAAAACTTGAACGTTTTAGCTGCTTATAGTAATTCTCATTTTGTTTAATGAGGTTATTATATAAAGGCAAAAAAAGTTCATGAGTTTTTTAAGAATTTGGGTTGAAGTCTACTGATGATTTGGTGTAAGAACCAATGAAATGCATATAGACAAACTTAACCAACAACAAACCCTATAAATTAACAAGAACATTGAAATTAAATCCTAAATAATATTTTGAAAAGTGTTAAAACCTTATATGGTAGATTGAGCTCAATCAAGGCCTTACTTGCGAAAATGTGTTTTTTACGAAATTAAGGTCTATGTGTTAAGCAATTTCTACCAACTGCTTTATTTGTTATTTGAAATTTTTTATGGTTAATTGAGCTCAATTGAGGCCATAACTGCGTAATAGTGCTAATAAAGCAATAAAGGTTTATGAGTGACTTCAATTTAACAAAAAAATATTTCAAGAAATTTTATTTTTGTTCTTTTTACTGCTGATCTTTATTCAAAAATATTGTTACTCAAAATAAAAGTTTTTTTTTTGCAAATTTCCAAAAAGCTAAATTTAAGCCAAAAAACCACCGGTGTTTCTTACAAGCGCGATAATCTTCCTGGCGATGAGTTGCAACTTCTTTCGTAATTTCTTTCTCCATTTTTTACTTGAGTCTGACTGCCGCGTTTTAAATTTTCCAAAGAAGAAGTTGCTTTTTTTTGATGACTGCAGTGCTGTTTTGAAGCTTTCTTTTGCAACTTTTTGCGACCACTACTGCAAACTGCCAGCTCATTGTTGTCCTCTGGTTCAGTTGCATAACCACTGGTCTCATAGTTATCATAAACATTTTGGCACCCCAAATTTTTATTATCTCTCTTACCACAGCCTTTAGAAACACATTTGGAAACATTGCCACTTACATTGCCATGCCTACAGTCTGCTGAATAGTGGCAACTAAATGTGGGTTTTTCCGAAGGAGATAAACCAGAATTTGTGTTTAAAGGCAAAGCACTGTCTTTTGGAGAGTTTCTTGGAGAATTTCGCGGAGAACTTCTTGGAGAATTTCGTGGAGAAAATATAGATTCACGTTTTAAGATAACTTCTGTTGGATAATAGTTTCTACACTGTTCCTTTTCTTTACACATGGTTTTTTCCAATATTGTCCTGGGAAAATCCACTGCTGGTAGTGAATATTCTTCAGGCAGTTGCTTAAATTCATTCTCTTTTTCTTTGATATCATTGCGATTTTGTTCAATTAAATATGTTTCTGGAAAAAACGAAGTTGATTCTGTAGTCGTAAAAGTTGCATCTGAAGCTGTTGTTATTTCTTCCTTAGGCGCGTAGGTTTCATATGACTCTAGCGTTTTATCAACGAATGTTTCAGGAAAAGCTGCAACTGCCACTAGATACTCCTTAATTTTTGCCTCCTCTTTTCTATTTGAAGCTTCTTCTTTAGAATCTTTTTCCAATATACTTTTATCCTCTATATCCGCTTGTTTCTCAATTTCCTTATTTTTATTATAATTACTGCAACCACCTGGCTGTCTGCTTTCAATTTTGATTATTAATGAACCAGTGGACTTGGATTTATGCGGCACTAGGTTGGGAATTTGATTCGATTCATTGTTGCAGGGGCAACAGTTACAAATTTTCCTTTTATCTTTAATATTTGCAGGGTCTTCCAATAACGTAACCTTACTTTCTCCATTATATTTACTTAAATGTGAAGATTTCAAAAGAGTGTCATTACCTTTTGCTAAAGCAGACTCACACTGACATTCTTTATTCTCACAAGAGTTTGATTTCACAGGATATTGATTGGCAGCACAAGTTTCCATTAGCTTTTGTACAAGTGAATAAATTTGTTTAAAGTTATTTTGATTCAACTCAGTCATTTCTAAAAAGAAGGGAAATGTAAGAATTACTTAAATGGATTATATGTGTTAAAGGCGGGTAAGATCAACTAAGAACTTGTTTTGGTTAAAAGGATCTCACGATGAATTTTTTAGTTAAAAAAAAGATCTTTTAGATCTTTTTTTATGTTTAATCAAGTAAAAATATATTCGGTCAAACCTGACTAATTTTTTTTAATCATATCTAATACCAAAGCGATATTTGGTTTTGAGTGGCTTCGAAAATGCTGCCTACCGTGCAACCCTGCAGTGAAATGCTACGCAGATAAAAATAAAGCTGCGATCTAGTTGCATAGTTAAGGAAGGAAGAGTTGTAAGTGTAAAGCAAACTGCCTTTTGGAATACAGCCTATTTTGAATGCGAAACTGTAGTTTGATCTAGTTGCATAGTTAAGGAAGGAAGAGTTGTAAGTGTAAGGAAACTTAAGTGCAATACGACAAGGGCTGCGGAAGGAGTATTTCTACATGTTTTTGGCAGGCAACAGAATCAACAACTCCAAATCAACTATTCTAAATTAACAATTCAAATTTCAAACTACAGTTTCGCATTCAAAATAGGCTGTATTCCAAAAGGCAGTTTGCTTTACACTCCTTAGAATTTTGACGTTTTTTGCTTTCAGGACATTAATATAGCTGTAAACACTCATTTGGAAGTAGAAGATATTATCAAGCACCTCATCTTTGCTTTCAGGAAAAACTTGAAATTTTGTAATGCAAGGCAAACTGCGTTTTGGAACACAGCCATACTAAAGTTTAACTTACTTTTTATCATTTCATCACAACAACTTCGGAACGCATTTTCGCTTTGTTTCAACTTTTCATCCAGACTCTTAAAATTTTCCGTAGACTTACTACCAAACTCCCTTAACTTATTGTCGAGAGATTTTTGTACAGATTCCAAAATATTGTCACTAACAATGCTTAGGTAATCTGCACAAGAATCTTCCAAGGACTTTTCTTTTTTTCTAACGTCAGAAAAACCAGGTTTCGCATAAGTCTTTGGTTCAACATTGGTCTCGGCTTGCTCATAATCAGTCTTTTTTAAGCTTTGATTATCGTCAGTTTCGTTAGCCCTGTCACTTATAACATCCGCATGAGATAGAGTTTTTGATGTAGGCTTAGCTTGTCTTATGACTCTGGTTGTTTCGAGTTGCGCATAGGGTGCATTTGCCTCTGCTTGACTAGTTTTTTTCAACTGAAAACTTTGATTGTCGTCAGCTTCAGGATCCTCCTTATTTAACACATTCACCAAAGAGTAACTGTTAGAGGATAAGGCAGGCTTAGCATGTCTTTCGAAGCTGCTTCTGGTGGGATCTGCATAAGCTGCATCAGCCTGTGTTTGATTATAATAAGTTTTATTCAATTGAAAACTTTGATTATCTTCAGCTTCAGGATTTTCTTCCTTATTTAAAATATTCACCAGAGAGTAACTGTTTGAGGATGAGGCAGGCTTAGCATGTCTTACGAAGCTGCTTCTGGTGGGCTCTGCATAAGCTGCGTCAGCCTTTGTGTGATTATAATAAGTTTGTTTCAATTGAAAACTTTGATTATCTTCAATTTCTGGCTCTTCTTCATTTATTATATCCAATTGAGAACAACTTTTTGACAATAAAGCCTGTTTAGCTTGCCGTGTAAGGCTGGTTTTTGAAGATAAAACTTTTTTGCAGCAGAGCTTGCAAGAGCACTTGCAGGACTGACTGTAAGCTGACGACATTAAAGTGCATTTATTTAAAGATGTTTTGGAATGCTGGCAGGTCTTGCAAGCATTGCATTTGAAAGTTTTAAAATCATCATTGGATCTTCTGGGGGATATATTGGAATGAAGTAAGTCATTGGACCCTCTCTGCTTAAAGGTGTTTGATGACAAATATGAGCCAAGTGGCTCATTAAAACTTCTACTTTTTAAACTGTTTGGTGAAGTAAGAGAATCATAGGACTTATTTCTGCTGTTTGCTGGCATTTGAAAACTGCCCGAAGCGGTGTAATATATTTGCTGTTGTTGTGTCGGGTTTCGAGAATCAGGATTTAGATTATAGGATTTCATATTAGCTTTCTTCTCGCCATAACCTTGATGAATTTGCTTAACAGGAATACCATTATGCGTTAGTAAAGTAAAATCTATTTTCGGCTTGTCTTGACAACCTTGCACAGGCCTACAGGAGCACTGATATTTACAATATGAATCAGCATTCCTAATGCCATCTCTGTTGTAAACATTTCCTTTTCGATTCACAATACTTTCAGAGATTGACAAACGTACACTGCTTTCACTTTCTCTATTACTGGTTTTAGGCTTAGAATCGCTTGCGATCTTATTTTGATTTACTTTAATTCCATTTTTACTGCCCCTTTTGGGTACCTTCTTTTTTGATTTTGTGAAATTTTTGCTGGCAGACGATTCGCTGGAAGTATTTAATTTAGGTGGCATTGCAGATAGTTTTCTACGAAATGAGGGAAATGGCTTAAAAGGATAATTGCTTGAATGAGTACAGGTTGTATGACAAGTTGCGGCACAGCTTGGTGTTTCACAATTGCAGCAATAATTTAATTCAGAATTTTCCGTACAACAGCAGTTTGGTCTATAAAATATTGTGTACATTTATTTTCCACGATGATTTAGAAATCGAATAAAGCTTTTTATCTTTAGTTAAATTTTATCAAAATATAAAGATTTTATTTGTTTGTGGAAAAGAACGCGAAAATATTTAGAATATTAAAGGATTTGGTCTATGTTAATTTTTTCGAAACGTTTTGAGTTGAAAAGTAATTTAAAATATTAAGAAAAATTTTTGACAATATTTTTTTTTTAATTTAGAACTAAAAAAAAATACAAAGCATTTAAAACTTTTTTATTAATTTACAAAAGGAATACTATTACAGGTAGTGTTAAAACCCCAGCTGATTATGAATTCGTCTTGAAGTTTTGTGAAAGTGATTGTCAGATTCAAGACACATTCAGGTAATATTAAGAGCCCAGCTGATGAAAATCAATTTGACATTTATACGTTACAAAAATTTAATTTTATATGAAATTTTCAATTTTTCTGATATTCTGCCGTTCAAACACAAAAAGGAAATGTAGGGGGCGAATTTTTAGAATTCGCCTTTGGTTTACATTGTTAAATGTGCCTTCGTCAGACTTATTAATTTTATTTGAAATTAAAGTTTTTTTTGACATTCACTTTTTTAAACACAAAAAGGAAATGCAGAGGGTGAGTTTTTTGGATTCGCCTTGATACCACCTGTATTAGTGTACCCTGAAGGAAATACAGAGCAGAAGAGTACGCTCACGCAGGTAATATCAAGAGCCCATCTGATAAATTTGGCATGAATTTTTAAAAATATTAATTTCGTAAAAAATTGTTAGTTGTTTTGACATTCCCACGTTCAACCACAAACTGAAAATGTAGAGAGCGAATTTTTTAAGTTCATCTTGATCTAACCTGGTTAAGTGTACCCTGATACAGAACAAAAACTTTCAAAGAAGTAACAAAAATTATAATCGGTTAAGTTCGATCATATAACACCCTGCGATTCAATTTATTTTGCCTGTAGTACAAACATACATATTTAAAAAATTAAGAATATTAAGGCGATTTTCAGGAGTTGGTCCTTTAAGGAGCCAATGATAAAATATGGACTTATTGCTAGCAAATTCTGTTTATATGGCCAATATCCGAGCAAGATAAGGTTTCATGCCAACTTGCATAAGAAAACTTGTGTAGGTTAACCTACATTCCATGGTTGTGATAGTCATAATAATAATCTTCGTAACCATACAATGATTAAATTGTTCGTGATCTTAATGTTTTGACCCCACTCAACCATATTTTTTCTCTGAGTGCAAGTCTAAGCTGTAAAGTTGAATTTATATATTTAGTTGAATCAAATTCACAATCACAACCTTCTACAGAAAGAGGTAATTTAGTGTGGCGAAACGCTCCCATTACACTGGCTATCTACGCATTAATACAGACTAAGTCATGCTCAAAAAGGAAACAATACTGCCCGTTAGAACACTCTAAATATAAATTTAACTAAAATATTAAACATAACAAATAAGAACGCTCTGCTGAATCTGATATACTCTTCACATTAGTCTTTTTATATACAGGGCCGTCTGATCCAGTCAAGTTGTTTTCGTACCGCAAATACAGGGTGTCTGGTGACAGTATTATATTTTCAAACTTAAAAAAACATAATATTTGACACTAAGTTTTATTAACATTATGGAATATGGTTTTTGTTTTTAAAGATTATGTCAGATATCAGATGTCTTCCATTGAGTTGAACACACTGTTTAAAATATAGCCTTGTGTTCTGCGCCACACGCTGCAGTAAACTTAGTTCAATTGAGCTGATCTCTCAACGAGCATTTTCCTCTAAAGCCACAAGAGATTGGGAATTGTCATTTAAAGCCCTATCTTTAAAGTAGCCATATAAAAAAAGTAAATGGGAATTAGATCGGGCGACCTCGGTAGCCACGTAATGCCCCCAAAGCGACTGATCAGTTTTTGGGGGAAATTTTTTCGAAGCAAATTCTTTGAAGCTCTGGCTGTGTGTGCAGTCGCCCCAACCTGTTGAAACCACGTGTGTGAAGAGTACTATGGATGAATCGCAGGTTTGGCAAAAAGAGTTCCAAATAAAATGTGTCGATAATTTTCACCATAGACATTCATCGCATGGCCTCGAGAATTTAAAAAAAAATAGGTTCAATTATCTCAAGTATGGATAAGGCACACATACCAAATAGTTAACCTGGAGCAATGAAATGGTTTTTGATGTCTCAAGCGGGATTTGCTGGTTATTGGAGACCAGCAACGGCAATTTTGCTTACTGATGTGGCGGTTTAAGCTCCAAGAAATGGGGCTTATAATACCAAAGCGCTTCAATATCGTTTCAAAAATTTTTGGGTAAATCAAAGTCACTTTCTTTTAGTTTTTGAACGATTTGAATTGTAGAAGGATGGAACATGAGATCCTTTTTTAAAATTTAATTGATGTTCGCTCTTAAAAGTCCAAGTGAAGCTGCACTTTAGCGTATTAAAAGTGACGGATTTTCACGTAAACTGCTTTCAACCAAGTCAAAGTTTTCAAAAGTCCTTAAAGATCAACTGAGCCCTGTTCATGGGAATTTCAAAGTTGAAGCAGTTGAATCTCTGCACCCACTAATGAATTTAATTTACACTTGATCCATCACGTATAAGCCGAAAGCCAAATTTTGAACAAAATTGTTGACGAGCCATTATGTAAGAATTATTACACTTAAAAAAGGTCATCGAATGTCTCTACGACCACTGCGAAAGCTTGACTGAAAAATCCGCACAATCAATAATTCCTTCTTCCGCACCGTTTATTTAATCGAATTTGAATAAATAAATTTGCCGCCAGACACCCTGCACAATGTTACGATGGTGAGAGATTTTTTTCAAATTGATTTGCCAGAATAGGTAGAGATCAGTCTGACAACCCTGGTGAGAACCAGTTTATTAGGTTTATGGGTTGCTGTCTTGGGTAAGGTTGGGCAAATACACTTACAATTAATAAAAATACTTACATTTATTTTTAAATGCAACAAAAAACATTTTAATACAACACCTTACAAACTTACTAATATAGAGTTTTTATTTAACATTTTTAATACAACAAAATAATATTTTACTTAATTTTCCTAAAATCACATCTAAGTAAATATGTTTATAAAAATATGAGTTAATCAATTTCTTCAATACCACCATTTAACCTAATTAATAAAGTTTTTCGTTTTTTCTGGTTTTTCCGTTAGACTTTCCTTTAAAGGTTTTTTCAATTCTGTTTGAATTTTATCCATATTCATGGGAACGCTGCTATATTTACACTTGCCATAAAACTTTCTTAAAAAGGGTGTAATCAACTTGGGATCTACTTCACTGGAATCTTGATAACCAAAGTATAGGGATGCCAATAGAGCAGTCAGTATGGTAATAACGGCACCAATGGCACTATACCATAAAAAGGACACATGATGTAATGGAGAACCGGTCGTAGAAGGTGTCGGAGTGCTGCAATAAAAAATATATTTTAAGCAAAAAATTGTTAATAAATATTGTTAATTTTATGAAATTTTTTACCTTAAAATAGTTTCATTTAAACGTTGAAATGCATATGTACAACCCTCTATGGAAACTGGCTTGGTGGGAAAGCTCAATACCCCTGTAGCTAAATCAATTTGTGAACGTATGGCTATATAGGCCATAAATAGTACCGACATAATGCAACCGGCTAAAACACTCTGAAAATTTTTAAATTAAATAAATCTTACATGTTTCTCTTTTTTACTTTAAAATTATTCTATTACCTCTGTCTTTATAAATGGCATAGTCATGCCTACAGTAAAAACACCCAACAAGGGTCCAACCGATATAGAATTAACAGTGGTCGATAACTGCATAACCATACCCAACTTTTCTACCACCTTTACTAAAGCCATAGCGGAAAAACCAAATATTAAAACCACCATTCTTAAGAAAATTGCAGTTTGCCTCTCCGTAAAAGGTTGGCTGCGATAGGGCTCTACAAAGTCTTTAAGCAAAACACCCGATAAAGAGTTCAAGCAAGTAGACAATGAGCTTAAAGCAGCACTAAATACTCCAGATACAAATAGACCAGGAACGCCACGATATGCCCCGGCAATTTCCATGACATACAAAGGAACAATTTGATCTTTGGCCTGAACCAACTAAAAGAGAAAATTTTTTATAGAAACAAAAATCATAAATCTCACAACTTACCCCTGTAGTTATGGGATCACAATTATAGTACGCAGCAAAAGCCAAAAGACCCAAATAAACACAAAGACTTAGTAAAAATACCAGACCAATCATAAAGGTATACAAAGATTTCTTAACATCTGCCATATTGCCCAGTGATAGAAAGCGTTGGACAGCTGCTTGGTTAATGCAAGCACCTTGTAATTTCAATAAAGTGCCACCCACAAAGACAGCAAAAAAACCCATGCGCACTGTGGGATCAATGGTCCATCTAAACAAGCAAAAAAATTTCATTTATTCATAACATAGTTTTTTAATAAAAAAAGAAAAAAAAACTTACTCTGGTGCCACCAGTCTACCAGATTGTAAATTTCTCTCATACACTTCGCCTAAGCCACCCACATCTACTGTGCCTTTGATGCTTACAAATGCCAATGAGCCCAACATAATCAGGCCTTGCAGTACATCAGTCCATATAACGCCTTTAATACCACCCTGTTTCAAAGGTAACATTAAAAATTTTTTACAATTTTACATAAATTTCAAAAATTTTTCTACTTACGATACAGGTGTATATTGTGCAGACCACACAAACAATTGGTATTATTGAATACAAATTAATGCCGGTAACTGAAATTAAGTTAAAAATTATTGCAAATTTGAATAACATTTTCATAATTATGGATAAATTTTGGGTTACAAAATACCTTGACTGAACGTTAGGGCAGGCACATAAATCGAAATTGGCAACCATAAAATCTAAATAAAAGAAAAAATTATTTTTTTTAAATTTTAAATAAAAATTTAAGGGATGTTTTATGACAACTTTTTTTGGATAATGCTTGACAGCCAAGGGTAGATAAGAGAATATAGAAGCCCCTTCTATTTTATATTGATAATTTTAATTTTTTTCAAACTTTACTAATTGCAATATTTTTAAACTAATGAAGATACAAAAGTGTGAAAATTATTTTAAATTCCTCCTAAGTGTTCTAAGTTTAAAAACAGTTCCAGACCCCAATCTGTTTAAGTTTTAAAAAAAATTTGTGGGGCAAATAAGGATCGAGAAGAGGTGAAGTAATTTTTTATACCATTTAGACGAATTGGAATGACTAATCGATCTTTATGTAAAGGTGCCTTTACATGATATATAATACAAAGTACTACGACTTTGTACAATTAAAATATTATGAAATTCTCTTCGTGCTTAAAAAAGGAGAGCAAAATTCTTTTTTAATGCTAGGAACACAAATCGGACGTACGGCGAGTTTGGTCCTGCGGAAGTGATAAGGGAAATGTAATGCAGCCCACTTGGGCCCGTTTTTTCGGTCCCTTTGTGATACCTGGGGAAGAAAAACAGATTGGGGGAGCTAAAAAACATTAAAATCGATTAGATTCGTCTGATTAAGGAAAATCGGATAATATAGAGACAGAAAATTATCGTATATGGTCAGCGGTAGAAGCTCTGTAGTGCCCCTGTCCTCGAACCAACCGTTATCCTTAATAAAGGACGATAGGTTGTTTAGGCCGCCGGTACCAAAGTGTCTGGTCCGAATGTCCTCCAGTGCCGGAGAAAAGCACAAGAAGTGGTGTTTATTGTAATTTTCTTCTTCATCTTGACAGCTTCTGCAAAAGTCATTGCAAAGCAATCAAAATCTACTGACATGGGTTCCAAAACGACAGTGGGCGGTAATTGTGGCCACGGTGTCCCTTATCCAAATCAAAGACATACCTTGAACGACCGGGATCTATCCTGAGCCAGGTTATTCGAGGAGTTCCACATCTTGGTTCGTTGGACCCTGCGATTCCACTGGAATATTCATCAACACAAAGTTTACAGGAAGAGAAGGGATGCCACAAAAGTGGTCAATTGCCCGATCATCCAATTTCGGACTATTCCTAGCAAGTGCATCGGCAGTACTGGTCACGTGTCCTCTCATCCACGCCAGGGTGATGTTAGAATGCATCGCCATCCAGTTCAAGGATACCCGACATTCGCAGACTAGTTGTGATGTAGAGTATAAATCAGTAATGGACCTGCACTCTATGATGCAGTTAGGTTTATAAAGCGGGGCTTTCCCTGTTCAATAGAGGCCATTGGGAATGCAAAAAGGGGACTTGGAGTTCGAGATATCTTGATTGAGTGGATACATTCTGCAATTGCTCTCAGTATTATTAACTTTATTTTAGGAAATTTGAGTTTTAGTTTTAAGAAGGTAAAAGATGAAAATTTTGGAAGGAAGTGTCTTATGCAGACGATATTCTGGTTATAATGATGGAAAACTTTTCACCCAGGATGGGTATGGTAATGCAGGCCGTATAATACAATACATCTTCTTGGGTTAGGTGTAAAGAACTGATCGTTATCCGAATGAAGACAAAATTAGTCCATTTTCCCTTTAAAAAACATGGTAGTGGACTTTGGACCACTAAAATTAGCAGAAAGTGTTACATACTTTTTAGTTCGTTATTTTCTTGGACATGGTATTCGGAGAAGGTCAGGAAAGCCCCGAATGCCCACTATACGTTTTAATTAAATGGAAAACATCTGGAGGCTACAATCGTATACCGCTAGCAGCTCTGAATTTTATTCTTCATTTTCTTTCATCTGAAGATTTCGTGGTGGGATTGGTGGCATAAAAATTGGTTAGGCTTAGGGAAATTAAAATGTTTAGGGCAAGGTCAATAGGAAATGCTGGCAGTCTGGCAAAGGTTTGAATGGGTCGACTATTAGGACAGTCAGTCTTGCAGACTATTGGGTCATTGACCTCTACTTTGGAATTACACCCCAGGTGATAATAGAAGATTGAAGTGTTGCGGGATTGAAATTGCCTATTATCTTGCGAAAAGGAAATCGGCTAAAGGTATTGATTTGGAGTGTGATCACTCTGGGTGTTTATTAAGATTTATTGGAGCCATGTGTCTTGAATAAGACAGGAAATGCTTGAAGAGACAGGCTTAAGGCCTGATGCAAAATGTCTTGGATTTTGTGGTACCAACTGGAATGAAGCTGCTTCTCAATTGGAGGGATCTGAGCTGTATAAATAAAACTCTTACAGAGCACGGAACTGATGAGCATTTGACTAGTTAATGGTGTAAGAAAACATAGTTCAGGCTTTTACAGATTAGGCAGCCTTAGCTGCAGGTCTTGGTTTTTGTGTTTAGGGTCTTAGCACTTCGACGGACACTAACTTTTTCTCTTCTTTACCTTCTTCTTCTAAAATAAGCTAGAATGGGCCTAAAACCCTCTGGGTAGTTAAGAAAAAATAACAAATGTGTATTACAAGCAAAACCCGCTTAGCGGTGAATGGGGAATTTTTGGGATTTTTTTTTATAACTTGACCATTGTTACCCTTTCCCTCAATATTTTATTTGGTGTGAATATTGGGGGTCTCTCCTTGGCGTTAAAGAGTTATTTACATTTAAACAAAATATTTTACAAAATATGAGAATAACATTTAAAATTATACATACCGAACCGACTAAAAACATTACCGAGCCAAAGAGTCGCAGTCGGCGATCAAAGCGCATTTCCAAATACTAAAAAATTATTCAAGATTAGGCAATATTTTTTTAATATTACAAATATTTAGGGGACTCACAAGGTGTTATAAATTTTTAAAAAATTTCCCAATGGTTTAAACATCGGGCGTTGTCTTTAATACAAAAATTGTTCTAATAAAATACTAAGTTGTGTGGTATGTTTATTAAATTTTCATAACAATTCCAAATGCAGTTGCGACGAGTAAAATTTTTAAAACATAATAGAACACCTTGTGAATCCTCTAACTATTTAAAAATAACACTTAGCAAAATGCACATATATTTTCGTTTGCACATACATTTACAAACACATGTATAAGCTATCTACATACATTTGTATACAGGGACGAACACAAATTAAAAGCTGGTTGAAACACACCAAAATTTTAATTAATTGGAAAAAAAATTAAATATAAAAAAAGTGCTTTGAAAAGTGTAAAATAATTTTTTTTTCACTTATACTCTAAAGATTTGGATGTTGTTTGTGTGTGTGTGTATGTATTAATTGTGTTAGTATTTAAAGATTTACATACATGTACATATGTATTTTTATATTATGAAAAACTAAATGAAAATAAAACCGTATCAAAAATACCGACTCAAGACATAATAGGTTTCATTATAAGGATAAGCCACATAATATGCATTATTGTAGTATTATCGCTTTACGTCGATTTAATTCTAATTTCTAACACCCTTCAAATGAGTATAAATTCAGTTTAAGTCGCTTTAGTTCAATTTGATTAAGATTTGATTTGTTTAAATAAAAGTGATTCGGTTATCTTCAAAAGCTAATAATAATATTTTATTTAAAACAAATAAAGATTTTTTGACTTATTTTTGTTTTTGGGGAGAAATAATTGTTATATATTTAGTTATTAAAAAAATCAAAGAAACAGCGATCATTATTATTATAATCGATTAATATAACAATTTCATAATAATAATATTTTCTGACAAAAAAAAAAAAATTAGAGGTGACCTCCTATTATTAAATATACAATTGGGGTATTCAAACGGTATGCTATCAAGTCATAAATTTAATAAAAATTTAATATTTTACAATAGTTTAAAAAAAATGTTGTTGTGCTTAAAAAAAAGTTCTAAAATAATAAGACTTCTTGAACTGTGTTTATTGTTATGTCATAAACAGTAGAAACCTGAGCCGGGCAGCCTAAACTCTTTAGTAAAGCCGTTAATATAATGAACAAGTCGCAGTCATTAATTTCAAAATATTTTTGAAATGACTTATTTTTTTGTTTTCTCCAGCAGCTGATTCCAATTTAAAATAGCACACTTAATTATGAGCGGATGCTCGCAACAGTAGTATTTTTTTCGTTTTTTTTTTTTTTTTCTTTAAGACATATACTTTATGACTACCTTGTAAATACCATAAATAATAATAAAAAAAACGTTTCGTTGCATCTGATAGCTGGGTGGTGGGTAACCGTTAGTCAGGTGTTACCAAAATGACTTTGTTTTCAAATTGTTAAAGCATGTATTTGGAAAATTTTAACTTCGCTCTAACTTACAAAATTAAAGATATTTTCGTTTCCTTTTCTGGATAAATAGATGATGTTTACAACCAAAAATGTGTCTCAAAACATTTATTCATAATTTTGATATTTATTTACAATAAACACATTTGCCTCAATTTCTGTTACTTTGGTTCTTGATGCATATAATCCTTATAAATGAGAAAAAATTATTGCAAAAATCTAAGACACAAATTTGCCTTTAAACAACAATATTTTTTTTCTTGTTTTATTGTCTCTAATTTATTATTTAAAATTAAGTTTTCTTGTATAATAAATACTTTAAGAAATTAAATAAATATATTTTTTTAAAGAACAAATAAACTTCAAATGATACTGAACACAAAGGTGATTAATTAACGTTAAATATTTTCTAATAACATAAATAGAATCACAAAATCGCCAAAACATTGATTAAAGTTGAACACATGAGAGCTTAATTTAAGGAAAACAGGAATCACTTACAACAAGCAATATACAAATGCATAGAAAAATCATGATTATTCAAATATTCTAGGATCAAAAAAAAATTTTTTTAAAAAATAATTTAGTTTTGAAAAGTTCTAAACAAAATATAGAATGATTGTAGAAATCATAATATATGTTTATATGTTTGCTACAATAGTTCACTTTTGAGTTCAAAATAATCGCAATTATCATATGAATGGTTGACACATTTACTTAAACTATATTATGTTTGTTATTGATTTTAATATTTTTTACAATCATAGTACGGTTAAAATTGCCATTTAACCATTTTTTTGACAAAAATATATTTTAATTCCATGATTACGTTCCCTTAGCTTATGCTTTAAACACAACTGCGACGAACGACGAATTTCGCACCACTCAACGAACTTTCATTAAATAAAACACATTTAGAACAATGAAAACAGCTGTTTTAGGGTAACCATATTTTCTAAAAAAAGAAGCACTAATTGAAAAAAAGTATTATTTAAACAACTTTTTAAAAATATAAATTTACAGGTAAAATGAAAATAATAAAGTGTAAAGTGACATTATTTAATAACAAAATAAGAAAAAAATTAAAGAAAGATGGTCACTCGGTGCCTATCGCAGAGGTCGTTACGCATGACAAATTTTAGTCGTAACACTGTTTTTGTGCATTTTCTTACACACAAATGTGTTTTATTTTCTAGAACGAATATTCGCAAAGAAATATTCGTCGTTCGTCCCAGTTGTGTTTAGAGCTTTACTCAAGCATTTATTTTCTTTGTTTAGGCATAAATATTTGGAAACTTTTAAGCTGAAGTATTCCTTTGTTCTTTTATTCTACTTTATATAATGCCTGCCTTTTAACACTTTCATCTCTTTCAGTATCAAAGCCATTAAGCGGTTCTCTTTCTTGGGGCTCCTGCAGATCCGTCAAAATTATTGTCTCCTTAGGGACTTGAGTGAAATATTTTCGTATTACAGGCGAAATAAGATTATGTTTAATATTTTCACGTTCAGTGCAACCAAATATTAAACAGGCCAAATTTGCCACCACACAGCCTACAATGCCTCCAAAGCCGGTGTACCACATGAAAGACAAATGATAGATATTGCGTTCAGAGGGTCTAAAAAATATGTATATATAAAATTTTGTTTTTAAAACAATTTCAATTTAAAAAGCTAAACTTACGTATAATTATGTCTCTGCCAATAGGTAGCATTATCGTAACCATATGTGCAACCCTCTACAGAGATGGGCAGCTTAGGATGTCTAATTTCACCATTCATTTGGCCAATTTGGGCATTAACACAAATCCAACCAAGAGTTAGGAATGATACAATGCCACCTAATAAACAGCTCTTGGGAAAATTATTAATTTTATTCGAAAAAAAAGAAACCTTTAGGTTTTATTTAAAAATACCTTTTCTTTAACCCATGGCATGCATATGCCTGTTATATAAAAACTCAAAAGTGGACCCATTGTTACGGCACCCATCATTGTAGACACCTGCAAAACGGTACCCATTTTCTCCACCAGCAAAGCCAAGGGTATACAACTTACACCAAAAAATGCCACTATAAATCTTAGAAGTATGCCATTTTGCTTTTCGCTTAAAGTAACGAAGGGCTTAACCAAATCCTCTGATATAACACAAGCCATAGAATTCAAACCAGTTGATAAAGAACTTAAGGCGGCGCTAAAAACACCGGCCACAAATAGACCAGGCAAACCAGGTATAGAACCCAATATGCGCATAACCAATATGGTGGGCAATTGATCATCAGCAGCAGCTAACTAAATAAATAAACCTTTTTTTTAGAAAAGTTGGGGGAAATTTTTTTCCTGCCTTACTTTTGTACTTAAGGGATCGCAATCATAATAGGTGGCATAGGTCAGCAGGCCCATATAACTGCAACAAAATAGCAAAAATGACAGCAATAAAGTAAATAAAATTAAGCAGCGTTTGACTTTGCCAATATTGGGCAAAGACATAAAACGTTGTATAGACATTTGATTAACATCGTTCGATTGGATTTTGTGTAAAACGCTACCCACCAACATGGCTGACATGGAAATGCGTACAGTGGGATCCCAGGTTAAACTTAAATAGCAAAGAAATTGTAAAAGGAAAAATTTAATAAAATTAATAAGAAATAAAAAAAAACTTACTCTGGCAATCGAAGGCGACCACCTTCCATGTTTATATTTAAAACTTTCATTAGGCCACCCAAGTCATAAGTGCCCTTAATGCAAATAGTTAAAATAGTGCCATACATAACAAAACTTTGAACAGCGTCGGTCCAAATAACCGCTTTAAGCCCGCCCTTTAATATATTAAAGAGATTTATAAAAAAAAAACTTTTTAACAAAGATATTACCTTAAGAACAAAAACTTACCACACAAGTATAGAAAGTGCAAACCAAACACACCACTGGTGTTATGGTATGAACACCCAAGCCACTTACTTGACTAAAGGTTAAGGCCGGCACATAAATTGCTACTGGTAAATATAAAACCTTTATAGAAAATTTTTAATTTACTTATCAATAGGAAATATTTATTTCATGCACTTTTAATTAATTTTTTCTACTTACCATACCCACTGTAAACAGTATGGAACAAAAATATCGCACCGACTTGCCAAAGCGCATTTCAAAATACTTAAAGTGAAAGAATAAATTTTGGTTGCATTTAGAAAATCATTATATTTAGTTAACTTTTGTTTTGTGGTGCTATATTTACGTAACGTGCAGTCTAAAAAATATTTTGTAATAAATTTCTAAAATATATTTTTTAAACAAAATTTCAGTTCAAAATTAGTTTTACATAGAAAACCTTTAAAAACTGTTTAAAAATAAAAATTTAAAAACATGCTGCTTGCAGTAAATTTTGAAAAAATATTTTATTAAAATAAAATTATTAGTAAATTGCATTCGAACTGCATTTTGCTTTTTCGGCAATTTTAAGGCAAATTTTCTGGCAACTTACCATAACATAAATAAGTTGAAATAAAATGTTTGCCATTACAATCGGTAATTTAAGGTTACATTTTTGTAGCGCAGTGTAAAATTACACTTTAAAATTTTTTATACCGGATAATACGTTTCTTTACCTAAAGGTGTAATTTTTTTTCTTGTAACAACCAGCACTCAGGGATGGCCCCCATACATTTATTGCATTGTTTTGGTATCAGGAAATAAGGTAATGGGAATAAGGATAGTGGGAGTTGTGTTTATGGACATTTGATTTAAATTTCTCGAAATTAACTGAGACAGGACACACACCTTTAGCTTATTCCACATAAGGGTTGTGCGAATTTTCCCTGAAATGAGTGTTGCGATTTGCAGGCCAGTCGACCACAAATAGGCGTGCTCTTCTTGAAAGACGCATACCTCGCACAAGAACTGGGTTTAGCATCCAGTACCTCGTTTCTGTATTTTATGTGAAAAATTCTTTAGTCGAGAAATTTATAGTTGCCCTGTCAACGACGGAATGAATCACAAAAAAATATAGTTTTTCGTTCAATTTTGATTTGTATTATTTTTAAAATTATATGAATCACACTGTTAATAACTGGGAAACTATTGTAATATTAAAATATTTCTCGTTGTGAAAACTTTTCGCCAGTTATAGAAACGAGATACAGTTTCCTCTACTCAGCTGTTTAGGCAGACACTTTTCCCATGTTTTTAGTCTTTAAACTTTGTATTAAAAATTTTGTAACAAATTAAGCGGAAACTAATTTTTGTTAAAAATTGTGAAAACCATTCAGTAGAGCCTTAAGAAAATCAAAGCCCCGCAATTATATTGCTCTTGCAGCCTATTTTACTCCTAAATTTTTTTATTGAAAAACATGTATCTCTCAACAAGCCATTTTGTGATGTCACATGTATTTTCTTTTTCAACAACAACGAGAATTCCGGAACCGAAATACAAATTTACGGCAACGGCATCGGCATACCTCCACGCGATTATTTTAAAGTACAAACAGCTATAGCCCAGTTATAATAAAAACGCTGTCGCCAATGGCTTACCTGCTGAGCTGTTAAGAACATGGGCGAAGAATAAAGCGCATGCGCCTACTTCCATGCAGGAATTGGTTTTAATAATGCGTTCCCGAGGGGTGGAACCTCAGTGTACTCAGTAGATCCTACCTTTTACACCAACTATAGGTTTTTAAATAAAATACTTTCTAGCGTTTAATATGAACGATTAAAACCATATACCAACGAATTGATATATTCGAAAGCTTGATATTCCTTCGGAGATTGGCCGGCTTTGAATAATGACTCTAAAAAATACCCAAAGCACCATCTAAATGGTAGTGAACTTTTCGAGGCCCTTTATAACATAAGGAACTTCTGGGATGTCTCATCATGAGTCTTCTTTTATTTGCTTATTAAAAATATTTTGCAGGAAACTAAAATTAAAAAAAATGTGTTGTTGCTTGCATATGATGACCACTTCCACTGCTCTTATCCAAAAAAAATTTCCATAGTTAAGGTCTCCACCTTTAAAGTACCTGTGCGAAGTCTTTTGACGACAGGGGCTTTATGTTATGAGATATATAAGGATATATGCAGGGATTTTATCCTTAAAAAACTGTATTTTTTAAATTTTTTCTAATATCTCCGTCCGAAGTTATTTAATCTTGCTAATTTTTATAGCGATTATTCAGGAATGTTTTCGCAAGTCTAATACCAAAACACTCTCCATATGACTTTAGTTCGCTGTGGAAACTTGATTTCAAGAGACAGATAGACGGGCAGACGATCAAACAAGCATGGCTATATTTACTTCCCTATCTACAGGGATCCAGAATATATATACTTTATGGGATCGCAAGTGAATATATCATATAACCTCATATGTATAACCATGTTCAAACATACATCCTAATTTGAGACAATTTAAAGTAAATTGAGCAGTTAAGTTTTCTGTTCACACATAAATAATAAAGCCTACTCAATTAGCATATGACAGCTAAAAATATATTATTTTTATTTTTAAGGTACATTTAACAAGGTAGGAGCAACTGATCAGCTGACATTTATTTACATCATATGTTTTCTAGCTTAGACTGGCAAAAATTTGTTCTGTTATATTATGTTTGTGTATACCATATGTGTGATGGCAACATTTTTGGCAACCTAGCTAGAATTTAGCAACAACAAAATATATGCTAAGTTTTTATAGGAAGTTGTTGTTGTAGGGACGAGTTCACCTTATTATTTCACCATTAAAAGCTTTCAAGCTTTTATACTAACTTAGCACAATTCTTATTAAATCAGCAAGGTTGCACTTCGAGTTTAACTCAATTAGTGAAGCAATTTATTAATAATTCCTCAATTTATTAATTGAAATCTTATATGGTAAATTGAGTTCAATTAAGGCTTTAATTGTGTAAATGTGCCAATTACGCAGTTAAAGTCTATGTGTGAACATGGTATTACTATGTGAAGGGTATAACAAGTAAAGAGCCCAAGCACAGTTGGGCAGCATTATCTCTATCAGAGAAATCTGTTAAAAAATTTGTTTGACTCGTAAGGCTGCCTTTCAGATTCTGTCAGACAAGTTTGATGTAAAAGATTTCTAATAAAGAGAAATGAAAATTCAAGTGTTATGTTTTCGATCTTTGATTTTTCAACAATGTTTTTTTTTCAATTATGAACATTAATCGCTTGTGCTTGTAAAAAAATATATAAAATTCGTTTTAAAATTTAATTGAATTGGGGTAAAAATAGATTCAGTTTGAAAATGTCTCATTCCCTACAAGAGAAAAACTTTTAAATTTATGGTACAAACAATAAAATTATTTTAATTTTATCACTCTTTAAGCAAATTCGTAAGTTTATTTCTTACATTATAATATTAAAACAAAAATTAATAATATTTCTTAAACAAAATATAAAAATCAATTGCTTTGCAATTTAAAAATTTAAATCTTTTCAAGATTGTTCTTTAACAGTTTCATATTCTTTAGACTTAACAAAACGTCTTATACAGGGTGCAAATAATTTACGATTCATGGTAGAAACATTGTTGCGTCCAAAAACGTAAGTTGACAAATTGGCGAAGATTAGGGAAATAATACAACCAACGGCTGAATAGTATGTGAAAGACATGGTGTAAATATAGGCAGCAAATGGTTTTGTACTGTTGGATTAGAAAAGCATTAAATTAAAAGTAAATTAAAAAAGTCAAAAACTGCAGGTAAAAATTTGGATATTTTAATTTACTTATTTATAACCGTTTCGGTTATAGTTTGGTTTGCCAAGGAAAATAAAGGTTCAAAATCATATGTGCAGCCCTCAGTAGAGACTGGTTTTTCATTATATATCAATTCTCCAGTAGCTAAAGCAATTTGTCCTCGCACACACACCCAGGTCATGGCCAAACAGGAAATTGCGCAGCCAAAAATTGCACTCTAAGGTGAAAAAAAATTTTGATTTTGTTAATAAGAGATCAATATAAAATTTTTGACAGGTGTACCTTAGAGTTAATCCAGGGCATTAGTAAGCCCATTAAAAACAAACTTAACAATGGACCTCCAGTCACCGAAGATAAAGTTGCCGAAAGCTGCAGTACAGCATGACCCAAGTATTCAACCACAAATACCAAGGCCACACTTAATACACCCACAAATACAACTATTGAACGCATTATAATGGCTGTTTGACTTTCACTTAATGCTGTCTTGCGATAAGGTTTAATATAGTCCTCCAAAAACACAGCTGCCAAGGAGTTAAGACCTGTAGACAAAGAACTTAGAGCTGCACTAAAAACACCAGCCACAAAAAGCCCAGACATGCCGGGTAGAAATTCTAATGTTTTCATAACCATCAAGGGCACTAATTGATCTTTAGCCTTAGCAAGCTGTAATTGAAATAAATTTACTTTAAAATAATTTTTCTTGAGATATTCCAAGAACTTACTTTTGTACTCAACGGATCACAGTCATAATAGTTGGCAAATATCAACAGGCCATTGTAGAAAGTTAAAACATTTACAAGAATTATACCCAAAGTATAGATTATACAGGCATGTTTGGCCTGTTTTAACGAGGGAACTGACAAATAACGTTGCACTATTACCTGATTGCAACAATTAACCTGAACAAACCACATGGAGGTGCCCAATAACATGGAGATTATTGAAGTGCGAGCAGAGGGATCCCAAGTCATTCTGAAAGAAAATTTTTTAATAACTTTAAAAAGAATTTTGCAAAATATTTAAACTAACTCTGGCCATTCAATACGCCCTGTTGCCATATTGCGCTCCAAGACCACATTTAAGCCACCCACATCAATTGTGCCTTTAATAATGACAAACACAATAGAGCCAATCATTATCACAGTTTGAATGACATCAGTCCAGACGACAGCTTTAAGGCCACCCTTGGATTAAAAAATTTCAAACATTATTTTATCTAAAATTTTTCGATCTTCTAGACTAATTTCTTTTTTTACTTCCTTTCTTTTCTTCTGGATATAATACAAAAGGCTGGGATTCAGACAACATGCCTATTTTGAAGGAAGATCAGTAAAAACAGACCTACATTAGTGGCAACACTGTATATACAGAAAAACCCTTTAGTGTCGCGTTGTATACCCTGGCTCTATGCAATGGCGTCGAGGGACTTATTCCACGTTCAATTGGTCATATACTTGGGAATTGGCAAATAACTTACTTACTATTAAGGAAAATGTGTCATGTTTAACCAAAAAAGATGGCATTTTCGCTTGTTCTGTGAGTTACTTCAATACACAGTCAACTAGGGATCTGGAAAAGACTCGTTTGTATAATTGCGGATCATAGTTCAGATCAGCCAAATGGCCAGACCGTAACCTTGATAAGATGAAAATTTCAAAAAAGGAAACAGCAAACTAATATTATTAGCCATCAAAAACCCATCCCATTACCTGCAAATTGCTATTGCTATCATAGCTAACACACCCTACGTCTTTTGGTTACTTGCCACATGAATAATCTGGACTCTTGGCTCTCTTAATGCAACAGTGCAGTGAGCGAGCCATGACTTGCCAGTAAGAAGCCAAGACTAAGGGCAAATCCAATTTCTAGGCATTGCGCAAACTTTAAGTGATATGTACAGGGTGTCTGGTGGCAAATTTTTATTTATAAATACAATTTCAAAAGGTAAGAAATGGTAAGGAGGGAGGGTGGCGCTGTTGGAATTATCAATTATGCAGATTTGACAGCCAGGATGGTTGTGTAAGCATTGCGTCAGTAATGTTTCTTACGGAGCTTCTTGTCGACAATTTTGTTGAAAGTTTGATATTCGGCGAATACGCGATGGACTGATTGTAAATTTAATTCGTTCGTGGGTGCAGAGATTCCGCGCAATTACTTCGGCTATGAATGTGCCGGCCAGGGCCCAGTCAATCTTTAAATACTCCCGAAAACATTGAACTGGTTGAAAGCAGTTTACGTGAAAATCTGTGACTTACAATACGGAAAAGAGCAGCATCACTAGGACTTCAAAGAGCGATTATTCATGAAATTTAAAAAAAAAAAAGGGTCTGAAGTTCAATTCATTTAAAATTCAAGCCGTTCAAGAATTGGAAGAAAGTGACTTTGATTTACGTAAAAATTTTCGGGAAATAATGCTGGAGCGTTTTCGCACTGTTAATCCCATTTTTTTTAAGCTACGAGGCTCATTTTGACTTAAACGGCCACGTCAAGAAGCAAAACTGCCGTTGCAGCTCTGGACTGAAATATCAAAAACCATTGCATTGCACCAGGGTGACTGTTTGGTGTGCCTTATCCACACATGAGACGACGAATGTCAACGGTAAAAATTGTCGACACATGATTACGGAATGCATTCTTCTCGGCTAGTATCGGTAGAAAACCCTAAATTTTTCAAATAAAAGTTTCTTTCAACATTAACGGAAAATATTAATTTCTTCTAACAAAACGAAATTAAAAAATTAACTAAAACCAGAATAAAAAAACAAAGATTTTGTCTTAAAACAATTAGTTCGACAAAAATAAAATAAGCAGAGATTTTCAGAATTAAAAAAATTGCTGTCAAATTGCTTTTTAAGAGAAAGAAATTGCCTGCAAGATTTTCTTCAAATAAAAATGAGTACTTTTTTTGAATATCCTCCCACCCTGTAACTATATGCCTAAAAGTATGCTACACAAAATGTTCCAGTTTTTTCTAAAAACAGACACCTAAAAAATAACCTGCAGAATAGTAATAAATACATGATATAAACATTTTTTTGTCTCTTTGGATATATAAAACTAAAATTTCTTGTTTTTAACTTACCACACAGGTATAGAAAATGCACACAAGGCAAACTACCGGTGTTATTATATGTATATTGACGCCAGTAACTAAAGCCAAAAATATTTAAACAATTTAAAATATATTAAGAAAAAATTATTCTTTAACCAAAGAAAAGCTTAAGAAAAAAAACGAATAATTTTACCTTGATTGAACGCCAATGCTGGTACATAAATCACAATCGGCAACCAAATAAGCTAAACGGAATATAAAACACACACATACGCACCCACATAAATATTTAACGACATTCCCGTAAAACACACCAACCATCAGAACAATAGTAAAGCCGGGAAACAAAATTATTACCATTGAATAGTTTTTGTTCCATTTCGTCGAACACAGATTAAAATTAAGTGCCAAAGCGATAAAATACATTCGTACAAAGAATTCAAAAAGAAATAATAAAAAAAACAAAGAAAAATTAAAAAAAATTACAAAAAGAAAAAAAATTCATTTAGAAATTACTTACCGTTCCAATGGAAAAGAGTATTGAGCCAATTAAACGTATTGTTTTACCGAAACGCATTTCAAGATACTGTAAAACAATTATTTATGTTTTTTATTAAAAAAAATCATTTTTGATTTCTTTTGTTTTTTTTTTATTTTCTTTTATACTAAAAAGCAACTTAAACTAAAATTAAAGCCAGAAGGTAACACTAAAGCTGTGATAAAATTGGTTTGGCTTTTTAAGAAATTTTAAAAGCAATTAAGGTGCAAATTGGAAATATATGGATAAAAAAAGCATTAAGTAAATTTTTTTTAATTAGAACTCTTGTTTTTTAATTAAAGTATTCTTTTTAATTAAATATACTCCATATATATAACCCATTAAAGCTAATTTTGAAAACATTTTTTTAAAAAAATTAAGCAGATTTTTTAAAGTTGATTAAATTTTTAAGCAAAAAAATATATTTTAATATTAAATTAAAATAAAAAAATTTTTGTTATAAAAAAAAATACCAGAGAATTAAGAGAAGAAACAATTAATTGCACAGCGCTGTATTTTGTGGGCTTAAACAATAGCAATGGCCACTTTTTTACTTCCTTTAGTCATTTATTATTTAAGGTCTTTGTTCTCTACAAATTATGTGGCAACATTACAAAGTAGCAAAGCTTAATCGGAAATTTTCTCTTAAAAAACAATGTAAAAGCAAAGCCAACAATGTGGAAACAATTAGTTTTTGTTCTTAAAACATAAACAAACTGTCAAAATCATATGATTGTAAAATAAGACTTAAATTTTTTAACGAACAAGATTGGTCACTTAAGTTATTATTAAGTTTTAACTAAAAAATATTTATTTTGTGCTTAAAGAGATCTTTTTGATAACTATATGACTGAAAAAGCTGGCCACCGGGCATCTGCCACCACATAGTAGAGTATTTGTTGCTGTACAAAACTTTTAAACATGTATTTTATACTAACGGTTTGGTTTTTAAATATTTGAGTTTAAATTGGATTAAAATAGCCTTTGGCTTATATACGCGGTGCTAGGGTTGTTTCATACCCAGCACCACCGTGGTAAAAATTAAAAACTATTGTACAGCTAAGAATAGTCAGGCGCGGATTCAGGGGGAGGAAATAGGAAAATTCCCCCCTCCCCCCACAAAACCTTTAAAACTTTATACGTAGCTACAAAGCAAACTATTTATATTTTGTGCTTCATTAGAAATTACCCCCCCCCCTCCACCCAAAAGCTTTATTTAGATCCGCACCTGTAATATTAAAACGAAATTTGTTACATTAATTTTTTTAGTATAAGTCTTTCACGATTTATATTCTCAAAAACTTAATTCCAGGCCTACATAAGGAAATTTTTTTTATTAAATTATTTTCAATTTTTTTTTAAGATTTTGCGTAATTCCTGGTACCCTTTTATACATACGTAGTAGGAGTATTATGCGTTTATGCAGATGTTTTTAACATTTAAAGACAACAGCCGGAAGCCCATTATGTTATATTGATAGACTCAAAATCACGTCTTAAGAAAAACTAAGAGCAACCATCCGTCTATCTGGCTTGATGTCTATGTTTTCTTAGAACAAAATACATGTGGAATTTTTTAATATAGTTTGATGAAATTTGTTACAGATAAGACCCATAGAAAATTTTTCCTAAAATAAGAATTTTTGACTGCCTCAAATATTACCGTATCCTTGGCACAAACTTGGCACATGTTTATTTCCTGGTAGATCAATGGTAAGTACACGAGTCTACCAGTCTACCAGAGTAGTGTGGTTCAACTCCCACCAGGGACTCTGGTAAATCTGCTTTATCCCCCTTTTTTTCTTTCTTATCCTTCTTTGAATTTCTTCTTTTATTTTATGTCCACCCTTTCTATCTGCCTTTCCAGGTAATACAAAGGGGTTATGTTAAGCAGACCCAAGTGAACTGTATCCTGTCCATAAACAGCTATCTGTAATACCTTACCTAACCCATGTCTTTAAACCACTAACTACTAAGCTTAGTAAATATATTATTGCTTAATTTTTTGTTGTAGCCCCATACAAATGTCCTTTACGACATAAAATTTTTTACTAACATAAATTCTATTTGTCCATTTTTTCACATGGCTTCTTTACAAATATTCTTTTCTATTATGCTCTAAACACAACTGGGACGAACGGCGAATTTTTCGTTACAAATATTCTTCTTAGGAAATAAAACACATTTGTGTAAAATAAAATGCACACAAACAGTGTGTTGACTAAAATTCGTCATGCGTAATGAACTCTGCAAAAGGTTTATTTATATTCGTTATGTCGATAAACGACGAAAAACTTGGCACAGAGTGACCGTTGTTCTTTTAATTTTTTTTTTATTTTGTCATCAAATAATGTTACTTTATACTTTAAGAATTATTTTCACTTTTTATTTGTTGCATTTAATAGACTTAAGGTACTTTTTATGTCATATTTGTATTTTTAAATAGTTTTTTATTTAATACTTTTTTTTTAATAAGTGCTTGTTTATTAAAAAATATGGTCACTCTATCAACTGCTACATGTAAACAATTCGAAACCTTCTAAATATGTTACAGTTGACGAATATACGTAACTAATTTCAACGGACAAATTCGTCGTGTGGTGCTGAATTCGTTGTTCGCCCCAGTTGTGTATAGAGCATTAAGCATTTTAAGTTATGGCCGTTCCCCTATAGTAGACATTTAGTGAAAAATCAAGCCAACTGGACTCAGGAAACACTTCTTGACCTGCGTTTATTTTATGCACATAGTGAAACTTAATATAAAATAAACTGTGGTGTAGGGTATAAAATGGTCGGGCTTGACCGACTTTAACTTTCTAGTTTGCTTATAAATTAATAACTGTGTGCTCATAGCCAACAGTTGGATCCCGTGGAATTCTAATTTTACTTCAAAGCGTAGTAAAAGTAAAGAAAGGTTTTTGTAAATTTTTTTATTCGTTAATCATACAAAGGTTTTATAAAATTTACGAGGCCCATTGTTTTACCGAAAAATTCGTAATTTATTTAAAGTAACTATTATCTTCCTAATAAATTTTTTTAAATATAAACGAAACTTTTATTTATTTACCCAAAAAAAAATACAGATATTTTTTATTTTACAACGAAAAAACAGAAGATTTTCCGTATTTTTTTTTTGGTTATGAAAAAATATTTTGTTCAATATTAAATTTCTTACATTTCGTATATTCTACGCAAGAATTTTGTGGTGCAAAATAACGAAAGATTTCGTATAATATACGAACGATTTCGTTCATATGCTACATAGATTTAAGTAGAGCGCGATTTGACGCAATAAAATTTTTAAAAAACCAACTCATTCAGAGCAAACTTTATTATATAACTTATGTCAATCAGGAAAACTCTAGCCATCTCTATTTAAAATGCTGATGAATCTAATGGCATTAATATTAAGAGATGATAATGAATAGAGATGTATGTTTTTAAAGAGAAGTTAATCGACAAGCCTTAAACAAAAAATATGCCTGATACGGTCAATAATAACAAACTTATTAACTGATAAAAGAAAATCAGTATTATTTAAAGAAATAAAAAAAGAAGAAATTGAGTAAAAATATCACTTCAAGGGTAAATGGTGTTAATCTATATTAAATAATAGAAAATGTTAATGATTTTTAGAAACAAGAAATTTAAAACCGTTATAAAATAAATTATTTAATAATGAATAATATTTACAAAAAAAATTATCAAGCAAAATTGCTATTACATATATATATTGGAGGCGCATGTCATATGTTTCATGTTTAAAATTATTAACAAAGGAAAATAAGCCTAAAAAAGCAAAAGCAACATAATTATTTACAAGCCAATTAATATTTTTTTATGCCAATTAAACAAAAAAAGCAGCAAATAAAAAAGCATTTTTTAAGGGCGTTTACAACACCCCACACCAAAACTTTATTTTTTGACAAAACTTTTAAGCATATATTATAAATTAAATAAATTATTCGGTTAAAAAACTCAAATAAAAATGTTTTCCCTGGATCGAAACTTAGCATTCTACGTAGTTCTTTTTAACATCAGTTTGATATAAAAAGAAGTAAAAAACTTTTCTTAATAAAATTTCGAATAAAATATTCAAATATTTATTTAATATATTAATTCATTTATATTTTATAATTTTTTTACAAATTATTTTCAAAAACTTCTCTTGTAGTTTAATTAAAGCTTAAAAACTAGATAGCCGCCATCTTTAAAATATTTGGTACAGCCTAAAGTTTTATCAGAAATGATGCAAGCTTCGGAAAATGTTAAAAGCTCATTCTCTCTAGAAACTGTTGTTTCCTTCGAAATTATTATTGGGTTTTTACAAAATAAAAGAGTATAATCCTTTGGGAATTTTATTAGACATAAAATTTCTATTCAAGCGTAAGCATTTTTTTAAAAGAAAATAAGCTTTTTTGCAAAGCTTTTTAAACCTAGTTTTAAAAAAAAGCTTAGTAAGTAAAGTAAGAAATCCGGGATTAGTTTACTAATATTTTTTTTATGCCTTAAGCATTGGATTTATTTTTTAAAAATTAAAGAAGCATTAAATTTATCTTTTATTGAAAAAAAAAAACATGAAGTTTTAAATATTGCAAGCAAAACATTGTGCCAACTTTTTACCTCAGATCTTTTTTTGGTGTAGGGCTTGTAAACTTATATACAATATAATAAATCATTACAAAATATATATATAAATAAACAATAAAGTAATTATTTTATAAATTTAAAATTAAAATTCCATCTTGACTTACCTCATATGTTGATGTCAATTGTAAATTGCAAAAGACAGGCAAGAAAACGTACCACGAGATGACACCAGACAGTGCCAATGTTACTAAGATGAAAGCATATTGAGTACCATAAACATATATCTCAGTAGATGTACCCAAAAGTGAGATGCCTGAAACAAAGCTGCATAAAAATAAAACGGAATTAATTTTATTTAAGCTTAATAAAAATTTTAATTATAGATTTTACTATATTAATGCTTTAAGCACAACTGGGACGAACGAGGAATTTTTCGTTGTAAATATTCGTCTTGGAAATTAAAACACATTTGTGTATTTGAAAATGCACACAAACAGTGCGTTGACTTCATTCGTCATGCTTAACGAACTCTAAGTTAGGTTTATTTCTACTTCTTAAGCCGACAAAGGACGAATAATTTGGCACAGAGTGACCATTTTTCTTTTATTTTTTTTTAAGTTTGATATTAAATAATGTTACATTATACCTTAAGGATTTGTTTGTTGCATTTAATACATTTAAAGTACTTTTAATGTTGCATTTATTTTTTAAACATTTTTTTTAATTAATATTTTTTCCAATTAGTACTTCTTATTTAAAAAATATGGTCACTCCTCTTCACAGCTGTTTTATTCGTTCTAAATGTGTCTCAGTTGACGAGTTTAGGCTACAGATTTCAACAGACGAATTCGTCGTGTAGTGGGAAATTCGTCGTTCGTCCCAGTTGTGTTTAGAGCATAAAACTCTTTTAAAAATGTTTATTTAAAAAATTCTAAGTTTAGGATTTTAATTCCAATCAAAAAACATTATTTATCTATTAGCAAATGCACCACAGCAGATTACTAAATTAACAAAAAAATTATTCAAATAGTTACCTAAAAAATGACACATAATTTCTACAAAATAAATTACACTGATTGTTGCTTAGAAAGTTTCGATTGTTTTATCAAAAAATAGTAAAGCCCTATCTATACTGAAAAATTAGTGTCATTAGTTTTTGTCCAAAAGCTGGTTTAGATATGGTTCCAACCTCAAATCATTTAAAGCTATATTGAATATAAGACTCCGCCAAATAAATATATTTATATTTTATGAAAAAGAGTTTTTTTCCTGGACTTTCTTATTTTAATTATATTAATTTTATATTAAAAAAACAATCGAATATTAATACAAAAAAAATTTTTAACTGGTTTGAAGAGTTATTTAAAACAGCAACTACGCAGTTATACTGACTTTAAGTGGAAGTAAATTTTGTCAGCTATTTTGTAGTCAACACTCAAAGGACTTACTTTAGTCGACAATAAAAGTATAACAACTAGCTTTTTAAAGTTTTTTTCTGACACTTTGTGGAAGTAAATTACAAGTAATTTCAAAAGATTATAAAAGTTTGTTTTTAAGTTTTTAAATTTAAATGAATTTTTTGTTAATTTTAATGAATATCTTGTTAAACGGGTGTAAAATTTGTAGCAAGAAATTTCCAGTGGCAATTTCGGTTAGGTTTACGTAAAAAATTTTTTGAGTGTATAAGCAAAACTTTTACTTTTGTTTTAATTACTTTCAGGGAATTAAAAATGTTTCAATAATATTTAAAATAATTGTAGCCATCATAAAGCTGAACGATTTTAATTTGCACATCAATAAAATATAAGTGCGTTTAGGCTTTCCAAATTGTGTAACTAATTCTGGAAAAATATCTTCTTTAACTAGACAACATGTCTAGCTAAGAATTTTTCTTCAAAATTATTGGCTTTAAAGTAAATATTCGATTCTACAGCAAAAGATTAATAAAACCTTTTAGTTTGTTTTGCAAAATTGGTAAACGTTTTCATTTTATGAACATCAAAATTTTGGGAAAATCAGGGGGCCACTAAAAAATTGTGTCATCAGTTTTTGTTCAAAAGGGGACTCGGATGGAATGATAATGCCTATTAATATTTAGCATTTCAAAAAGAGAGTACAAAAACAATTTTTTGTCCATAAATTTTAATTAAAAATTTTTTTTCAAAAAATAAATAATTTAAAAATTTTAAGGAAACCCAGTAATGATAACAACAATAGCAATTTTTTGATTTTTTGTAAAAATATTTATTTGGTGAAATTTAAGGAACAATGTTGCTTAATAAAATTAGGCGTTATGATCAAATATGAATCAGCTTTTAAGCCACAACCTATGACACCTATTTTTAAGGGTTCAACAGATTTTCCAAAACTTTGAAGCCCATTAAAAGAATATGGCCACCAATATTGTTAAGATGAGTAAAGGGTCTTACTACACTTTGTTATTAGAATCGGGAGACAGTATACCTTTTTTAGTTTTTAAAAAGTCTCAATTTGATGCACAGTTTAATCAGTTCTTAAGAACCAATTGTTTATGTCTCATGCCTTGTAAATATATTCAGTTCGAAATTTAGATTAAAATTATTTCCCTTAAAAATACATCATTTTACGCTCTTACACTTTTTTAAAATTTGTTGCTGGATGCAAATAAACTTTACTCTGACAATTTCTACTGTTTAAATTAATTTGTGTTTTAATTTCTTTCCACTTTTAAAAAAAAAAAAAGTTTCTAATAAAAATTATTAACTTTTAGTTGCGACTGTTTTTTCTAATTTAAGACATTTAGTAGCGCCTAAAAGTATGCGCGTATGTAAGTGTTTTATAAACAAAATCTTAATCTCGTAGTGTACGGACGTGTCTACGCGAGTGTAATATTGGTAATAGGTGATATTAGTAATAAGTGGCAAACGAATTTATTAATATACATACAGTCATACACATATTAGTGAGAAAATAAAATAACAACAAGCTAAATAAAAAAAAATCGAACGGTAAATGAGTAACCGTAGTGACAGTGGGCCTAATAGCAGAAATGCATACATAGTGTTAAGCTCCACTAGTGTGAGCAATGAAAATATTAGAGACCCTGAGTATAATAAAAACTATCTAAATGCAAAACCAAATATAGTTATTAAAAATTTAAGTTCAAGTGCACCTAATTTAAATAAAAGTATTGAACAAGGGACAAACTTAGCCCAACCTCTTTTTGAAAATTATAGAAAAAATACAGAGGGACCTTTGTCATCGCGCTCACCTTTAATAAATTCTGGATTTTTACAAAAAGCTGCTAAAGGGACATTAAGCCCAATTACACCGTGTGCTCCTAAGATCCAGGTAGGAATGGACCGATACGTTACAGTTCTCAAAAGGGGAAGAAGCCCGAAGTCGGCTGAAGTAAATCAACCTGCAAAAATTCTAAAGGACGATGAAAGGCCAACCACATCACAAAATCGTTTTGCCATTCTGCAAACAGATGATAATGATGGTCCCGTTATGGAAAAAAATTTTAAGCCTCCTCCAATTTATTTAAGAGAAAAAAACTCCAACGACCTAATTAAGTTTTTAGTTGGACTAATCGGCGAAAAGAACTTTTATGTGTCAAACATAAAACGTGGTAACATATATGAGACCAAAATTCAAGTGAACCACGAGAACGCTTACCGCGCCACGGTGTCGGAATTTGAAAAAATTAAAAAAAACTTTTACACTTACCAGCTAAAAAACGCAAAAGGCCTCCAGGTAGTCATAAAAGGTATTGACTCAAATGTTGACCCGGAGGAGATAAAGACCAGTCTGTGCAACGAAGGTTTTAAAGTCAGGACTGTGACAAATATTAGAAACAGGGAAAAATACCCTCAACCATTGTTCCGAGTTGAACTTGAGCCTGGTGATGCTAAATTAAGGAAAAATGAAACTCACCCCATTTACGATTTAAGATATATTTTACACCGTAGAGTTACAGTGGAAGTCCCTTCTGTTTGTGTTGTATGTGGGGATCTGCATGTTACAACCAAGTGCGACAAACCAAAAGATGACCCTAGGGTGAAGAAGTGCAGCAATTGCGGTGGAAACCACACTGCCAACTACAGAGGTTGTCCTGTCTTTTATTTAGTTAGGCGCTCATCTAAGCCGAAGGTAGTTCCTGACCCTTCCCAGCCGTTAAATATACCAACAACAAACATTCCCCAGTTAGCACAGCCAACTACAAGTCAAATTTCTTACGCCAACGCACTAAAGTCAAACCAGTCCAATGCACAAAGGCCAAACCAACCAACCACACAACAACAAGTACCAAACCAACCAACCACACAACAGCAAGTGCCAACTAACGAACCAACCGGGCCTAATTTTAGCCGCCTGGAAGCCGTAATTGACAATATGGTCAAACAATTTACGCAGATAATGGCGCAAATGGCCGGCATGATGCAGGAGATGCAGAAAATGCAGTCTGCTCTTCTGCAGGCCATGCTTAAAAGACCATGAACTGCCTCAGGGTTTGTTTCTGGAACGCAAACGGCATCCGCCAACACAAAAACGAGCTCGAATATTTTTTAATACACCATAAAATTGACGTCATGTTGATTTCCGAGACTCATATGACATCTAGGAGCACTTTTAAAATTAGTGGATACAATTTTTATGACTCAAAAGATCCCAGGGATAGATCCTGTGGGGGCTCTGCTATATTAATCAAATCAAGAATTAAGCACCAATGGTTGGGTGGCCTATCTGAATGTTATATGCAAGCAACAAACGTCTGCATTAATGAGTTTTTCAATAACTTACTTATTTCATCAGTTTATTGTCCACCGAGATTCTCCATAACGAAGGATCAGTACAACAGTTTTTACAAATCTCTAGGTCCCCGCTTCATAGCTGCTGGAGACTATAACGCCAAGCACACGTACTGGGGCTCCCGACTAATTAGTCCCAGAGGTCGTGTCTTGTATGATGCCGTGTCTGAAATGGGACTTTATGTTATTTCAACTGGACAACCAACCTACTGGCCAACAGACCACAATAAAATTCCAGACGTAATTGATTTTGGCGTAGCAAAAGGTATATCCTCGGCGCTCATTGAGGCTCAAGCCTCCTTGGATTTATCTTCTGACCACTCACCCACAATAATAACTATTTGCAGTCCTCACCAAATGGCAACTAGTGAGTTTTTCTTATCAAAAAGAATAAATTGGTTGAAATATAAAAAATATATTAGTACCCACTGCGCGGAAAACCAACCGCTAAAAACTCCTGGAGACATAGATGATTGTCTGAGCGTCCTAAATGAAAACATTAAAAAAGCCGTTGAACATGCGTCTTCTACCTACCGCCAGGCTAGGTACAACAAAATTTTCTCTGACGATGTGAAAAAGCTTGTATCTGAAAAAAGAAGAGCCCGCAGAGAATGGCAAAAACATAGATCGCCCCAACTTAAAACTAGGCTGAAAGAATGTACAACCCAACTAAAAAGCTTGTTGGAGGCTCACAGAATGGCATCACTGAAAGAGTACCTGGAAGGTCTAGACGCGACTCCTCAGACAAATTATTCCTTATGGCGATCAGCCAGACGTCTTAGAAGACCTGCTATCGCAAAACCACCACTGCGCAATCTGAGAGGATCCTGGGCTAGAAATGACGAAGAAAAATGCGATCTGTTCGCAAATCACTTCAAAAACGTATTCACTCCCAATACATGCACTGACGTGAGGGAATTACCGCCTGTTGTTGCCAGACGTCCTTTAGAAATACGTTTCCGATTTGCAGATGTTGTAGAGGCTATCGCTAACCTAAATGGTAAAAAAGCTCCTGGCGTAGATAAAATAAGCAACAAAATGCTCATAGAGCTGCCTCTTACTGCTAAAAGAATCATTCTTTTTACTTTTAACGCGATAATTCGGCTTGAACATTTTCCGCCTATATGGAAAGTTGCCTTAGTAAAGATGATTCCTAAGCCTGGCAAAGATCCCTCGAAGGTAGAATCTTATAGGCCCATAAGTTTGTTACCCACAATGTCAAAATTGTTCGAAAAACTGTTAAAAAACAAGCTAAATCCGATCCTGAATGACAACAACTGCATTCCAAATCACCAATTCGGCTTTAGAAGTCAACATAGTACCATCGAACAAACTCACAGGTTGGTACAGGTTATAAGAAAAGCCTTTGAGGAAAAGAAGTACTGCTCCGGGCTTTTTATCGATGTCTCACAAGCTTTCGACAAAGTATGGCATGAAGGCCTTTTAAACAAACTAAAGCTCAACCTTCCAGATAATATTTTCAACCTTTTAGAAAAATACATAACAGGCCGACAATTTATGATCAAAGAGGGAAACCAAATAAGTTGTTCCCAACCAATAGAAGCTGGTGTCCCTCAAGGAAGTATACTAGGCCCAATTTTGTACTTGCTTTACACGGCAGATATGCCAACAAACAGTTTTACGCACACGTCTACATTTGC